>CM075887.1:13895444-13945444 GCA_038021265.1 Cyprinella venusta | reverse complement strand
CTATCCACAATGAAACCTAATGAGTGACTCAATTAGAACAGAGACGACTCGACACCTGTGAAGAGACGACTCAACGCCAACAATTTTTGCCGATAGAGTTTGATGTTAGCATGTTGCTACGCTACAATACTCTATCAAGCATATAAACAAACAGCACGTTAATATGTAATGAAATACAAAATATAAAAGCATTCTCTTCAAAATGAAACCCCATGAGTGACTGAACTATAACATTCACAATTTGTTCCGATAGAGTTTGATGTTAGCATGTTGCTACGCTACAATACTCTATCAAGCATAACAAAAAACAGCACATGTTAATATGTAATGAAAAACAAAATATAAAAGGATTCTATTCAAAATGAAACCCCATGAGTGACTGAACTATAACATTCACAATTTGTTCCGATAGAGTTTGATGTTAGCATGTTGCTACGCTACAATACTTTATCAAGCATATCAACAAACAGCACGTTAATATGTAATGAATACAAAATATAAAAGCATTCTATTCAAAATGAAACCCCATGAGTGACTGAACTGTAACGTTCACAATTTGTTCCAATAGAGTTTGATGTTAGCATGTTGCTATGCTAGCTACAATACTCTATCAAGCATAACAACATACAGCACATGTTAATATGTAATGAAATATAAAATTTTAAAAGCATTCTACCGCAAAATGAAAACTCAAGAGTGACTGAATTAGAATGTTCACAATTTGTTCCAATCGTGTTATGTTAGCATGTTGCTATGATAATAGCCCAACAATCTATTCAGTGTATACATATTAATATAAATATAACTACTAGGTACCAGGGAACTACTAGGGAGCTGTCTAGGTAGGCAGCATCTTAAGGTTCGGAACGTGACTGTTCTGATATGCAAATCTAACTTCACAATATGACTATTAAAACGCCATAACAAACCCGAGTTTGAGAAAACCTCCTGTCAGTCGTAAAGCAAACACGTTCCTCTGATCCGCACACTGCATAGTGTCCATCAATTTTACATGAATTTGTGTTTACAACGTTCAGCTTCGCAAATCTCAAATGACGGAGGCTACAATAATTCTCAGTTCTTTTTGGAACAGAGAAGTTAATATATTCTCGAGTGGTTTTTATCCATCAGTGCTCAAGTGTTTTGTTAAAACTGTATTAATAAGGCAAGCGACTGATTTTTAATTCATGGTTTTAATGCGGCACATAATAAACGTAAGTTCCACAGTCGTTCTATGTTGGATTTAATTGAGATATCGAACAGATAAATGTCTCTAAAGTGCATAGAAGAGGCTTACGTGTAAACTTTGAGCACAAAGTCTTTCTCCTCTTTGAGTTCGGAGATGGTTTGGAGGACGTCGCTCATGGCTAGCACTGCGCACCCGTACGGCCGGCGGTACTGGACGTGAGGGGGGCCTTTCTTCGAGTCGTTCAACAGCATCCGTCCTGAAAGCATTACACATCGCTGTTAGAAGAGTACATACTACACATATATTATGTAAACACAAACTTTTATTTTGGATGCGATTAATCGCTTGAATTGTCGGGTTAAAAGCATTTAATTAATTAGCTATGGAAAAATAATGTAAGTGCAAATGTGATAATGATTTTATAGTTAATATCATTCATATTACTATTAATATTGTGTTATATTTTTAGTCACAATATTGTCTGTTTTAGTTCAATTTTGCCAGGAAAAAAAATGACTCAATTTAATTTGATTAAAAATAAGAATCGTTTGACACCCCAATTAATAATACATTTAAATAAACAGTGATATTTACATCTATAAATGTTATGACATTTATTTTAAGACTGTTTAATCATTTTATACTTGTCAATATAATATATTTGAATGAAACAGTGCCACGCAGTCTTCTTTTTTATGCAAATGTCTCATTCAATTAATTCATCAATTGAAATTGACAGAAATCGAATCACATTTACTACTTTACTAATTCAACTAACTCAAACAAATTACAAACACTTCCACTTCTCATTGTGTAAAGATAACGGAAGTTTCCGAAATCCTCACAAATGAGGTTCAAATGGCCATTCCCATCTTGCGACAGACATCTTTATAAAATGGAACAGAACCACACTTACGTAACAACTCTACACTGGAGAAGAAATTGCTGGCAGAAATGCAGTGGCTTGTAGCAACTTGGGAACATTTGGCTCAAAATAAATGAAATAGATAAGAGGAAGAGATAGATAGAGAAAGACACCAAATGAGACGGGACGCTCACCCGTCCTGATGACCTGGGACACGATGTACAGATCTCTCTTCATGTCCTTGTTGCTCAGGTCCTGTGAGAAAATCAGAGAAGCCATTCAGAGTCGTTTTTCATATGAAGCAATGTATTATTTAGCCATAGCACTGTTGATCACATGCGTTCCTACCGTAAAGAGTGCGCAGAGGCGGTCAACCTTCTCTGGGTTTTTTGGGCCGCCATTTTTGTTGAGTCGCACCATAAACTTTTCACTGGAAGAATAAAAAGAACAAGTTGATTCTATAACAGTTTACGTGAACAAGTTGTCATTAAAAATTCATCTAATGGGTAGGTGAATATAGCTGAAAACAATGAATCTGAACTGGTTTTTCACAAAAAACGACTAAAAATGCCGTATTATTTATGCCAGGCCAGTAGGTGGCGCTGTCACTTTGTAATGAAACACTACGTGCCTGAACAGGTAATACACATGCGCATTATGTTACTGATTTCTGTGTCACTACTCAGGGTAATTGTTGTAAGTAAAACTATTGAAAACATCTCTGTTAATTGAAACTAAGTTGAAATTGAATAAAATATAAATATTAGTTAAAAAACTTAAATAAAATGAGAATTAAGCAACAAACTGAAATAAGTTTAAGTTGAAGGACTAAAGTTATAAACTGGTAATGAATAAAAATTAAAACTAACTAAAACTAAATCAGAAATTAAAAAAAATAATAAATAGCAAAATAATGACTTAAGTGCATAAAGAAATGACTAAAAATCTAACATGAAAATAAATTTGTATTTAACTAGTAATAAATAAAAACTAAAACTAAATCTGAAAAATAAATAATTAAATGGCAATATTATATATATATATATATATATATAGAAAAATGTAAAAAAACTGTACTTAAAAGATAATTCATGCTATAAAGCTAGTTAAATATAACTACAAAAAATAAATAAATAATAAATATATTATTCAGAAATGTTTATTTAATTAAAGGTTGGAGTGTTATTTAAAGAATATAATATGCTGTTATATAAAAAAGTAATTATATATATATGAAGAGTTCAGATGCAAAAACCTCTAAATGCCATTTGAAATTTTCTTCTTAAATGACAATTAATAGATAATCTTCATTGCCATTTAAGTGAAATTACTGAACTTAAATATACAAGCTTGATAAAAATGATCATTTTAGAAGAAAATTTCAAATGGCACTTAGAGGCTTTTGCATCTGAACTCTTCATATATATATATATATATATATATATATATATATATATATATATATATATATATATATATATAGCTAAATATAATAATAAATAAATATGTTTTTCTTTATGCTTTTACAAAAAAAAAATGAATTCTGAATTAATGTAGTGATAATTGATAATTGAAAGTGATATCCTTTTTAACAACTTACATTATTTCATTTTATTAAATATTTTTTCACACACAAATGAAAGGTTTTAATCTAACAGAGTTCTTATGGCTCCTTATGACAACACATCTATATTGGATATCAATTACAGAAGCTCCAGAGTGGACATACAGGGCAGGCGAGGGAATACTGAGAATCATAATAAAGTGTGTTTCCAGTGGATGAAGTGCAGAGACTGATCCGTAATCAGATCACAGGAAACTGAGCTCACTTCCTCATCAGAGACTAATGCAGACCGTGGCACCAGACAGACGCTTACTCTATCTATCTATCTATCTATCTATCTATCTATCTATCTATCTATCTATCTATCTATCTATCTATCTATCTATCTATCTATCTATCTATCTATCTATCTATCTATCTATCTATCTATCTATCTATCTATCCATCCATCCATCCATCCATCCATCCATCCATCCATCCATCCATCCCTGAATTTATAAATCGATAATTAAAAAAACTGTTCCAAGGAAGAGAGCAATACAAGACAAATTAGAGTTTGAACAACATGAGGGTGAGTAAATAATTGCAGGATTTTCATTTTCGGGGCAAACTAAGCATTCTACACATCAAATAAACATTTTGTGTCTATTTGATGTTCAAATGTTCATCTATTCTCCACGCAGTGAAATATTCAAGTGCTGGCGCAAATGGCATCTTCGGAAAATGAAGCGAAGCCCTAATGACTGTGTGAGTGCCAGCTAACTCTGAATGTTATTTTTGAGATTTTAAATTAGATGATTTCAAGCCAGTTCTCCTTGCTGAGATTTCTCCACTTGCCACATCCGATCCACAGGAACCAGTCATCATGCATATCAAACACACAGCATCAAGAAGAACACTACCATCAAAATGTCTCTATGCGACTTCTGCTGTTAGCACACCAATTACATCTTCCGTTTCTAGGTCGAGACGCAGGCTTTGTGAGGGAACATGCGTTTTTGTCATTACATGTATAATATGTATATTCAATATATAGTCTAAAGACTGAGTTCAACAGAGCTGAAGGAGTAAAGTACAATCGCAGTGACTTCAGTGACTCGAATAAAATGGGTGTTGATGCGCCGCTCGCTTTCCATGTATAATTTATTCAAAATTTCCATTGCCGTTTTGTTTTTCATGCGAGCTAAAAGGACCAATGTGAAGTTTAGGCATTGGAATTATTGATGTAGAAACAATCGCAGATATACATTAATCTAGACACACTATACAACAATTATTTAAGGTAGAGTAGGCAATTTTGGAGAGGCAAGCATTAGCAAGCTAGCTTTAAAAACATAAGATCCCCCCTCGCTTCAGAGCGCCTTCGCACTTCCTTAAAGACACATGAACGACACATCAGATTCTGCAAAGTGTCACAAGAAACAGAGTTAAATTACCTCGTGTCTCAAAGCTTTACTTGACTTTTTTTTCTCTGGACCTCGGTGATTAACTTCTCTGCAATGTCGTCTGCCGTTTTAAATGCGCAAGCCCTTAAATTAGTGTGGATTCTGATTGGCTGTCGGTGTTTTTATCGTTCAACAGCTGGAAAAGAATCATTACGAAAGTGATCCCAATGATGTCGTTTCTCTATATCATTATCGTTAGCTGTGGTGTGAACTCTGATATTCTTTAATATTGAGAATGATTTTTAGAACTACATCATTATGGTTATCTTTATCGCTATTGTCCTTGGAGTGAACAAGCATTAAGTTTAAAGTTTGAGATAACTTCTGTCTACAACTTTCTGTCTACAGCTAGGACACACGTGGAACGAATGCAATGATTGGACGGACATTTATATGGACTTCCACTGAAAATATATATTTGTATGTTTTGATATTTAGACCACTTCTATTATTGATTGACTATTCAACCAAAATAGCATATATATATATATATATATATATATATATATACTGTATATATATAATAAAAAACTGACTACCTTACCTTTAAAAAAGTAAATTTATTTTACTTATTATTTTGAAACAAGACAAAAAAAAGTAAATAAATAAGTTTTTTTACAACCAATTTTTGAATTACATAACCCTTTATAATTCCTATTGTAAATAAAGTAGCTAAATAACTATTTTAAATGTATTTAATTTTATTTTTTTATTTTAGAACTACTATTAATTTAACAAATTAATGAACAAATTCAAAATAGACTTTGCCAATTGCTTTAATTGCAATATAAAAAAACTTGATAATGATAATAGGTTTTTTATGTACGGTTTTACAACATATAAACCATTTTATTAAATAAAAATAAATCAATATTTATATTTAAATTAAAATAAAATTGATTTGAACCTATTTATCATTTAATATAATATAATATAATATAATATAATATAATATAATATAATATAATATAATTAAATCATATTATATTAAACCTCGCTATGAGTCATTTATGGAATTGGTGTAATCATGCAAGAGAACATATTTGACACAGACATGAATTTCTGATCTGACATGTTCTGTATGTGCACATAAATGAACATGACAACACGTCCCAGCACATGCTCCACGTGTTCACACTGACGTGCGTTCGGCCCGAGGGAACGGCTCTGCCCAGAGCAGCCAATCACAACGCTGGAAGGCGCCGACCCACTTCCCCCGACGGAGACGCTATTGTCCTCTGGCAGCGGTGACAAGTATTCATTAAACTCTTCTATAACATCAGCAGCGCTATTATTTCCCACTGAAACGACTCTGCAGCGATTGTTTAAACCCTATTGTGTAGCGACCGCAAGCTCATGCCGCACGGTAATAACACACTCCGCGTCTCGAGTGTGTGAAGGCTCATAAGGCTTTCAGGTTCCCGTACAATCCTATACATAATGAAGCATGTTTAGAGAGTGGATTTGAGTTAAAGAAACACACATGTGCTTCTGATCGTGAAATGAACTGCTGGGGATCGGTGGGAAAACGCAATTAACAAGTTCAAATATTGCTGAATAATTAATCTGTGTTTGAGTAGATAAAGGCAGATAGTGATCTATTTTGAAGTAAGAATTGGTAGTGTGAGTTTGGAAACAGAGTCCAGGATGTTCCTGCAACACCGAAAGCTTCGACAGATCAGAAAAAGCAATGAACCTGGACTTCCATAATTAATTTAATTTATTTGAGTATATAAAAATAAAGGTTTATATAGTTGTAAGCATAACTTCCTGTGAATATTTATGAAAAACCATAATCTAAGAAACAGCAAATGCCACAAGTTAACCACAAACAATCTGTTAAGTTCTTGCAACTATCAAAAAAACTAAACAAAAAACAGTTGCTACAGTACGTTTCTCTTTTCAGGCTTGACCAGGCATGATATAAATCTGGACCGAACTTGTGTCCCACTCCAGGGTCAGACAGCTTTTGAGAGGGAGGCAGAGGCACCATTAGCAGCCTGTCAAAACCATGAGGAGTGGGTGGAGAGAGAGAGAGAGAGAGAGAGAGAGAGAGAGAGAGAGAGAGAGAGAGAGAGAGAGAGAGAGAGAGAGAGAGAGAGAGAGAGAGAGAGAGAGAGAGAGAGAGAGAGACAGCTCTGTGGGTGCTGTGTGAAGAATCATTTGGCCAGCTTTCCTCGACTGTTGCCATTTATATAACAGGACGCATTTTGGTGTGTTTTTTTAAGATTTGAAATCTCCGTGTAGTTTGTGAGACTTATAATCTGTGATGTAATTAATCATTTTAATAATTACAGGGATGAGTTAGCAATTGAAACATCATGTCACAGTCCTCGAAGAGCCGTTTAGTTATGTAAAAGAAAAAAAAAATCAGGTTGGACACTGACAAAGAAAATCTGTTTTTCTCTCAACCACCCCAACATAAACACATCTAAATGTCCTAAAACAAGAGAAGCCAAAGAATGTTATGAAATTAAAGCAGTCGATGTATCTTGATTTTATGAAAAATCCTGACCATTTTGACTGTACATTCTACAGTAATATATAAAGTTGGATTGGCAACCTACTAAAACTAAAAACATCTACTTTATGTAGCACAATAATAGTTTTTTTTCTTCCTGAAAATAAATAAAAACAATTTTTACAGGATAAAGAACAAAAAAAAAAAACGATTCTGATCTGAAAGAACGAACGAACAAACACTTTTTGGACATTTATCATAAGTGTTATTTTGACTTATTAAAGTTTTGAAATTAGAGATTGTTCACAATAAATATATTAAAAACATCTTGGCTCAATATGCGTAAAGCAATACGTGTTTACAAAATTGGTCTTTTTTTCTGTTGGGAACATACGATTATTATTTAGTGATGAACTGATTTCATAAATGTAATTTTAAACAAATGAGTGCATTTAGGGCTGTAAAATGATTAATCACGATTAATCACATTTAAAATAATGTTTGTCTTTAGATAATAAATGTTTTGACTGTGTATAATATATTCTATTATATAATATTATATTATGTTATATTATTACACATTATTATACAGACACACATATTCATGTACATATTTAAGAAATTTTAGATTTTGATGAGATTAATTGCGATTAATCATGATTAATCGTTTCACATATGTATATTTACCATTTACTGCAAAAAAGTTATGTAACAAGGTTTTCAGAGGAATGTACTTGAAATTTAAATAGGTGTAGGAAGTTATGAAATGTATGGATGTATGGGGGTGGGGGGCATTTTTTATTTAGATAAGACAACACTAAAAAATCCTGGGTTGTTTTAACCCAATTTTGGATCAAATATGGACAAACCCAGCCATTTGGTTACATTTTTAATCCAATGTTTGAGTTTGTCCATATTTGACCCAAAATTGGGTTAAAACAACCCGGAATTTTTTAAGAGTGTATGTGCAAAAAGAGTCCATTTGGAAAATGAAATAGAAATGGCCAAAACGAAGCATGTTTAACCTCAAAAAGCACTGCATTGATTGGGATTTGTTAGGGATGCACAACTTCTATCGGAAAGATCTGCAGTGTGGGAAAGAATAATAAAAAGCAAAACCTTAAGCAAAACCCCGAGAAAACCTGCTGTCTAGACTTGGCCAACAGCTCTCAGAAGGAATAAGGAATGAAAACGACAGAAAAGAAAATGGTTCTGCCTCCTCAGCGTGGGGTCTCTCATGAGTGTGCTCTCCCTCGAGACAAACACGAGCAACGTCCCAGGGTTCTCTGCAGATCAAGGCTCCGAAATCTCACACATACACAGCCATGCTAACCTGTGGTGTTTTCAGGGATGATGACGCAACATGATTCTTTAAGGCTGGGTATTACTGTGCGGGTCTGACCATACTAATTAACGGGTTTCTTCTTGTTTCTTTCGGCTTTCAAAAGAATAAAGAGTAAAACGTGACCTTATTGAACCGCCGCTTCGAGCAGAAACATCGTTTCAAAGTGATCTATCTTAATGGCCTACAAACGCTTCTCTAATTTAATTAATGAGGTGCATAAATTACTTTTTAAACACTCCCATTGGAGAAATTGTTCCGTGGCCTTATTTCTCTTAAGGTTGGCACGACTGAAAAACAAAACATAAGAGGATAGAATGTCCTCATCGAGTGTCAGTAACTGAAACCGGACTTCCCTCAAGGGTGTTTCCAGCTCATTCACTGGGCATCAATTCCTCTTCTTGTTTCTTTTTTTGCCGACTAAAAGCGGGTTCCTTAAGTTTTGCTCACTTAGTTTTGTCAGAAAAGTTAAAGGAGCCCGAGCCTCAAAAAGCCGCATGACTTGTGATCCGTAAACACAACCGTGTTACACCGCAGACTTCCACTTCTCATCACATCTTCTGTTCAATCAAATGCTTTCTAGAATCTTAAGCTCCGCCCCCTTTGCTATAAACACCACCTGGCCAAAGCGACCATTGAAGCGTCACGGAGCGATAAGTATTGGAGTTGTGTGTTCGGTTGCTCAAACGCTCAAGTTTTCCGCTTTCCAAACTGTACTTTGGTTGAGAATGAAAAATATTAACACCTCTACTTTTGAATGGAATGTATCATCAGCGCTCGGATTCACTTCTGTTACGTTCCCCATCCCGCTGTGTGTTTCTACAGATGTGTTTGAGTGTCAGAGTTTCCCTTGCTCTTAATTACAGATGAGCCACACCTGAGCAGCAGCCGCATACTCGAGCTACAAAAGCTTTCAGGAACCACACCTGAGGGCGCACACAGAGCCTGAGAACGAGAGTCGATGCACTGCCATGCTGTCTGTCGTAGGAGATTTTGCAGTCCACCCGGGAATCAGAAGCGTTCCGCCTTTTGTAACTACTCTGTCTGCGTTTCTTGACCCTATCTGGTATTTGTTAACCGACCAACTAAAAAAAAATACCCCAATTTTTGAGGTGCGTCGTCTCTCATTTATGTTTAGTGTGGTGTCCGCCCGCCCGTAAAACTTTTTATTTATTTAATTATTTATTTTTTTGGTCTAGGGGTATGATTCTCGCTTGGGATGCGAGAGGACTATTGGGGGCTCGTCCGGGTTAAATTCCCGGACGAGCCCCCAATATGTTACAGGCAGACGGACACCAGCCTCAAAATAAAGGAGACAACGTTCCTGTCAAGTACGACTTGCAGTCTGTGAGGTAAACTAAATGCTATTGGCTATTTGAAAAGGGGGAGGAGCCATTCAATAAGTCCCAGCTTCCTGTTTCAGTGGAAAAGGCACTTCAGTGGACCTGTAAGTTACGGCGACAGCTGGATGTCTTTGTCCATATTATGACTGGTTCAGATTACACGATTTTTTTTTGTCTGTTACGATGGTCACTGTGTCAGATTATGCAATTTTGACTCCTAAAATCTTGTGTCGCGGACAAGTCATATATCAGACTACACGTTGCCTCCTGACCAGTCATCACATGCCGTCTTTAACAGCACGGGTAATGTCATCGAGAAGGCGAAACTAGTAGTGAGTGACTCCCGAAAACGAACGTAAGCAAACAATGGATGAAGCAGTGAGTGTTGTATTAGCTGTCCTGTGTTCAGAAAAAAGTAAAAAAAAAGAAAGAAAACCCGACAATGGACACATTCCTGGATTGCTCGAAGAGGACAGTATGGGCTGTCAATCCTCCAAAGAGAACTTGAGGTAAAATTTTGTTTTCTTATATATTTTTACTGATAGTTTTAACGTTAGCACCATCGTCTCTCTTTCGTTTTGCCATTTTTGAAAGTTGTGTATGGAAAAGCATTTACTCCTATTGGTCAACCTCATACATGTGACGAAACCGTCGTGGACGACCGTTAAAAAATAAACACGGACTTCCCTCAAGGGTGTTTCCAGCTCATTCAGTGGGCATCAATTCCTCTTCCTGTTTCTTTTTTGCCAACTAAAAGCGGGTTCGTTAAGTTTTGCTCACTTGTCAGAAAAGTTAAAGGAGTCCGAGCCTCAAAAAGCCGCATGACTTGTGATCCGTAAACACAACCTTGCTCCGCTTCTCATCACATCTTCTGTTCAATCAACATTTTAATTATTTAATAATTTTTTTTTGTCTAGGGGTATGATTCTCGCTTGGGATGCGAGAGGACTATTGGGGGCTCGTCCGGGTTAAATTCCCGGACGAGCCCCCAATATGTTACAGGCAGACGGACACCACCCTCAAAATAAAGGAGACAACGTTCCTGTCAAGTACGACTTGCAGTCTGTGAGGTAAACTAAATGCTATTGGCTATTTGAAAAGGGGTAGGAGCCATTCAATAAGTCCCAGCTTCCTGTTTCAGTGGAAAAGGCACTTCAGTGGACCTGTAAGTTACAGCGACAGCTGGATGTCATTGTCCATATTATGAATGGTTCAGATTACACGATTTTTTTTGTCTGTTACGATGGTCACTGTGTCAGATTATGCAATTTTGACTCCTAAAATCTTGTTGTGTCGTGGACAAGTCAGATATCAGACTACACGTTGCTTCCTGACCAGTCATCACATGCCGTCTTTAACGGCACGGGTTATGTCATCGAGAAGGCGAAACTAGTAGTGAGTGACTCCCGGAAATGAACGTAAGCAAACAATGGATGAAGCGGTGAGTGTGGTATTAGCTGTCCTGTGTTCAGAAAAAAGTAAAAAAAGAAAGAAAAACCGACAATGGACACATTCCTGGATTGCTCGAAGAGGACAGTATGGGCTGTCAATCCTCGAAAGAGAACTTGAGGTAAAATTTTGTTTTCTTATATATTTTTACTTTTAGTTTTAACGTTAACACCATCGTCTCTCTTTTGTTTTGCCATTTTTGAAAGTTGTGTATGGAAAAGCATTTACTCCTATTGGTCAACCTCATACATGTGACGAAACCGTCGTGGACGACCGTTAAAAAAATAAACACGGACTTCCCTCAAGGGTGTTTCCAGCTCATTCACTGGGCATCAATTCCTCTTCCTGTTTCTTTTTTGCCAACTAAAAGCGGGTTCGTTAAGTTTTGCTCACTTGTCAGAAAAGTTAAAGGAGTCCGAGCCTCAAAAAGCCGCATGACTTGTGATCCGTAAACACAACCGTGCTCCGCTTCTCATCACATCTTCTGTTCAATCAACTTTTCAATTATTTAATTATTTTTTTTTGTCTAAGGGTATGATTCTCGCTTGGGATGCGAGAGGACTATTGGGGGCTCGTCCGGGTTAAATTCCCGGACGAGCCCCCAATTTGTTACAGGCGGACGGACACCACCCTCAAAATAAAGGAGACAATGTTCCTGTCAAGTACGACTTGCAGTCTGTGAGGTAGACTAAATGCTATTGGCTATTTGAAAAGGGGGAGGAGCCATTCAATAAGTCCCAGCTTCCTGTTTCAGTGGAAAAGGCACTTCAGTGGACCTGTAAGTTACGGCTACAGCTGGATGTCTTTGTCCATATTATGCCTGGTTCATATTACACGATTTTTTTTGTCTGTTACAATGGTCACTGTCAGATTGTGCAATTTCCTAAAATCTTGTTTTGTCGTGGACAAGTCAGATATCAGACTACACGTTGCTTCCTGACCAGTCATCACATGCCGTCTTTAACAGCACGGGTGATGTCATCAAGAAAGGCGAAACTAGTAGTGAGTGACTCCCGGAAATGAACGTAAGCAAACAATGGATGAAGAAGTGAGTGTTGTATTAGCTGTCCTGTGTTCAGAAAAAAAGTAAAAAAAGAAAGAAAACCCGACAATGGACACATTCCTGGATTGCTCGAAGAGGACAGTATGGGCTGTCAATCCTCGAAAGAGAACTTGAGGTAAAATTTTGTTTTCTTATATATTTTTACTTTTAGTTTTAACGTTAACACCATCGTCTCTCTTTTGTTTTGCCATTTTTGAAAGTTGTGTATGGAAAAGCATTTACTCCTATTGGTCAACCTCATACATGTGACGAAACCGTCGTGGACGACCGTTAAAAAAATAAACACGGACTTCCCTCAAGGGTGTTTCCAGCTCATTCACTGGGCATCAATTCCTCTTCCTGTTTCTTTTTTGCCAACTAAAAGCGGGTTCGTTAAGTTTTGCTCACTTGTCAGAAAAGTTAAAGGAGTCCGAGCCTCAAAAAGCCGCATGACTTGTGATCCGTAAACACAACCGTGCTCCGCTTCTCATCACATTTTCTGTTCAATCAACTTTTTAATTATTTTTTTTTTGTCTAAGGGTATGATTCTCGCTTGGGATGAGAGAGGACTATTGGGGGCTCGTCCGGGTTAAATTCCCGGACGAGCCCCCAATATTTTATAGGCGGACGGACACCACCCTCAAAATAAAGGAGACAATGTTCCTGTCAAGTACGACTTGCAGTCTGTGAGGTAAACTAAACGCTATTGGCTATTTGAAAAGGGGGAGGAGCCATTCAATAAGTCTCAGCTTCCTGTTTCAGTGGAAAAGGCACTTTAGTGGACCTGTAAGTTATGTCAACAGCTGGATGTCTTTGTCCATATTATGCCTGGTTCATATTACACGATTTTTTTGTCTGTTACGATGGTCACTGTGTCAGATTATGCAATTTCCTAAAATCTTGTTTTGTTGTGGACAAGTCACATATCAGACTACACGTTGCTTCCTGACCAGTCATCACATGCCGTCTTTAACAGCACGGGTGATGTCATCGAGAAGGCGAAACTAGTAGTGAGTGACTCTCGAAAACGAACGTAAGCAAACAATGGATGAAGCAGTGAGTGTTGTATTAGCTGTCCTGTGTTCAGAAAAAAGTAAAAAAAAAGAAAGAAAACCCGACAATGGACACATTCCTGGATTGCTCGAAGAGGACAGTATGGGCTGTCAATCCTCCAAAGAGCACTTGAGGTAAAATTTTGTTTTCTTATATATTTTTACTGTTAGTTTTAACGTTAGCACCATCGTCTCTCTTTCGTTTTGCCATTTTTGAAAGTTGTGTATGGAAAAGCATTTACTCCTATTGGTCAACCTCATACATGTGACGAAACCGTCGTGGACGACCGTTAAAAAAATAAATACGGACTTTCCTCAAGGGTGTTTCCAGCTCATTCACTGGGCATCAATTCCTCTTCCTGTTTCTTTTTTGCCGAATAAAAGCGGGTTCGTTAAGTTTTGCTCACTTGTCAGAAAAGTTAAAGGAGTCCGAGCCTCAAAAAGCCGCATGACTTGTGATCCGTAAACACAACCGTGCTCCGCTTCTCATCACATCTTCTGTTCAATCAACTTTTTAATTATTTAATTATTTTTTTTGTCTAAGGGTATGATTCTCGCTTGGGATGCGAGAGGACTATTGGGGGCTCGTCCGGGTTAAATTCCCGGACGAGCCCCCAATATGTTACAGGCGGATGGACACCACCCTCAAAATAAAGGAGACAATGTTCCTGTCAAGTACGACTTGCAGTCTGTGAGGTAAACTAAATGCTATTGGCTATTTGAAAAGGGGGAGGAGCCATTCAATAAGTCCCAGCTTCCTTTTTCAGTGGAAAAGGCACTTCAGTGGACCTGTAAGTTACGGCGACAGCTGGATGTCTTTGTCCATATTATGACAGGTTTAGATTACACGATTTTTTTTGTCTGTTACGATGGTCACTGTGTCAGATTATGCAATTTTGACTCCTAAAATCTTGTTTTGTCGTGGACAAGTCACATATCAGACTACACGTTGCTTCCTGACCAGTCATCACATGCCGTCTTTAACGGCACGGGTTATGTCATCGAGAAGGCGAAACTAGTAGTGAGTGACTCCCGGAAACGAACGTAAGCAAACAATGGATGAAGCGGTGAGAGTTGTATTAGCTGTCCTGTGTTCAGAAAAAAGTAAAAAAAGAAAGAAAACCCGACAATGGACACATTCCTGGATTGCTCGAAGAGGACAGTATGGGCTGTCAATCCTCCAAAGAGAACTTGAGGTAAAATTTTGTTTTCTTATATATTTTTACTTTTAGTTTTAACGTTAGCACCATCGTCTCTCTTTCGTTTTGCCATTTTTGAAAGTTGTGTATGGAAAAGCATTTACTCCTATTGGTCAACCTCATACATGTGACGAAACCGTCGTGGACGACTGTTAAAAAAATAAACATGCTAATCTTTTTGTAGTTAAGCATCGCAAAGGCGACGTAGGTTGTCGCCCACTATGACACACTATACGAGATGATATGATCTTTTGGGAATCTTGCGTCCCAACATCCGTTGTCATTTACGAATCCCCACGACACCCTACATCAAACGGATCGTGCCAAAATCGGAGTAAAATTGTATAATTGTATCTGAACCAGGCATTAGGGATTTCCTGGTAAGTCATAAATTTGATTAATCCTATAAGTCCAACTTGCAGAATTTCTGCAAGATGGTGCCCTCTGGTGTTTAGTATGAATGAAAACTAAATTGCTAAATATGCTCTGTAATGGTCACATCGCCCTATTTTTGGTAAAAATAGAAAAAATAAAAACATGATTTCTAAAGATATTTGAAGTAAACATATGATAATCCAAAAGGTTTTGGACTAAAACCCCAGAGGGATGTAAATATAAGAAAACACAGGAAGGCGTCAGCAGTTAACAGGTTAATGTACCATTTCCCGTTTCAGGACTAGCAAAAATATAACAACTTACTCTTCTACTACGTTAGAAAAGTCAAGAAACAATATTCTGCCCCAGTAATCGTAATTTGTGTATAAATTAATACACTAGTGTTCCTTTAAGCTGTAAACTGCAGTGAATATTATGTATAGGTACAATTTTGGAGAACAAATATGAATGTGGAAGCACATTTTTCCAATGAGCATATGCGGAACAAATCTTTCAATCTTAAAATCTGTCTGGCTGAGAGGTTCACCTTGAACGGAGAGAGTTAGTTAGGCCGTCCTCTACCTTGAAAATGCTACGACTTGAGAGGTCTCAGAGCATCAGAGATCTTTTGCATGAATACTTCATTAAGGTATCTTGTCCTTATCTCGTGCTTTCTCAGAAAGACAGTTCTGTGTGCCATTTTGAACAAGTCTGTACAAAAAAGTGTGTAGCTGTATTTGCGCGAGCTTTCATCTCTTAGACATTGATTTTTTTAAAAATGATGGCTTGCTTTATAGCTCATGTGCTGATTTTAACTGTTCCTTGTGAATAGTTTCAAATGTAAGCTACTTAATTGTAAAAAACATCTGAGTGGTAGAAGGACACTACCATTGAATTCATAAGCAAACTTGTAATTACATATTTCTGACCTGATTTGCTTGCACTCTCTCAGGTCATATAGAGAGAAGAAGATGTCTGTGTCCTCGCCGATGGTGTTGTACGTGAAGCTCTTTAGGTTGACAAAGAGATGGTGCGGTACGGGCATTCGACATGACTCCCCGTGTCTTTGTCTGCTGCCGTCCTGGAAGCACAGAGTGAACAACACATTTACATTTTGCTTTACATTGTTGCTGTTTGGCTTTAAATAATGCTTCAGAGTTTATGATTGGATCATTATTGCAGTGTTTATTATGTTTCTATGTGTTTGGCAACAGTTCTTCTAATCGTTCACACCGAAAGCAAATAGCCGGTCAGGCGCGAATGATTTCAATGTTAAGTCAATGCAAAGACGCGTTACGCGCATAAAAAATTCCTGCGGCGTGAATGAGGCGTAGAGCGCGGCACGGTAGACGCGAATACGCCTCATTCGTGAGGCGCCAATTGAGCGTTTGACACGATAAGCGTGTTATGCGCGAATATTTAATTAGTGCTATTTGTGCATTCATGCGTTCGACGCGCGTCTGCCGCCCGAATTGAAAAATCTGAACTTTGGTGTCAATTCGCGCTGCATTAACCAATCAGGAGACTGCAGCTTGCTCACGTGGTGAAGTATCTGGATGCTTCAGTAAATTATTTTGTAATATGACTAAATGCCAGGTATGATTCTAATGCACAACGAAGCAAATATTTTGTTTTTACCCGCTTCAGTTTCACTCTTGACACGTGAATTAATACAAAGTGGTCAAGAGTAAAACTAGACACGGTAGACCTGAATTTGACACGCTATTCGCGTCCAGTGTGAACGCACAGTAACACTAATCGATGGAGTGTGTAGCTTTTCATTTCTTAAACAACCATGTGTAACACTGTAGAATGCAGTTCCTTCAAATAATGAATAACTACACAGGAACTAATGAGTAACGCACTATTAAAGGGGTCATGAACTGACTTTTTAAATTTTTTATATTGTTTTCTGAGGTCAACTAATGACGTTCGCTTGGTTTTTACGTAACCCCCCCCCCCCCTTTAAAATGAATAAGTAATAGGCTATTTTCTACACTATTTTTGAGCCTAGCTGAAAAACGCTTGGAAGTAAACGCCCACTGCTGTCAGTTTTGCATATTATAATGAGTTTCACTCGTTTCACTCATTACTAATGTGTTCCCATGAGCTTCACTTTAGAAAGCTGATCCAAATAACTAGTTCCTTTAGAAAGATGTAGTAACACTTGAATCATTACTAATGAGTTACCATTATCTTATATTATACATTATAAATATTAATTACAAACCCGTATATAGTAGTTCTTAGTAGTCCTCAGTGTGGTATGAAAAATAATAGTTACTCATTAGTTAATAGTGAACTACCACATTCGACTGAGCGCTTTTACTTACAAATTCATTAATCAGAGTTCCATGTTAGTTAATAGTAGTTACTATTATATTATTAGTGCGATACTCATTTGTTCCAGTGTAGTTCTTCATTAAGGAAGGAACAGTGTTACCCAACCATGTATGAAGACACATCATGGCCATATTCCAGGATGACAATGTCCAGATTCATCAGACTCAAACTGTGAATGAAGAATCATTTCCACACATGAATTCTCTCTACTGAGCCCAAAACTGAAATGCACTGAAAGTCTTTGAGATGTCCTGGAGGAGACTGGACAGAGTGCTCCAGAAACACTGAAACAGGAAGTGTTTCGGGACCAGTGTTGTTTACATCTTGCAAAATGGTCTATAGAGGTGCATAAATTTTTAATTGCGACTAATTGTGTTAATGACTTTAATGATTAATCGCAATTTAACGCACATTTTTATCTATTCTAAATGTCTCTTGATTTCTTTTTGTCCCATATTTTTTTTCTAATTTTAATGATCAAAATGAAAACGTGGATCGGCTAGCTTTGTGCAAATGTTTTTTTTATTGAAAAAGCTCAGTTCACAATGAAAAAATATTAAAAATAAAAATATTTTTTTTATTATAAAAAAAAAAAAATAATTTGGCAACTTTTTAAAAGTAAACTTTCAATTCAGAATCTTATTGACATCCATTTTGGAGTCTCGCACTCGTCATCCACTCAAACGTAACGGTAACCTACTGTTTGGAAGGCTCGCAACAAGTGTATTTCCGGTCTAGCTAGATCTGGTGCTTTCAGACAGCACGCGGAATGCGTGGCGCTACGCCAGTTTTCAAAACTTTTTGGATGCCAAAAAGTTTCTATTGGCCACACTAGCAATCGTCACAATTGGAACTATTTTGAATTTAGACCATGGTGTGCGGTTTAGCCATTGAAATTAATGGGTTTCATAACGCAATGCCACGCCTGTATCCTGTTGCAAAAGCTTGTGAAAAAAACTAAAAAGTTTGCTTGGCCAAAAATACTGTTAATCTCGCCATTAAAAAATTAAACGCGTTAAAATGGGTTTTGCGTTAACGCCGTTAATAACGCGTTTAACTGACAGCCCTAATATATATATATATATATATATATATATATATAATAACAACAGCAACAATGATCCAATAATATACACATTTGCTATTTGCTGATTAAAATCCAAAGAGAGTCTTTTTTGGGGGCCTGGTAGTGTATAATATAATGTAATTATATTGTAATGCGTATAATACGTATTAGAAGAGTGTTGTAAACCTGTGGCCTGTTTTACTGACCTACATTTGAACTAGTGCTTTACACATGACTGTAAAAGGTCTTTTAGCATGACCAAAACGAGGTGTTTAGCTCCACAAAACATTTCATGTCACATTTTACCCCATGGTGAAGCATGACCTACAAAAAGTCCTGCCCATGTTAACGGCTCTAAGCATTTCTGACAAGCCCGGGGATGGTGCTGAGGACGACAAATATACCTGGGATGTGCTTTGCTGGACGCTGTGTCTGCTGGACAGGTGCTGTCAGCCGAGAGAAAGAGAAGTTAAATCCAGACAATATTTCCAGTATATACTGTAAAATCATGCTGTTCCAGCATAACAGGAACTGACATCATTAAAACAACAAAAAAACAGTCTATTATAATGAATGTGACTCAAACTGAAACATAATGTGCAAACTTAGTATATAATATATACTGTTTGAAATAATCTTCAAACATAAAACAATGTTCCATTAAAACGATTATTTAGGAGCTGCTTTGAGATTGACGTATCAAAGGGAACAAAATGTCATCTTTCATCTGCAATTGAGTAAACAAGGCACTTGCATACGGATTTGAATATTATTTCCCCACAAGACTGTGTAGATGTACAGAGCAATATCTACATATAGATTAATCATATTCACGGAGGCATCATCAGCACAAACCCAAAACACATGCTCACGATCACATGGTGAAACGCACGTATACACACATCTTGCCCGGGAGCATGCGTGACTTATGAGCCTGTATTTCTTAGCTTGCATCTTTCTCTCCAGTGCTTCTGACAGCGTTTAGAATAAATTACCCAGCATTCAACACAACCCCCCACCGGTTAATGCATTGTGGAATGAAGGTATGCAAAACATGCTAGCGTAAGGAGATTAAATAGATTGTGCCTTCCTGTTAAAGAGACAAAGTGCTATGTTCTTCTTGGTGGAGTGATATTGCTATGTGGTTGCTAAGGTGTAGCTAAGGCGTCGTTTAACACTTTTTCTATCCAGTTGCTAGGGTGTTCTAGGTGGTTGCTATGGAACAGTGGTTGTCAGAACGTTGCTGTCAAGTTGCTAGGGCATCCTGGGTGGTTTCTAAGCCATTGCTTTGGTGTTCTGATGTTGCTATGCAGTTATCACTTTGCTTTACAGTTTCTAGGGTGTTCTGGGTTGCTGACTTGATGCCACTATGCTGTTGCTAAGGTGTTCTGAGTGATTGTTATTGCATTATTAAACAGTTTCTCAAGCATTGCTAGGTCTTTCCTAGGCTGCACAAGGTGGTTGCTATGGTGTTGCCAAGGTGTAGCTATAGTTCTCTGATTGGTTGTATGAAGTTGCAATTAAAGTGTTTCTAAGTGACTTCGATGGTGTTCTGGGCGGTTACTAGGGCATTTCTAAGTAGTAGTCAAGTGGCTGGTAATGTTTATTCTGTTTAGTTGCCAAGGTCCATCTGGTGTTACCTAGTTGTATCTGTGCTCTGGTTGGTTGCATGATGTTGTGACTAAAGGGTTGCTAGGTAATTGCTAGGCTGTTTTGGCCAATTGATTTGCTGTGATTTCTAGGTTAGTTTGTATGGTTGCTAAGATATTGCTTTGTGGTAGTACAGTGTTCCAAATGGTTGCTAAGGTATTGCAAGGTGTAATTGAAGTATTCAGAGCGGTTGCTAGGTATGGAAGCTTGTTTCTGACAAGGAATAAAACAATTTAAAAGATAATTGCGACTTTCTATCTCATAATTCTCAGATTTGTGAGATATAAACTCGTAATTGAAAGTTATAAAGTCCCAATTCTGATGAAAAAGACTGACTTTTTCTGACATTATATCTTGAAATTCTAACTTTATAACTCACAGTTGCGACTTTATATTTCGCAATTCTGACTTCATATCTCGCAATTGCTCCTTTATATCTCGCAATTCTGACTTTATAAATTGCAATTGCTAAAGTTTATATCTCACAATTCTGACTTTATAAATCGCAATTGCTAAAGTTTATATCTCGCAATTCTGACTTTATAAATCGCAATTGCTAAAGTTTATATCTTGCAATTCTGACTTTATAAATCGCAATTGCTCCTTTATATCACGCAATTCTAACTTCATATCTCACAATTCCTCCTTTATATCTCGCAATTCTGACTTTATAAATCACAATTGCTAAATTTTATATCTCGCAATTCTGATTTTATAAATCTCAATTGCTACTTTATATCTCACAATTCTGACTTTATAAATCGCAATTGTTCCTTTATATCACACAATTCTGACTTCATATCTCACAATTCCTCCTTTATATCTCGCAATTCTGACTTTATAAATCACAATTGCTAAATTTTATATCTCGCAATTCTGATTTTATAAATCTCAATTGCTACTTTATATCTCGCAATTCTGACTTTATAAATCGCAATTGTTCCTTTATATCACACAATTCTGACTTCATATCTCGCAATTCCTCCTTTATATCTCGCAATTCTGACTTTATAAATCGCAATTGCTAAAGTTTATATCTCGCAATTCTGACTTTATAAATCGTAATTGCTAAAGTTTATATCACACAATTCTGACTTCATATCTCGCAATTGCTAAAGCTTATATCACGCAATTCTGACTTTATAAATCGTAATTGCTAAAGTTTATATCACACAATTCTGACTTCATATCTCGCAATTGCTAAAGTTTATATCATGCAATTCTTACTTTATATCTCGCAATTGCTACTTTATATCTCGCAATTCTGAATTTATAAATCACAATTGCTAAAGTTTATATCTCGCAATTCTGACTTTATAAATCGTAATTGCTAAAGTTTATATCACACAATTCTGACTTCATATCTCGCAATTGCTAAAGCTTATATCACGCAATTCTGACTTTATAAATCACAATTGCTTAAGTTTATATCACGCAATTCTGACTTCATATCTTGCAATTGCTACTTTATATCACACAATTCTGACTTTATAAATCACAATTGCTAAAGTTTATATCTCGCAATTCTGACTTTATAAATCACAATTTCTAAAGTTTATATCACGCAATTCTGACTTCATATCTTAAATTGCTACTTTATATCTCACAATTCTGACTTTATTTTCAATTGCGAGTTTATAGTTAAATAATAAATGTAAACTAGCAAAAAAAAAGTTATAATTTTAAGATAAAATGTCGCAATTACCTTTTTTTATTTTTTTATTCTCTGGCGTAAACAAGCTTTCGTGGCTAGGGCATTGCTACTGATGCTTTCCTTAGTAAACAGCACTAATAATTACCTCCACAATGAGAACCAGCAAAAGAAATCCTCAAAACTCCATACACTTTATATCAAGATAAAAAGTGAGATTTCCTTGCAATAGTGCTTGACAACCAGGGAGTGAAGTAGAGCTTCATTTTCAAACCCAATGGAGGATTTCAGGCAAAAACTGAGAAATGTCTGAAAACAAATAACTTTCCTTCTGTTCTCACTTCCACCATCAGGGAGGCTAAACGCACGCCTGGCGGGACTCATTAATCTAAAACAGCGCCTTGCGGCACCGTGAGCATGGCAGATTTAAAGCCATTTCTGGGAGACTTCAATCCCTGACTAACTTATATCAATATCTATTTTGTTCTTTTGTAAAATAAAAACAGTGTTGATAATTTATGCATACTGTACATTGGTGCAGGACGCCTGGTGCAAGTGTCTTGTATAAGGGAACAATGAGGCTGAAATCTTAGTGTGTCAAAATGAATCTTGAAACTTGTGCATTACCATCCCTGAATCTTACAGGAAGTAAACAATCAAATAAAATACTGAATATTGAAAACATTAAATGGACAGAGCAAATTGTGTGAACAGTGCACATGTAATTCAGAAGGAGAAAAGCTCGGCTCTTTGATTGAATCTATCGTTTGCTCCCCCGGAGACACTTCAGCAGCAACTTCTAAGAAAGCTAAAGGTCTTGGGTCTCTGCAGCTTCAGTGCTCTCTGTTGCCCGAGGGCAAGTAAAAGTCTTCTTGCATCTATGTCTCTATGTTCTTCTCCTCAGAAGCTTGCTGCTTTCTTCTCCTCTTTCTTTATTTTTGGTATTTGTGTGAAACTCCTCCGCCTCCCACATATCGAGCTATACAAATCTCCCTGTGACCTCAACATTTGGCAAGTGCACTTAAAAATCAAGTCGAGATTCAGCTACTTTAGTGCTTGCTTTTCATCTGAATTTATCCCAGAAAGTTAGCTGAACCTCTTAGTCAGGCACTGACTGTTTCCTCCAACCTCTTTCAAATCTTTCACCAAGTTTATAACTTCCAACGGTCGGAGGGAAAATGTGACGGACAGATTATTATGATGTTGCTGATACAAAATTAAACACCATGAATATCAAATTATTTTAATATGCTTTTAGAAGTTGCTTAAAGACTGAAAGAAGACTTTACATATGACAAAGAATATTTTAGCATCTCTGACGTATATATATATATATATATATATATATATATATATATATATATATATATAAATTAAATATTAAATATAAAAATCACAATATTCTCAAGATTTACTAGACATACAATGCTGATCAATTATTGTACAATTTTACAGCCAAAAACATGCTAATCTTTATTCTTAGATTAGGCATATATTAATAAATTATGTTATAGGCATAAATTATATATTGTACAAAATGGCATCATGGAAAAAGATGAGTGAAATAAAATAAATGTTCTTTCCTGACAAGCAGCAGTTAGAAACAGATGCTGGTGTCAAAACAGTTCCCAATAAAGGTCTAGAGAATAAAGTGAATTATCGAGGGTAAAAATATAATCAAAAATCAATATTGTTTCTTAGTTCCATAAAGCTGGGAAATTCTGCTTTCAAGGAAATTGAATATGCAAATGACTCATTCTGATGAGCCGTCTTGGGAATTTGCCCTCTAATGGAGTGTTTAAAAACATGTCTGCTTTCTATCTGTTCAGTTCATTCTACAGGTGCGAACTTGGCAACATCTGCACATTATCCCTACATTATGCACATATGCAAAACAGTTTCAGGAATACATTAAAACATTAATTTCTGCACTTGTCTACGCAGATGACTCACATATTAATAAGCTCATTTTTGAACAACCTGCATTAATCCAAAGCAACAAAAACACTGAGATTAACATTCATTTGAAATCATAAATGTTGCAGAAACATCTACTAAATGTTGTTTTAACATCCAACAGAGGATATTGTAGTGATTTACTGCTTCAGGGATGAAAATGCTCACACATCTGAATGCAGTCAGAGTACTTACCATTTTGTAGAGATCTGAAACGCTGATCTGGTCCGCATCGACCATTTCAAACTCCTTCCTGGGAACCAGATCTAAGCCTAAGTGTCTGTTGAACAGGGGAAAAGAACAGGAGCGGAGATTAACTAGATTACTTGAGACTGAAATTCATAGAATGGATAATATTGTGGATAATAAAAGAACAGAAAATCTGTCAAGCTGTTGCGTCCACCTGTTGTGGCGGGCGTTTAGCCATACAGTATCTTTTTATATCCATCAGTCGCTACATTGCTACACTAATATCTAACGCAGCGGTGTGGTGGCCGCTAGATTGGAAAACATGAGAACATTTCTAGGCAAGTTTTCAACATTACTTTCCCGGTTTGCCCAATCAGAGCTGTTAATATTGGGAGGAGCGTGTGGTTAAGATGCATGGAAAGCTGCTGGCGCTATGTGCAGCTGTCGTTATTGTAGATCTATGGAAACAGGTGTTGTCCTCCTAACACAACTAAAGTGATGGCATGCCATATATATAACATAAACAGGGCTTCTCCATAACTTCTCAGACGTAAATAAAACCCCATTAACTCGAGTAGCCTAAACCACAGATTAGCATTAAGTAAGTGGGTTAGCAAGCTTGTTGAAATACACATTTTTCATACACATCACTAAACTATTTTTCTTTTTACAACTGTTTTGGATGTTCTACGTGTTTGATAAGTGGTTTTGATTAATTAATTTAGAAGAAAATGGTACAAACAAACAGAAGTTTTGCTAGCTATGCTAATGCTAGTTATGCTAACTATCCACACTGTTAAAGTGTTCTCAGCTCATTGATAGCTGGTTGCAAGGGTGTTTGGGTGGTTGCTAGGACATCGTTAGGTGGCTTGTGTTTATTTTGATTGAGTGCTCTCAATCAAAGCATTAGCATCGCCCAAGGCCTCTGCCTTGCCAGGGGTATAAATTTCCATCTTTTCTGAATATCTCAATGCAAATTAGCTCTCCAGAGAGACATCTCACATCATTGGCTTGTATCAGAGCATAAATAAATCTATTTGTTGACGACTTTGTATAAACAGACGGTAATAAACTTATAATGTGACAATTAAGTGTTTTTAGCAATGACAAGCTTGATATACTCCGCAACTGCAGCGTGAATGGCTCTAATTTGCCACGTCAAGACCGTTGCTCGATTTATAAACGTCTTGTTACTGAGGCTGAATTAACTCTCTTGAAGTCTTACACAAAATACTTTAATGTAGGCTGGTATAACAGTGGCCATTGCCAAAAAATACAAGATCACTTCAAGAGAAAATTGATAACCTTAGAAAGGCATAATGAAAAACATAATTAGATTGTTTGAAAAACACTCGAGACGCTATTCGACTCACGCTTCAAGTATTTATAGAACGTATCGGTAAGTGCTCGCGTCTCAAATCCATTTCATCCCCTTTACTCAATTATATAGTTTGCTGATCTGAAGACCTGGCAGTGATGAACTGCTGAAAGCCCAGAACCACATAGAGCCTCATCACAGAAGTGAATCTTCAGGTGACCTTGAAGACGAGGGATGAGTGGTCGACGTGGGCCGGACTCAGATGCTGATACACCACAATTCCTGGATCATCTGGCCTCTAAAAGATTGTTGGTTTTGATTAACTCTTTTTCTTTCATCGCTATAAGAGGTGAACTCCATGACTTTGGTCTTGGAGGTCTGGTAATGTAGTAGTCTGCTTCTACACAGTAGATAATTGCTTTTATTTTGAAATTATAAAATTATAAAACACCTTTTCATATATATATATATATATATATATATATATATATATAATTTTTACAGAAGTGTTGTTATATGGTACCTTCATTATATTCTTCGTAAATATCATTCCTGACTGAAAGCTCAATTTGCAGTATCAGCAAATGGATATTGGACACAGAACTTTTGAAAATCTCTTAAAAAGATGAAATAATGATGTAAGAACTGTAAATACTAACACTCAAAACTCAAAAGCTGTGAAGAATTAAACAGCTGTGTAGGTTAGAATTGGGGGAGGCATCTGAAGGACAGACACGACTGCCTTTCATTGCAGTGAAAAGTCAATTTATTCAAAAACTCATCCTCGTGTTGTGTTGGTTTGTTTGGCCTCAGTGTTTGCATTTGAAATCTCAATGTAATCCACATTTAACCAGGCAGTGAATGACATATGCTACTGTTATCCTAATTTCTTCGCTGTGTTGGGCCAAGTTGTTTTAGGGTGACGAAAAAGGCGCAGCAATCCATTTCTCGCGTTTCAGCTCTGTTGACTCCACGCTCAGGAGGCCTTGGCCTCTAACACATTAAAAGTGCTGGCAAATCTCCATGACACACAAGAGCTTATTTAAACACTCCTCATTGTGAAGCATTTCAGGACTGGACATAAATATCAACAAATTTGGAGGGTGCAACAATTGCATGACAATCCCATGGACTTGTTTAATGGGATGCATTTCAAAATATCAACTGACATATTTTGTCTCACATATAAGAGACTAGTTTATCCATATGTTTCAGACCAAGGGTGGAAGTTCACATGATGGCTAATAATGCTAAAAACACATTAAAGCATCACTGGTTCTTCTGCTAGATCAATGATGTTAGCATAATTGTTAACATTGCTAACAAAACTTTAAAAGCACCTTTACTGGTTCTTCTGCAAGACCAATGGTGCAGGTTAGCATGATTGTTAACATTGCTAAAAACACTTTAAAGGCACCTTTGCTGGTTTTTCTGCAAGAGTTTGACCAATGGTGGAAGTTAACATTATAGTTAACATTGCAAACAATACAGGCATTTTTGCTGGTTCTTCCATAGTTAGACCAATGGTGGAAGTTAACATGATAGCTAACATTGCTAACAACACATTAAAGACACCATAACTGGTTATTCTGTAAGATCAATGGTGGATGTTAGCATGATTGTTAACATTGCTAACAACTCATTAAAGACACCATTACTGGTTCTTCTGCTAGATCAATGGTGGAGGTTAGCATGATTGTTAACATTGCTAACAACACTTTAAAAGAACCTTTACTGGTTCTTCTGCAAGATCAATATTGGAGGTTAGCATTATGGTCGACAATGCTAACAACTAATTAATGGTCTTTGCTGGTTCTTTTGCAAGAATTAGACCAATGATGGAGGTTAGCTATGGTAGCTAACATTGCTAACAGCTTTTTAAAGGCACCTTTACTGGTTCTTCTGCAAGAGTTAGACCAGTGGTGGAAGTTAACAATGATAATTAACATTGCTCACAATACAGGCATATTTGCTGGTTCTTCCACAAGAGTTAGACCAACAGTGAACGTTAGCATGATAGCTAATATCTCTAACAACAGATTAAAGACACAATTACTTGTTCTTCTGCTAGATCAGTTGTGGATGTTAGCATAATTGTTAATATTGCTAACAACACTTTAAAAACACCTTAGCATGATTGTTAAGATTACTAAAAACACTTTAAAGGCACCTTTACTGGTTCTTCTGCAAGATCAATGTTGGAGGTTAGTATGATAGTTGAGAATGCTAACAACACATTAAAGGCACCTTTGCTGGTTCTTCCACAAGAGTTAGACCAATGGTGGCAGTTAACATGATAGTTAACATTGCTAACAATACAGGCATTTTTTGCTGGTTCTTCCACAAGAGTTAGACCAATGGTAGAAGTTAGCATGATAGCTAACATTACTAACAACACATTAAAGACACAGTTACTGGTTCTTCTGCTAGATCAATTGTGGATGTTAGCATAATTGTTAACATTGCTAACAACACTTTAAAAACACCTTTACTGGTTCTTCTGCAAGACCAATGGTGCAGGTTAGCATGAGTGTTAAGATTACTAAAAACACTTTAAAGGCACCTTTAGCATGTTACAACATGCATGTTTAGCATAACAACACATTAAAGGTACCTTTGCTGGTTCTTCTGCAAGAGTTAGACCAATGGTGGAAGTTAACATGGTAGCTAACATTGCTAACAACACATTAAATGCATCTTTGCTGGTTTGTACACAAGATTTAGACCAAGGGTGGTAGTTAACATGATAGCTAACATTGCTAAAAACACCTTTAAGGCATCTTGCTGGTTCTTCCTTACGATTAAGAGAAGGTTTTTAATTTGAATTTGTGCAGGGCATTTTCTTGGAGGTAAAAGAGAGTAACTCACTCATTGCCCCAGTCCAGTCGTACAGTGATGTGCCGTTTGACTTCCCGGACTTGATCCTGGGTCAGGTGGCCTGAAAGCAGTTGTCGCCTCAGATCAATCAACTCGTTCATCACGTGACGGAGCTTGTAAAAGAGGTCTACTTTATGCTTCTGTGGAGAGAAAAACGAACAAGAAAGGCAAATATTTATTTCATCCATTCACTTAAGACAAACTAGTCTCAACTTTGACTAGGCAAATGTACAGTAGACTTCAGAACGCCTTAATACTTGAAATTCACTGGTTATTCAAAGACTGCACCATATTCAGCTAACATTATTAGGCACCAGAGATGATGGAGTAACACACTGATACAACAAAACCAGACAAACATGTCTGTTGGTCTGTTGATGCAGTATGAATTAGCTTTTAAGGGACAGTCACACTAACAGCATTCACATTTGTACATAATTATCTCCCCTTTGTTTTTGAGTCACTGAAATAAATGACTTCAGGTCGCCCTGCTACAAATCACCGTCAGTGAGAATGGTGTTATGCTGCCTTCAAATGATGTTGGAATTGCAGTACTGTAGATAATCAAAGACACAGATAGTCAAAGACGTGGAACAACCACTGAGCATCATCTAAGCACATGTCCTAAAACGCAAGGCTTCCTCTTCAAGTTTGTGTATGATGGTTGATAATGACTCCCTCATCTGCCCTCGGGGAGACACGCAGCTAACAGATCTGTGCGTCTGTCAAACCGACATGCTGTGCCGGCTGTGTGTGCGGTCTCCAGCGCCCTCCATCACCGAAACATCTCAGGACTTGAGTTTGACATGCTCTTGCAAACAAAGAATGTTTGTCTAGAGCTTTCACAAGAATGTGCCCCTGGATACCCACATGTACATCTGTCAGTATTTCATTCCACGGTGTGTTATTGGTGAAATCAGATGGGATTTGGACAGTCTCATCTAAAAGCCACGTCCATCAAATTCCCTGTTATACTCACTTGGACTTATGTACTGGCTGTAGCTTTTTCCCCTGACTGTTCCTGGCTCTAGGGACTAATAGCTTCCCCCTACTCATGGTGGCCAATTACTCCTCTCAGATGCAAACAGAACAGTGTGATTCCTTCCCGGCTAGTCTTAATGGCAAGTTTCTTTGGAGAAGAATCTCAATGACCAGCTGAACATCACAAGTCCACTTTCTGTTCGGATATCGCTTGGTGATGATGGCGCAGTGGGTAAGACACATCCCTTTGGTGTGAGAGACCCGGGTTCAAATCCACTGTGAGACACCAATGTGTCCCTGAGCAAGACAATTAACCCCTAGTTGCTCCAGAGGCGTGCGACCTCTGACATATATAGCAATTGTAAGTCGCTTTGGATAAAAGCATCAGCTAAATGAATAAATGTAACAGTAAAAATCACTTAGTGCCAGTTTGGGGCTCCTCTAGCTGATGGAACTGCATTGTGTTTTAGAAGAAGTTGGCTGACATTGGAGGGGAAACTAACATCCATGCTACTGTAGCTAGACAAGTATGTATAAATGAAAGCTTTAGCGGTAAGTTCTGCCAGGAAGACTCAATTGTTGCGTCACTAATTACCTTCTCATCTATCCAATCATGTCTACTACTATATATATATAGGTATATAAGGTGCGGTGCGGTATATACGTGTAAGTGCGGTATATAAGACCGGCACTTACACGTGTTTGAGTTTGCAAAAGCTGACACTTCCATTGACCTCCATCCCCTCCACCACCTCCAAGATGGTTCCTTCCCTTCCAACCTCCCTACCACCACCAGGATGGTCCCTTTCTATACCTCCCAAGGGGTCGGCTGCGCCCCTGCCTTCATCTTCAGGCAGGAAATGCAGAGTTCGGACCCTCGGATTGCGAGCTATGGAAGGGGCCTACGCCAAAGAACTTTATTGCTTGCTGGGCTATCAATAAATGTATTTATTGTTACAGTATTTATTCTCCCGAGTCTTTCTGGTTGAAATGCCTGTTAGCTACACTGATCCAGACTGGTTTATACGGGTTAGTGCTGGTCTAGCTGGTGGACCTACGGTACTGAAGTTGGTTGGGCTAGTTAAGGAGCATTGATGTACCTTGTAAGGACGTTTCTAATGGTTGATTGTTCATCTAGTCACCCAACAATCGACAAATTTTGTTGTGAAGTTCTAGGGGGATACATTTTAGAAACCTAACACCATTCTCCAAGATGCTACATCTCTAAATTCAGCTACAGCTGTCAAAACATCACTTTTGTAACAAATGTACTGCCTTCAAGACAATTACTGTCAAATGTAATGTCTAAAGTAGCTTATATTATATTGCTACCATTATCCTATGCTTTGATAACCCGTTACTCTTTTGTAACTACTCCAACAACTTTTCACTACGCAGTTTACAGTGGAAAATTCAGACTAAGGCATTATGGGTTTAGGCGCAAAGTAGCATTGCATTGCTCTAAACTCATCTTGGCGACCCAAACACATCCAATCATGTTGATTGATACAAAAATTAACAATCCAGACTCGACTAATCTGTCACCCATTGACTCATTTCAGTACAAGCGAATTCTTTATCGGCTAACACTTTATCACACTTCTGACTGTGTCTCAATAGCCCATTTCACACAGTGCGTTGATCCTGGGAAATTGCCGGGAAATTGCCAGAACGCCTTCTGTGTGAACGCAAACACGACCCGGGATTGATACCGGCATCATACCGGGTTGGGGACCTAGTAACATTGCCGGAATCAGTCCCGGAACGGGCGCTGTGTGAACAAAAGCCAGGACCAATGCCTTAAGGGATGAGAAAGACATGATGTTTCTGCTTAGCTTTTCCCCATGGCTGCCACATAAGGTATTTTGGGATCTTGGCTCAAGTAGATTTTAGCACACAGTGTGGGGTTCATCCACCCTCCACTACTCTTGCTCTCTCTCCTTCCAAGAACGCACGATCAAGGCAATCCATTTACCCCAATGAAAACACGATTTATCAGCCGCTGCAGTTTAATGCGATTATGATTGTTTTAAGTTGGCTGTCAAGAGACCTGTATCAATCCTTAAGGTTTAACTGAAATAAAAGCTCAGATTGACAGCCTCCCCCACACCTCAACAGCAAGAACCTCGCCTCCTCTGCCTTTTCTGAAAGATGGATTGAATCTAGTTCACAATCCATCAGGATCCTACACCACTTACAGGGTCCCTAGTCAATTAACGAGTACTTCAAGGACTGACATTGATATTTCAGTAGGGTATTCGAAACAGAGACTGTGTTTGTAAAAGAAACCTCACGACTGGTGAGTCTGTTTTAGTAGTAAATCTCTAGTAGTTTTCCATGGATAATGCATTTAAGACTGCTCAATGGTAAAACCAATAAGCCCCAAAGTTATGGGTGTTTGAGCGCCTACAAAGTAGAATTTATCCTGCAAGAATCCATTGACTTCATAACCATTGACGTCCATTGATCATCATACCATGATTGTTGGACACTATATAGCAAATATTCACTACCACTACTTTTTGTAATGGGATGATTTAGCTGAAGAGCTTATATGGAGACACACATCCAAAGCACCATTTGTGGTCTGTGCTTTAGGGAATAGAGCTGAAGAACAGTTTGTGAGTGTGTGGGAAGAGGAGCCACTGAGCCGTGTGAAGAACATGTATTTATCACACTCTCCACAACTGTATGACTCACAGGCTTTAAATACAGAGACCGAATTGAGCTACAGTGCAAGGTGTCTGAAACATTTTACCATGTCCAGCTCTCAGTCAATGCATCCACATCTTGAAGAAAAATATTCCCAAGAGCCCATTTAAAAAATGCTGCACTCCTGTGCATGATCAAGCAGCTTGAATATTAAATCTCAACTTTAGCCACTCACTTCTAAAGCTTGAATCCTCCAGAAGCACTTGCAGAATGGCAGGTTCAACACAGCTCTTATTGTGTAGTCAGATACCCCCTGGAATAATAGTATATTCTTCTTCTGGTCCATAGGAATAATAAAATGCATATTATTTCATAGTGACTAAGCAGACCGAGCTGACAAACACTAAACAGAACATTCTTGTCTGTGGTCACCACCTCAAAGAGCATGCACATAAGTCCAAATTAAACATGATTTAATGACCCGTAAATGTAAGTACACATTGATGGCCTAAGACATGAAATGAGTGGTTTGTGTGAGAAAACGAACAGTATTTATATCGTCTTTACCTCTTGTAACCACATCCACGTCCAAGTGATCTGAGGGCGCAGGCGGTTTGTGGCTGTGGTTGCAAGAGGTAAAAACAATAATGTTCGTTTTCTCACACAAACTGCTCGTTTCGTGTCTTAGGCCATCAATGTGTATTTAACCATTGCTAGATACTCAGAGTTACCACAACAATTAACACAACATTACATGCTAGTCAGCATCGAACTGTCATTGAAAAGAAAGTATAAAGGAAGCTAGTGTTTAAAACAAACGAGAAAAAGTCTAACATGTTTATCTAACAGAAAAAGGACATATCACACAGAACATGAATTTGTAAACCATGAAAAGCCATTTATTAGCTTTCCATGTCCTCCATTTGAGACTCTTCAGTCAGTGATGGAGTGACTCACACTGTTTCGCCCACACTCTGTACAGTCACTGCTGATCCTTCGGGTGCTAATGCTAACGCTCACCTGCGCTAGCCGACTCATATCTCCCCACACAGAGGGGCTCTTTCTAACCACACATTTGACATTCAGGTTTTGTTACAGGAAAGAAAGCAGATAGTAAATGACTACTAGATGAGGATATGTTAGCAGACGTAAAGAAAAATGGTAATACGCAACTTATAAAATGTGGGCAAATCGGTAAATGGCCTAATGACAATACTGATGCAAAGTAACAGGACTCTCTCTTTATTTTTTAAGGAAAAGGAAAGTTTATCTTGTCCGAATGTTTCTCTCTCATGGGAAAGCTGCAATATCTGAGACTGAAATGCTACATTAACTTCAGGCTTGAAGGTTTGAATCATTTTCAAACAGTATGACTGTTTTCACAGTTAACACTTCAGGGTGCTGTCTGGAAAGCTTCAACACTTTGAGATGATTATTAGTACTACAGTATCATGTTAACACAGTCAAGTAGCATAAAATGTTCCAAAATATCTCAAAAAGACCATGTGTGTGAGTATGCTATTGAGGTATTAGGTAGATAATGCAGTGGATATAAGATAGTGTGACTTAGTGTGTATGTGCGCTAACTGGCTAACACACAAGCACCAAACCTCTCATGGCCCAACATGACCTTTGCTCAGGGCACGCAATCTCACTTTCCTCGCAGTTCCACTCTGCCAAGCAGGGCTGTCATTCAGTCAGTGTGTGTTTGTGTGTCTTTGCTCCAGGGTCAACAAAGGGCGGTGGAAATGACAGACCATATGGGAAGGTCTGACAGTAGTGGTGATTTTGCAGAGAGAAAACATGTAACAAACTGTTCAGAGACCAGCAACAAGCCTCATGTGACCTAGTTGATTTAAAATGCAGCACTTTTTTGATTTCGCAAAAAAACATACAAAAATTCAGATTAAACTCAAACACCATCTGATACTTTTGAAGGGATTCCTTTGAACCATGTCTTTTTAAAGTTACGGTCAAATTAAAAAGCCTTTGGAAATCACTATTACTACTCTCTAAAATAACCCCAAACACCATGGCAATCATATAGCAAAGTACTAGCAACCAACTACATCCTACTGTAACGGAAGCAAGCTAGTAAGTAAACCTCACTCCCCTTATCTCAGGAGGCCTACTAGCGACTGACGCTAGAGATTGTGGTCTTTAGGGTCCTTGTTAGTGCGCTCGCCTCCAATGCCGGAGACGCCGCTTTGAGTTTCACTTTGAGCGGTGCGAGTAGGACCTGGAGGGGTTACACTGGTGCCATGACCCGAAAGGAGGGTGAATGTAACGAAGGCCAACTAGTGTCAGCTGTGCAGAAAAACATCACTGCCCTGAAATCAAGAGGCACACTAGAGACTGTGGTCCTTGTTAGCTTGTTAACACACCCGCCTCCAATGTCAGAGATACTGGTTCAAGAAGGACTGGAGGGGGTTACATTGGTGCCGTGACCCGGATGGGTGTGAGGTCTAGTGTCAGTTGTGCAGGAAGACCTCACTGCCCTGACCTTAACAGGTGCACTAGAGACTGCTGTCTTTATTAGCATGCTCGCTTCCCATGGTTCGATAAGGACCGGAGGGGTTACATTGGTGCCGTGACCCTTAGACCCGGGTCTAAAGTTTAGGAGGTTGAGTATAACAGAGGCAGTTTTGTGAGAGCTGTACAGGGAAACCTCACTGCCATGACCTCAAGAGACTGCGGCCTTTAGTGTCCTTTTTAGTGGTGCCGCCTCCCATAACGGAGATGCCAGTTCAAGTGCCACTCAGAGCAAGGCGAGCAGGACTGGAGGGGTTACACTAGCAACCACAAGCAATGCTTTGGCAACTACCCATGATACCCTTATGCAGGCAAGTTTTTCATGATATCACAAAAATGTACACTAAATTATTATTGTATAACCATTTATATTCAATTATTTTATACTGTGAATAATATTGTTAAAAATAAATGTACAACTGCATTTACACAATTGTTTTACAACAAACATCAAAGCGATTTAGTCAAAAAGTCCAGATTAAACTTAGAATCACTACCTTATTTTGTTGAGTTACAAACTAAATATCACTATCACTTTTCAAGTCTGAAAAACCGATTCATTCTTCCAATGGCAGTGATGAGTTTTGATTCTTTTGAAAAATGTTTTATCCGATTATTTTTTATGCTTAATAATTCAAACGGAAAAGCTTTTGGAAATTCCTGTTACTATTACTAATGGTTCATACTGCGCTAAAAACTACGCTCTGGAAACCACAAAACAATGGCCCTGGCAACCAAATACAACACCCTAGCAACCACAAGGGACACCCTGGCAACTACCCATGACAACCCAAGCATTTTGAAGACAAGCTTTTCATGGGTAAGAAAATCTTTTCAGAAATTGTACCTTCTAAATGTACTTATTTCTACTTTTCATGATTCACTTAATTAGTGCTGTCAAATCGATTATTCGTGATTAATCGCATCTAACAAGAGAGTGTGTGTGTGTGTGTGTGTGTGTATATATATATATATATATACACACACACACACACACACGCACTCACACACTTCTGGGAACACTTCTAAGTGTACTGAAATCAAATGAAGGCACCATGAATCAGATGTCCGAAAATGTGTCTAAAGATCCAGTCCAGGAACCTGAAGAAGGTGAAACATCTTCCCACCTCCAGTACCCATAAACACTTTAAAGTGATACTTTATCTTTTGCTTAACAGTTTCTTGGAAACACAAGGAGAAGGAGCTGCGAACCAGTGCAACCACAAGACACTTTGGATAAAAGCTTTGGCTAAATGAATACATTTAAAAAGCTCTTAAAGGGCCAGTCCACCTAAAAAAACTCATCCTCGTGTTTAACTGAGCTTGCAGTTTAGTAAGTCAGATGTGATTCAGTACACACTATATTCAGCTAATTAATTCAGTTCAGTAAAGGATCCATCAGAGTTTTTCAAACAGTTAACTCATCTTTTTGAATTAGTCATTTCAATTGTATTCAATTAAATCAGTGATGCCAAAATGCTCTTTTTGCGAAAAACAACTAAATTTGAAGAAAACAAGTTTAGAACGACATGAGGACGAGTAAAAATCGTGACAGCATGGTCATTAGGTGAACTTTCCTAAAATCCCAACATACTATAACCACTAAACAAACCATGATGAAACAAGCGTATAAGATATCAAATTAACGAATACTGTCTTGCGAAATGCTCCATTTAATATCCATTATAAAGAGCAACTGAATTTGTTGCAAACGAGTTAAGAAAAACATAGGTAAGTAAATGATGACAGTTGTCATTTCTGCGTGCATATTCCTTTAAACATAAAAAAACAACATGACCACTTTCCCACATATTTCAAAACAAGCACAAAAGACTTGAATATTAGTGGATACCGTGCATTCGCTTTGCGAAATGCTTTATTTTCCATACAAAAGTGCAATTAAACTTTTGAAATGATTCGAATAAAAGATATCATGACTCCAAACAAAAGACGAACGCTTCATGTACCAAAGCAACCCTCAGAAAGCATCGTGCTTTAAGGTCACAACCCCGGGCCTGAATGCAACTGACACTAATAAGCACAACATCTACTCTGTCAAACAAGTCCAGCATACCTTGCAAAGCGCATCAAAGCTATATGGTCTCAAATTACTTACCGCTACAGACCGACATGTCTCTTCTCAAAATGCTCCAGTGCAGCCGCTCTAAACATGAGGAAATCTTAGGCTGTCAAATACCTCGATCCCTCTTTCTCTGGTTTCTCCCTCTCTCTCTCTCTCTCTCTCTCTATCACACGCGCAATCAGACACACGCTGCCACCCACGTCAAACAGAAGCGCATGCTTTCTCGGGCAGTATGCATGTAGAAACTGTCTCTCTCTCTCGCACACTCTAATTTATCGCAAATCTATTTTGGACAGCGTATGTGATTGCGTTCCCTCTTCCTGAAGTTGCCTTTCTTTCCCTCATTGTATTGGGGTTACCTAACTAGCGCTGTGTGAAGCTCTCGGCAGCCCACACGCACACACACTCCCTTCCTCCCTCCCTCGCCATCGCTGAAGAAACGCAGAGGCATTGCCAGGGATGCTTGCCATTGGAGGAAACCGCTGTCAGTATGATTTCCAGAGCCATGACTCCCAAAACACAGATCGAATACATAGAGGAGAGCTAGCCTTCCCACTGGATCAGTGTCAGTAATCTTTAAAAATGAACTTTTAGTGAAAGTCATGAGGCCCTACTTTAACAAAATAGAGTGCATGGTCTACAGCGCACGGCGCAAGTGCACTAGGCCATGTCCGATTCCACTTTTGCATATTTTAACGACGGTAAAAAGTGGTCGGCGCGCCCGGAGCATGGTCTAAAAGGGTTGTCTCTATTCTCTTAAAGATTAATGGGTGTGTTTTGGCCCTAACGTGCAATAAACCAATAAACCAATCTCATCTCCCATTCCATTTAAAAGCCAGTTGTGCTCACACCATGGCGGAGTCGCTATTTACATGGCAGAATTTGCAAGAAGAAAAACTGAACGCTTCTCTAGCGAGGAAACAGATCTTCTCATGCACAAGGTTAAAGCGCGCAAGCAGACCATCTACGGGATAGGCGCATATTACTAAAGTATACTAAAAAATATTGCACCATTGACTTAAGACCAGGTTCCCTTTCAGTCGAGACCGACAGACGTAGTCAACGTTGACTTAATGGGGATCACGCCAGAGAGCCAATCGTCTTCGAGTACTATTGGAATTTTGCCCACCTAGGCGTTGACACTGAGACAGATATTCTAGAGTTGGGGGCTGGGCAACACCTATAGTCGAACCGCTGCTTCCCGTGGGCTCCCTTCTCATGAAGCCAGTTCACCGTGAGACCGGTTCGAAGTGTCGGCTTGCTGCGCCATTCCCCTCCTATGGACTGGATGTGTGCACCATTTTTGCTCAAGTTGAGTTTCCTTTAACCGAACCCTGGTGATTTCCTACGCACCCCTCGGACGGTGCAGACATCGGACGAGGTGGAACGCCCAATGTTAGGCCTACCACTCGTAAGCACTGTGAAACCTGTGTTAGGCTGGGTCCATATGTTGCGATCCCTAAGATGATCCAATATGTGTATTCTTTCACGGTACAACTCCCTGCGGCGAGCTTGTGTTACTGTCCGGTTGAGTCTCCCCCCGTCATAGGCTGGAGCCATCCCCGTGACATTCCATATGTTGTACCCGGTCTCCACCCAGTTTATATGTGTATTCTCCACGTTACCTCCCTTCGGGCAGGATGTGGCTTCCGCAGCGTCCCTTCCTTCCATGTACAAGGAACGCTTTCCCAATGGGCCTGTAGGAACAGCAGTGACTTCTCTGGCCTAAGTCCTGTCCCTTCCCTGACTCAAATTGTGGGGGGATCAGGAAGTTTTTGTCTATGGACTGGAAGGTGGCAGCTTTAGCTGCGTTTTCAATGGTTGACTACGTCTGACGTTCTCGACTGAAAGGGAATGTCCTGGTTGCGTATGTTATTCCCTCATCCCTGAATGAGGGAACGGAGGGCATAGTCCCCTTGCCATCACCACTGGACCACCGCTGACTCCGAGTCACGTTCGGCTCTTCAGCGAAAAAGCAACTAGTGCGTGTATCCACTTCCGTATTTATACCCTGCCGCAGTAGGAGCGGAGTGTGTGATGTAAATCATGCACGTCAATTCCATTTGCTTGTTCAATAGTACTCGAAGACGATTGGCTCCCTGGAGTGATCCCCAATCAGTAGACGTCGACTGCGTCCTCCGTTCTGTATTTAAATAACGCGGTGCAGGACGAGAACATGATCTGTGAACTGTGTCGGGCTGAAACTAGCAAAAAACACTTGTGTCACAGGGCCCATGGTTTGTGCACACGAAAAGTGAAGCAAATAATCGCTCCAGATTACTTGTGGAATGTTTCTTGTTTTCCGCGTCACTTGCGCCATTAGGAGTGTCTTCACACACATTAAAGGGTAACTAAACCCCTGGTCAGAGCCTGACTCCACCCACTGGCAATATTTGAAAAATGCTGAAAAAGTGGGCAGACCCCTGGGGCCATAGAGGGGACGAAATAGATGCTAAAACACTGTATTCTGATCGTTTTCAATACTCACAATTCCAACTTCTGACTGGTTTTGACGAAACAAGCTGGTTTTTATACTGCCAAGGGCATAGCTAGTACCAAGAGCGTGGTGAGCTGAAACCTGCGTACGTCACGAAGTGCGGAACATCCAATTGGAAAATTCAACTGCAGTAGCCACCGTTCAACCTGAAGCGGGCAGCACTAAGACGTTTTTACACCATATATTGTAGAAATAAAACACTTTATACACAAATGTCGAAAAAGTTACTCGAATCAATGACTGGTATTAATAAAGATCCATTCTTACAGATCATTAACTAAAAAAAGTTGGTTTAGGGTTTAGTTACTCTTGAACAACATTTCTTTCTGCCATTTTTTCCATCATCAACCATGTTGGAGATAACTACTATTGCTGCTCTGTACCTGTTCAGGAAGTTCCAAACGCTGAGGTGTCTGTGTTCACAGGACCATGCAGAGGCACAACTGAATTTTACCGTCTTCAAGCGTTACTTGAGGATGATGGGTTCCCAGTGCACGGACTTTTCAATAAACTGTTCACCGATTGGCTTGCGTGAAAAAATGTGTCATGTGAATTCACAATCAACTTGTGTGGAAGATGCAATTGAGGCGAATGTCAAGCGTTCACGGCAACCTCGTCGCCCAATTAGCGTCTATTTACATCTTTGTATTGACTTTGTATGTAATCTAATAACTAAAATAATTTGGTGTGCACACACTATTAGATAATGATAAGAGTAATCTAAATCTAAAAATAGGGGAGCATTGATTGTAAAAATTATTAAAAATTTAGCAAGATATGGACTAATACTGATAATGTATGTCCAAAGGAAGGTATCTTAGCTTAAATTTACCTGTAAATTCATTTCATTATTAACATTATTAAAAAAAAAATCCAAATCCAATCATTATGATGACTTGAGGTATCATTCATGTTCTAACATCTCTAAATACATTTTCAAGCAAACACCTCTGATTTGATAGGCTCAAACATTTTTCATGAGCACTCTAATTTTACAAGATTTTGGCAATTTTGGCAAGCTGACAACTACCACGCGCCACTTACAATCATACTGCGATTAGGCACATGTTGCTGCTCTAAAGCCCACAATCTCTGGCTATTCAATCCAGGTGCAGCTATCAGATTGTTTCAAATATGGATTCCAGGAAGGCTTTGTCAGATCCTGAGGCTGATATTCTCACTCATGGATGGGCATTACAAATTGTGTGAGTCCTTGAAAACAGCAAGAGATCCCCAAGAAGCCACACTAGCTGAGCGAGCATCTGTGCGGCCATATTGTTACGAAGAACCAGTCAGTCTGTGGCACTGATGCTGAAACGGATCCATATTGTGGAAGTGAGTTTCCTCTTGCAACAAAGCAACTTTTTGTGTTATGGCTAGCGTTGGGGAACTTGGAAAAAGAAGTACGGGTGAGGATGAGTTAAGGTGAGTCCATCCTAAAGTGGTGTGGAAAAAATGTCATCAAACTCTTAATGCCACAAAAAAAAAAAAAACGAAAACACAAATGTCTTCGTAAATTCACCTTCAGAGCTTTATCTGAGAGGAAACAGGAAGAATATTCCCTTGAAGGTGTGTAATTTCTGCACCACCAAACAGAACTTCAAAAACTATTTCAAACACTTTCCCCATCACCCATTAGTTGATCAAACAGGTAGTCCTGCCCTAAACTCACAACAAATGTTGATTGACAAAAAGAAGCAAACTGCATTTCTGTTTAGTGCCACTAAAACCAAATTATACACATGCAGTTTAGAATCTCTGCTCATTTTAAAAGTGATTTCTTTGGAGAAAATCCGAGAGCAAGATTCGGCTTCGACTGGGAACATTGTGTTTCAAAATATGATATGTAACGGTTGAACTGAAACGGCTCCAACAAATATGCTGCAAATGGTCCTGGATAATAATGTGATGGGTGGGGGCGGAATGAACCGCAATGCATTATGGGTAGACTGTGAGAGAGCTATCCTTTGATAGAGGAAAAAATGGGTTGAAGCAGTAGACAATGAGGTCTTTTTCTTGTTTGTCCATATCTGTGGGTCGTTTTACTAAGTTTACAGCGCGAAACACTCACAAAACTTTAAAACACGACTCTTTCTGCTGTGACTGGATATGCCAAGCTCACTAAGAAAGCCATATCTGCAATTTCACTCCACAAAAGGGCCAGAGAATCCAGCGGATTGTGGGTAGGAGTTGACACACTCGAACTTGATACCAGAATCTCTGATGGAAAAGCTCAAATATCAGTTTGAACGAGCTGTCTTCGCTAATGTATTGAGACGTGACCGGCAAAAATAGAGCTAAAAATACAGCCCTCCTCCATCCTATCTTTTGTCACCGTGACTCTAAATATAAGCAGTCGATCCCAGATCTGCTTGTCGTAAACCTGTTGGACACGCTGCTCCTTTATGCCAGAATTCACCGGAATGTTCCAGCAGAATGAGTCACTCGGTGTGAATCATCATCCCGAGCCCAGAGGCTCCCTTAACACTGTATTACACACCTTACATCCCGCCGTCACACTTGTGCAGCCATCATCACACTGTCCCTGATACAATATTGGAGATCTTTGCACACATATATCCGTTACATGTCTTTTTGATGTAACCATTTCCATCTGGAAGAGGTTGGTTTTCACTAATGAGGCAATATCACAAAAAAGATCAGCATGGTTGTGATTCGGTAACTAATAATTCGCATGGTATTCTGACCAACAGCCTGATTGTAAGTGTTATCTTGATTTCATATGACAGTTCAATAAACTAGAAATGTATATAATATGTATTACAAGATAAATTGTTATATAATACACAGAAAACCTGTAGTATTTTCGAATAACCGTGTTTTACACCCTCATATGCCCCTGAGACGAGAGATTTATGTATTTTTTGTCTGGACAAAATCCTCCGATTTTGCGTCATTGAAGGATTTTTTGTCCAGAGGCTAAAGACAGTAGTACAGTCAGTAGTAGTACTGTCCCGCATGTTCTCAACCCGCCCATAGAGGGCGCTCACTCACAGAATGAACACATAGTGTCGGCCATCTTTTTTTGGAAGCTAAGCTAGCAGGCTCTTTTTCTGTGGAGAAAGCTGAGTAGTAGTTACCATCCTCTTTTTACCGGACATATCCGGCCGTCCATGTCTGGGATTCAGCTTTTGCTTTCTGCAGTCGCCATTCATTGTTTACATGCACGGCTTTTGTTTCAGTCTAACTGAATTCATTCCGATTGGTGAATCTGAATGTAGTGTTTACATGAACGCTAAACAAGTGATCGGTTGATGTGCGTTTTAAAATTGCTAAGAAAATTCCCGCTCCTCCGTGAGAGATACGAGACCGGTAACTTACGTCTCACAGGTTTTGCTCATCGGTAATCACGCCACCGGCCTCGCGCCGTTCTCCCGCAGCCCTCACTCGTCCCGCTCGCAACAGTAAACATAATGAATGGCGACTGTAGAACGCAAAAGCCGAATCCCGGACATTTTGGGCGATCTCGAAACACATTTTCGGGCAGACTCATCACTAGTAGCCTAGACTTGTTGTTTAATGACTGCACTCTGTCTGCACTCTGTTACCGGTAGGCGTGGCCTTCTAGGGCAGTGAAGCAAGTGAATTCTGCGAGTTGTTGTCTTTCATCCACATAAGCCAAACATACATTTTCTGGCTTTTCTCAGTCTAGTAAACTCCAAATTCAAAAAGTAATTTCAAATTTCTTCTACATACATGAATACACATTCATCTTTCAAGAGGTGAAGTATCCCTTTAACGAATCAGTGTTTTTGAATGAATTGGATCACAACGTATTGCAACTTGAATGAGTTTGAATACATAAATCCAAACTTCAAGATTTTAATTAGTCATAAAAATAAATAAATAAATAAAAATAAGATAACTTTTGGGGCCACTATCCTGTTTTGAGCTGAATTTTAAGGGTGAAAACTCTTCCTGAGAACAAAAACATGAATCATTCATACATGCAGATACACGTAATAATATGAATGGAAATAACTCGCGATTTGAGATGCCTACAGACAATCTGATCAATCTGATTTTTTAATCCTCTTGCATTGATGCATAATAATTCAGCTTTCATTTTTTTCATGTGGGAGGCTCAGTTCAAAAACAAATACTGGGTATGAAGAGTAAAAATTCCCTCTTATTTCACTTCTTTCTTTCTTGCAACAAATGCACTCAGGCAATCCGTCAGGTCATCTCCGGGCGTATCCTGTTCTCTCGTTTTGCTCATCAGTGATTGATAACACAACTGCACAACTAGTTGCTTAGCAACCTTTCAAAGAACTGCATTGCAATGCAGGAGAATTTCTGATGCTCCAAAACAAAACTATCTGCATTAGCAAACACATAGCACTTATTACCAGAAAAGTGTGTAGACACATTAAACATGAAAGAATGCAACATGTTAATTATTAAGAGTACCCTTGTGACATGTATTCTGTCAGTGAATGAGACATTAGACTAAGGGTGTACTCACACTAGCAGTTTGAACCGTGCCCGAGCGCGTTTGACCACCAAAGCGCGGTTCGTTTGACTAGTGTGAGTGCTCCGAACCGTGCCCGGGCGCGGCTCGATTAGCCGGCCCTGGCCCGCTTGGAAGAGGTGGGCCAGAGCACGGTTCAGTTGGACTCGGGCGCGGTTCGCATGCAGTGTGAGCGCTAACCGTGCTGGAGCACGGAACAGGACGTGTGAAGTCATGTTTTTTAGGAACTGTTCTCCGTAATCAAAGCTGCAAAGTCCTTTCTGCACTTCAGCTGGTAGCTACCTTGCAAACCTCCTCATCCGAGCAGCACGATTACGTGAAAATTTCCGCGCCACAAAGGCGACACATCTGTTTAACAACAGGCTGTGAGAGGGCTGTGGGCCACCGTGGACCAAACGACATATAATTATCCACAAAGAAAACAGAGCGATGGACTCCATCGTGTTCAGAGAGCGCCACTCTTCTTGTTTATCCCGAAACCTATGGAAACCGTCGCACCATAATGATGACGTAAGCGTGCTCCGGCACGAATGCTGAAACCCAATGTGAGTGCAGGCCAGAGGGGGAGTGGGGAGGGGGGACAATCGTACTCGGGCCCGGTTCATGGCAACCGTGCCTAGTGTGAGTACACCCTAATTCAAACCGATTGTCGTTTTTGAGTCTTATTAAATCAACCAATCAGATCGTGCCATTGTTAGTGACAGCGCAGTGTTAAAGGAGATGACAAACAGACTGAAGCGCTATCATTAAGCCCAGTTAACAATAGTGCTAAATGTTAAAAAATACACAGGAAGTGGAGTAGTATTGCCTTGGGAAGGCATTATGCCTCATTCTGAGTACAAGCTGTGAGGAGTTCTCGTGGAAAATTCCGGTTTGTCTTTTTGCGATCGAGACGCCCCGCTGCGGACATTTGTGAAATTTGCTTAGACAAAGTGGGCACTATGGTGGGCGTGAAAATAAGAGAAACTGAGACAGACGGAGGGAAAGAGGGAGGGTGAGGAGGAGTTGAAGAGATGTAGCTAAAAAGGAGAAACTTGACTTTGCTGAAGAGTTTTGTGGCATTGATTTAATTTTTTTAAACTTCTGTTCCTATTTTGAACAGGCAGATGGGAGCTTGCATTTCTGTTAAGTTCATATGCAATAATGTTTATTCATACTCATATCATATTCTACACTATAGTGTCACTTTTCCCCCTGAAACTCACTCGTAATGTCATTCAAGCTTTCTTGCACAAAACTAAACATTTTGTATTTCATGACCGTAGACTCTCTGTGACCTTTAGAATTTAACAAGCTTGTAACCAATGGAAATTTCTACAAAAAAAGGTAACAAAACAGCATTTACAGATATTGTATCTGTATTTTGAGATAAACTTTGCTGGAGTAAAAATGTTACCAAAATTTGGGACATGTTTGAATACTGTGGGTGGACAAATGATTGAAAATGACATAATTAAATAAATATTTCAGTATTTAAACAAATCGATACATAATAATTAGGGCTGTCAAATGATTAATCGCAATTAATCGCATTCCAAAATAAAAGTTTGTGATTTAATATATGTGGGTGCACTGTGTATAATTATTTTGTATATATATATATATATATATATATATATATATATATATATATATATATATATATATATGTATACACACACACACATGGATGTATATTTAAGAAAAAAATATTATTTATATATAATTTAAATTATACATAAATCTGTATACAGTATATACATGAAAATATTTCTTAAATATATACAAGAATGTGTGTGTACTTATATATATATATAGAATAATTATACACAGTGCACCCACATATATTATGTAAACACAAACTTTTATTTTGGATGCGATTAATCACGATTAATCGTTTGACAGCCCTAATAATAATTCAACTTAAAGGGGTGGTATAATGCCCCTTTTTACAAACAGTAAAATAAGTCTCTGTTCTCCACAGAGTAAATAATGTTATCATTAATAAATGCATTTTTTTCTTATATAAAACATACAAAAACAAACATATTCTAATCAAATAATTCCATTGTTTTTAAATTATGTATTTCACAATTTATCCAGGAATTAAACAAATGACTCTCTTTGAGAAAATCATTGAATCATTCACTGAACACATTCAGAAATTAATCAAGTTACTCCTTATGAGCAAATCATAAAAATCACCATTTACTCAAAATTAAGTCATTGCATAAACATTAAAACATTTAAACAAATCATTAAAACCATTAAACTGTTAATAAAAAGAGGAAATATCCTTAAATTATTCAATCGCCAAACAAATGATGACAGTTTTAATTAATAATTGAATACAAAAAAAAATTATTAACTTAATTATTAAATCAGCAAACAAATAATATCTGAATCATTCACTCAACCGATTTGATTCATTCACGAATCTAACAAGTGACTCTTTCTTTACGAGCAAATACTCAACTGATTTGTTAAAAACAAATGACTCGACATGAAAATCGCTAAATAAATACTTAAATTGATTTCAAGGGGTTTTTTTTTAAATACATTTGTAAAAATTATATTGAAATATAATTCAATAGTACAGTACTGATCATATTTAACTTTGGTAACAGGTTGAATGAATCGATGGTTTGACTCACTGCAGTCTTTATTTAGGCATAAGTAGAGTAGATATCATACTGTATCTCTTTTATTCAAGGGATAAACACTTAGCCTGCTGTTTAAGGTCTGCTGTTTAAGAAAACCATAAGGAAAACCTTGTTTCTCATCATTTAGCTTTTAAAATAAGTGTCTGTTTTCCTGTTGTGTGCTTTTCAGAACACTCCAGTGTTTTAGAAGAGGACAGTCCGTTCACAAAAGTTTGGTACACTGAAGCCCTGCTGAGTTACCTAAGATCTGAGGTAAAAAGACATTTCACAGGCTGATCTGGACAGAGGTCCGGGTGCCGAGCACACGCACGGATCGCCCCCTCACCTCTGCGGCGACTGCCATTGGAGAGGTTGGGTTGCCTTAGTAACAGCAATTTGGCAGGCTAGTCAGACACTATGCGCCAGCCCACACAGTTCACTGACACTATGATTCCTGCTTTCAGGCAGACAGAGGCGTTCGTACAGAAAGAGGCCAGTAATGACCAACGATCTGCAGAGTCACAGGAATATTATATCAATATTTGAGTTTGTTTTTGCTCACCAAGGACTTTATACTAATACATGACTATTTAATGTTTTGATTATTCTCTAACGTAAAAATGAATGAATAATTTAAATAGTTTGAGTCAGTTTATAACTTCATGTTGTTTCAAACCTGTTTACCTTTATAAAAGTAGATATTTAGCAGAATGTTAATGCTGCTCTTTTTCATACAATGGAAGGGAATTACAAAATAAAACTTTAGTTGTTGAGTTTTAGTTACTTAGGCAAGGCAAGAAAAAAAAAAAAAACTTTTGCTGATAATTTACTCACCACCATGTCATCCAAGATGTTCATGTCATTCTTTCTTCAGTCGAAAAGAAATTAAGGTTTTTGATGAAAACATTCCAGGATTTTTCTCCATATAATGGACTTCAATGGGAACCAAACAGTTCAAGGTCCAAAAGACAGTTTCAGTGCAAACTGCAAACTGTTCAAAGAGCTTTAAACGATTCTAGATGATGAATAAGAGTCTTATCAAGTGAAACGATCACTTATTTAAAAACAAAAATAACAAAGTTTAAGTTTTATGAGCTCAAATGCTCGCCTTGCTCTGTACTGTGATGCGCGTTCGTGACTCTCTTGTTCAAACTAGTTTATCAAAATGAACGTTTATCAAACTGAATTTGGTTCATTCAACGAACGAAATGAACAAGTTGACACGGAAAAAGATTCGTTCATTCCTATTTAGCACCTAAACTCTGGAACAGTCTTCCTAACTTTGTCCGGGAAGCAGACACACTCTGTCAGTTTACATCTAGACTAAAAACACATCCCTTTAACCAGCAAACACATAGTACATTAGGAATTTCTATAATTCAAATAATATAAAATGATTGCTAAGCTATTAGGCTAAATTAGGTCAGCCTGAACCGAGAACACTTCCTATAAGCTGATGCACTCATTTGATTATAAGAAGAATGGCATTTACACTAAAATTAGTCTCCCTGTCTCTCCAGATAAGATGGTGGACCTGAGCCTATACATGACTACAACACATTTTTTTTAAAGTCCACAGTAAAAATGTCTAAAACACACATTTTTTTTCATTATTACATTGAACAACGCCTTTATAAAACCCAATAGATAAATCTCGAAGAAACCAGAGGCGAATTAGTCTTCCGGGTTTTGACGTCATCCCTGCACCACTCTATTTGTTAGATATTTAGGCCACAAGTACACACGTTGTTTAAACATGCCGTTTCTATGATTATTTAATGTGACAAAAGTGTCAAAATAAAGTGTCAGAAGCACTTCACAAATGAGTGTCTTGACATTTAGAAACATTTTGCTGCCAACATGAACGTCAAATAAAATGACTATTAACGACCAATCAGAAACCACAATCAGGCCTACAGCCATCTAACACAAAAGCTGATTAGATCAGTAGTGTTCCTTCAAGATACCCAGGGTAATATAGTATTTTTGATGTTGTCAGTTTGTCTATTTAGCATCTGCCTTCCTCAACTCTTTCTCATGACGGAATGATCATATTTCCAACAGTGACACAATGTCGTAATTATCAGTGGGTAGCTAATTGGTATTGATTATGTCAAGATAAAGCCAAATTCCCTGGAACATGGAATAAAGATAATATATTACTCATTAAAAATAGATTTATACTAATAAATCACTTGATTGCTGTGGATTGAATTTGCGGTTTTTACCATGTAAACTGTAGCCAATCACGGCGTTAGAAGTGGAAGAGGATGGTTTTCTAGGGGTAAAGTGTACCAGGAGACATACAGTTGACCTCCTCAAGAAAGTTCTTGACGATGGAAATACGGTGTGAGTTGTCTTTAACACACCGTCACTTCAGAGACACCCTGACCCCGACAGTTCACCTGTCTTTGCAGAAAACATGATGCAGAACGAGTCAATGTGTGAATCCCAGCGGAACTCACCGCAACCTCGCCTCAGGCTATGTTACCACATATTTCACCTTCCCGAGTTCGTGACCCCTCAGCATCTGTGCAAGTCACATTCAATGTGTGTACCGATCAACATCGGCTTAAGTATTAAGAAAAGTGTTGGAAGAAAACCAACTGGAGGTTGAGAGTAGGGCTGTCGCGGTTATGGAATTTCCCTTGCGGTAATGTGTAAGTGATATGCGGTATTACCACCATTTATTTATTTATTTAATTTGTATGTATTTGTTGCTATATAAATAAAGTTTACGACGTGGGCAGTATGGAAAAAAACAAGGACATTTTCAGTAACCAATTTAACCAAAACTAAACAGTGTCTATGCACATTAAAAGGCTTTCACTCAGAGCGCACATTGTTACAACGGTTCATTCAACGAAAACGTTCAAAAAAGCGAATTCATTAAAACGGATGTAATGAAACAAAGCCCTCTTGTGCGAAGCCTCTTTAGGCTACAAATCACCACAGTTAACAGTCTTGTTATCATTATGAACTTGTTTAACATTCAATACACATGCATGAAGTTCAAAACAAGAAGGGCATAGCCTTATAAAAAACGTGAATATTGTGGTTGCTGCGGTTACTTGCAATCCTCTGCGTTGACTTGTCAGTAGCGCGGTACAACAATATTACGGTTGACGCGACAACACTAGTTGAGTTAACGTTCTTGCTTGTATAAGAATGTTATTAGAACGTTAAGAAAAAAACAATTTTAGGTTATACTCTTCTATTCCACAATGACAATAAAATAGATCACCCTAAGTAAATTTATTCCAGTAATTCCTCTCTTTTAACCAGTAGAAAATGCTTTGAACACTTGATTATGCATGAAAAGAAAAAAAGAAAAGAAAAACGTCATAAACCATAAAACCGCCTTAATTTTGAAAAAAAAAAAAACAAACAAAAAAACAACTGTGATAAAATTTTTTGGTCAAACCGCCCAGCACTAGTTGAGAGACTACTAAAGCTATTAGTAAACCACTAATAAAACAACCATGCTATGCTTACTACAAACATTTTTGAATAAAGCTACATCCACACCACCAGGTGTCAGTATTAATCTAGAATGACTCTTACAATTTAGAAATAATGTCCCATTTTCTTCAACTGTAAGTGTCTTACCGAATCCCAGATTTCAGCTATATTTTATAAAGAAAACTGAATATGTCAAATCATTTTTTTGGTGGCTATCAATATTAAGCCATAAATAAACGCTAATTAAATTGTATAAACATTGGTTCAACCAGATTCATTGTCTCTAGCAAAATATTACCCCCTT
>CM075887.1:12857944-13177944 GCA_038021265.1 Cyprinella venusta | reverse complement strand
TGGTCAAAACCCATCCAAATTGGACCACCCGAGAAACGAACCTCCATATCAACACAAGAGTTCCCAAACCTGTTGATTTCCTTCTCACCCGATCTAATGGTTCTAACGTCGCTGCTCTACGGCGACGAGGACTGTCATTGGTGCTACGTGACAAAACCAATAAAGCAGAAAGATCTACTGCATCCATCAAAGACAGCGGCAGACAACTATCCCATGGCTGTGGGAAATTTCTGGTGCATTTAAACCGTGGAACCACTTTCCAGGCTGCAGCTAAAACCCAGCGATCTTGCACTCGACTGCGTAGAGCCCTCCGTAGAACTGGCGCCATGTCAGAGAAATATCCACCCCTGTGTTTAACTAGATGTCTCTCCTGGCAGAAATAAGCAATAAACTCTTGTAGTCGGATCAACACATTAGCACTCCTACTCTTGAGACACAACGCTTGTGTCCGTCCAAAAGAGCAACGCCAACTTGCTCGTTTTTTGTTTGTTTTTTTGTACATAAATACGATAGTTTAATAAATTAAAGTTAAAATTGAAAAAATTGTTAAAAAAAAGGTAGGTACCCATGGGTAGAAATTGCCTCTGTTGCTGTATGTCTTGTGTTATGTGCATTTTAAATTATATTTTTGCAAAGATTGACTATCTTCCTCCTGAGAGTCTTTTGTGGTGGCATGGACAGTATTATTTGTTCATTATGCTGGATGAAACGCAAGTAGTTTCAATACTCTGGCTGCCCAAGGAATTTTACGACTTTCTTTAAAACTGAACGACAACACGCTGAAGTACTTAAAATTGGACATCGCACACAAGAACGAGTGAGCGCAGGCAGTGTGGACCTCTGTAGAAGTATGCTAACTCTGAGTGGCGCTAAATATTTATTGTTTTGAAGCTGAAAGGCATTCCAATACTAGTATCGTGTGCTGTGGACGTGGAGTGAGCGGGGCGTCAAAAGGGTGCTTTCACACTGGCGGTTTAGTTCGAAACGGGACACGGTTCGTGTAAAATCAGTGCTGTGAAAGCTGTCGCTCGGACACTGAACCCAAGAGGTGCTCTGAGTTCGGTTGCACTGGAACTGTGGTGCGATTCGGGTGAGTGTGAAAGCCACTCAGTCTCAAAGCAAAGTAACCTGGGTGCTCAATGAAAACGCATGTCTTTAGTGATGGTTTACCTTTGATACGAGTGAGAGTGGGTGCAATCTGATCGGCAAATGAGAGGCTCACAATCCAGACGGCTTCATGCGACACATACAGTAAACCCAAGTGTCCTTCACTCCGGTCCGCTTAATAGTACCATATTTATATAAACCACAAACTATTGTCCGCATCCTGTTTTCTACCCTGCGCCGTGCACGTTTGTGAGGATATATGATGATCACAAATGCAAAATCAATGATAAAATGGATTCAAGTGTAAACTAGGAAAAAATTTTGCGCTCCAAATTGTTAAAACAAATCCTTTTGCTTCAGGAGCCCGAAGTATAATTGTAAACAAGCAAGAAAATTGCTTACCACACACCGCCACTGAATTAAAAAAATAATAATTGCGACTTTTTATCTCACAATTGCGAGATATGAAGTCAGAATTGTGAGAAATAAAATCGCAATTGCGAGATATAAGGTTGCAATTGCATGATATAAAGTCAGAATTGCGAGTTATAAAGTCAGAATTGAGAGATATAAAGTCGCAATTCTGAGAAAAAAAGACAAAATTGCGACTTTATATCTCACAATTCATCTCACAATTCTGACTTTATGACACGATTGCGAGTTTATATGTCGAAATTCTGACATTTTCATATTGTGAGATATAAACTCGCAATTGTGAGTTATCAGGCCAATCCAAAGGGGACAAAAAGACTAACTTTTTCCCCCTCAGAATAGTTTAAATCTCTTTACAACACGCAATTGCGACTTTATATCTCGTAATTCTGACTTTAAATCTCGCAATTGTGAGAAAAAGTCAGAATTGTGAGAAATAAAGTAGCAATTGCGAGATATAAAGTCACATTTGCATGTTATAAAGTCAGAATTGCTTTATAAAGTCAGAATTGCGAGGTATAACGTTGCATTTGCATGATATAAAGTCAATTCTGAGAAAAAAAGACAATTGCGACTTTTTATCTCACAATTCATCTCGCAATTCTGACTATAACATGATTGCGAGTTTCTGTGTCAAAATTCTGACATCTTTTCTCAGAATTGTGAGATATAAACTCGCAATTGCGAGTTATCAGGCCAATTCTAAGCGGAAAAAGATGCATTTCTGACTTTAAATCTCGCAATTGTGAGTTGAAAAGTCGCATTTACCTTTTTTTTATTTTTCATTCTTTGGCGGAAACGAGCTTCCATTCAGTCCAGACTTAAGAAGATCTTGCAAAAAAAAAAAAAAGTTTTTTTTTTTTTTTTTAATTGCATGGTTCAAAAAAGTTTGAAGTAAAAGCTAGACACAATTGAAGTATGAAACCAGTTCCGGGACTCGGTCCGCAGTAAACGTGCCCAGTGTGAAAGCACCCGAACTTAGCCCGAAGCGCTTCAAGCTCTTGCCTCCGGCTGTACTGTATGTTAAACTTTTTTTTTCCACTTTATTTTGTGTGAAAAGAACCATTCAGACTTGATTAACTTTCCTCAAGTCGTATTTATTTTCTTTCCTTGATCCGAAATCGGAGGTTAAAAAGGTTAACTTATTTTGTCCCTCAGATCTATAATCATTCCCCTCTTTCAGTTCTGTTCCCTAGTTTGGTCCTAAAACCGTAAATTCTCCCCATCTATGATATATTATTTGTTATTTTATTTTCTCCCTCAAACGCAGAGCTGCTTTTTAGTGCGTATTAAAGCCAAGATTTGTGCTCATTCTGCCTGAAATGGAGCAGCACGGACATCTGCTAGGTGTCCCGATCCAGCATCAACCAAATGCTATTGGATGCTGAGCGGCCCATATGTGGAGTAGTTCTTCTACTCGCCCCTGTTAAGAGAGTTTTAGTGTTGACTCTGTTTTAGTCGGGTGTAAATTCTTTGTGTTTGGAACCGTTTCGGTCGCGCGAGGGAACGTCACTGTGACGTTCGCACGTTCAATGGAATCGAATTCAAAGCGGTGCTCTATCAACACCAGGCCAAACCACAGACGAGATCCTCTGTCGTCATCCTCCACTGAGGACACGTCGCTTTTTTTCTTTATTTTATCGTCTCTCCTTTTCATTTATATTGTTTTATGATATAATCTGCACTATTTAAAGCCAGGGCCCATACTGAGGATTACCAGTGCTTTTTTTTCTCGTTTTATTTAATTTATTTTTTTCCCTGAAGAGAATGGGCCGTGTTCTTTTGAGGCCACCGTACCGATCCAGGCCCGTATTCAACACGACACTTCGAAGAGAAATGGTGCTGGTCTGGCACCGGCTCTCCCACGTCTCTGATCTCAGTCGCTCCGGAGGAAAAGAGAAATGCTAAACGGATCCTGCAACAGCATCTGTGTTTTGTCAAAGGACTCTGGGAAATAATGGGGTCTGTTATAGTTGAAGCTTTTCCACCCTGGAAGGACAGAGGTCCTGATGAACTTGTGGCCATTCTTTGTAAACATGCACTCTGATTCTAGCTGTGAGTTAAATGCAATACTTACAATAAACACCAAGATTGTCAAAAAGATCAGGAAATGCCTCGTGTTTCTCTTTATTTTCTTTTTTGGTTATGTACATTTTAGCAGCACATTGATTTTTTGTGTGTGTGTGTGTGTGTGTTCTTTTTTTTTGTATTCGGTTCTATCAATATTTTATGGCCATTTTTAATATCCATGACCAATATTTTATGACCATTTTTAATTATTGACCAACAATATTTTATAGCATTTTTAATATATATTGTGAAATATTAACATTTGTAAAATGAAGTGCTGCACAGTAGCCTACTATTTTAATGTGTAGCACTTCATTTTATATATGTTAATATTTCACAATTATAATCTAAGCTTCACACTCAGAATTATTTTGCAACAGTTTGCAACACAAAATAATGAACTATTTTCAGAAAATACGTGGCATTTTGTAGAGCGGTATGCGGTATGTTTGTGACGTGATGTCAGAATACTACACTCTAAAAATTGCTGGGTTGTTTATAATATTATTATATAAATTTAACCCAATGGCTGGGTTAGTCCGTATTTGACCCAAGTTGGGTTAAAACAACCCAGCAATTTTTAGAGTGTGATTAATCACTTTTCATTTGGCGCCATCTAGAGGAAAAAATATTGTTTTGTGTTCTGCACCCATAAAAACTGCTTATTTTCAACAATCTTTTTTTATTATTAGTCACCTGTGGGGGGAAAAAACAATCCGAGGCGACGGTTTCCTCTCAGTTTATGTACTCACGAATTCTTAAACTGTTCCTTCGGTTTAACAATTCGTGCCCACGGATTAATAAACCGTACCCACGAGTCCCTTATCCATGCTCTCAGATTTGTAAACCCTGCCCTCAGTTTTTGCAATCTGTACCCACAAATTCATAAACCGTGCCCACGCTTTCACAATCCGTACTCACGGATTTGTGGCTCGTCCCCCCCACTGTAAAAAAATATTTTCAAGATTTGTTATCACAACATTTTTTCTTTTGTCAAATCAACTTAAATAATTTATTTAGTTGAGATAACGTATTATTTTGAGTTTCTGATGATTAATTCAATCTCCTTCATTGTATTAACTCACTTTTTCCAGTTCAATCAACTTAAAATTTTAAGGCAACCAGGTTACTTAATTTTTTAAGTTAAACCAACAATATTTTTTACTGTACAGAGTGTGCCGCATGATTCAACCAGTTTAGATGTAGGATGCATTGTTTTTAAAATCCTTTTTTTAAAATGGATAATTTCTAGCAATTTCTAAAAAAAAGAGAGAGAGAGAGAGAGAGAGATACATTTAGGCTACTTTTAACTTTAAAGTCCATTTTTTAGAGGAAAAAGCTCAGTATAATAAGTGAAAAAAATAAAATAATTATACAACAACACAGTTCAAAAACTGTAAAATATTTGGTTATAAGTTATGAATTTTGTATGTTAAATATATTACTGTCTTCGTATACATTATATACGCAAATAATGTGGAACATTTAGGCAGCTTCATTAAAAACGTGACATTTAGACGTTTTGTTTCGGCGTGGATCTAGGCAATTGAATCCTTTTCACCTTGAAAATAATAAATGTTTTTTGCATTTTAAATAATAGACCATTTCTCCGTGATCGTCGATAAAACAAAATCCCATTTTTCTCCGTTTAATGAAAACCAATTGGTTGTTATGGTAAGTCTGAGTTATATTGGCCAAAGTTGATTAATTCAGGTGTGTAGTCTGATTATTGTTGCCGTGAGGTCAGGCACACCTGGATTAATTAATTTGTTAAATAATGGCAGACAGGAAACAAAGAGCTGACTGAAGTTCAGGAAGTAGTGCAGCTCTGCATAAAGCCAAGAATTCGTGAGTACAATGTAACTGAGGGGACGGATTGCAAAACCGTCGCTTCGGATTTATTTTATTTATTTATTTTTTCGCCCACAGGTGAGGTGACTTCCCTAACCTGGCCCTAGCGAAATTCATCTGGCTAGGGCCAGGTTATGACTTCCCGGGCTCCGTGGAAATCGGATAGGCCTATAGCCTAGTGTCTATGAAGGTTAAAAAGAGCCAAAAGTGTGTCATATGCTAACCATTAGATGGCGCCCCAGCTCTATTAAATTAGATTAAATGTCTGTTTGTTTGTTTACCCTACTGAATAACACCTCTACGGCTTAAGTTTTGTTTTTGTTTTTTTCAGCACAGTTGATTTGAACCTGCTGTACGATATTCATATATCATATTTAAACATGCATTTGAGATTATGTTTTGCGTGCTTTATGTCACCGCAATAATAGACCGGAATTGATTGACAGCTCCCCGCGTGACGTATCACTTCCTACAGAGCTCTGGTGTGAAATGACTCACCGCGAATATGAGTTTAATATTCAGACGTAAGCAATATAACAGCGCGGAGCGCGTGAATCTACATGTCATGCACGCGTCCTGTGAGTCATATACAGGCATTGACCCTTCACAGCGCTCAAGGACAAGACTTCTGATAGCCTAAATGACCCAGAAGGAAGCTATAGTATTTATAATACTAGTAATTGTTTTGTAGACATTTTGCACAATATCTCCTTTTATGTTCCACAGAAAAACAGAAAGTCCTGGCTTCTTTGAGGAGCTCATCTGAGATCAAGTAGACAGCAATTTTCTCGGTCCGCAAGAAATAATCAATACCACTGATCCAGGACCAGCCACCCAAGCCAGCCCAGCCCTGACTCACCCGCTGTGATGTATGGAGGTAGATGTGTGTGACATGACGTGAGGTTTGTCGAATATGATCAATAAGTTATTGAGACATATAGGCTACATTAACCCAAAATAAGTTGAGCAGGTTTCAGCTTTTAAAGTCAGTTGAATTTAATAAAGTGTGACCGAAACAAATATCTAATATTAATTTCAGTAACAAATTAAGTCAAATAAAAATGAGCACTTTTATTCAGCAAGGACGCTTTTCCAAATTTATCGATTCATCAAAAGTGACATTAAGTAATTTATGTTTCAAATAAACGCTGTTCTGTTCATCAAAGAAGCCTGAAAAAAGGGATCACTTTTATCACGCAGCACGCATATTTAAAAATCAGAAATGTTTCTTGAGCAGCAAATGATCATATTATAATGATTTCTGAAGAATCATGACCTGAAGACTAACAAAGAGGGGGTTTTTTTTATAATGTCAGCAACAACAACAACAACAAAATCTGAAAATGAGATTCACCAATGAACTTTTAGTCATATATTTGTTATAGCCTCGAAGCTAACAGACATGGACTAGCTAAATTATTTTGAAGCCCAAATTGTTTTTGGTGACAGAACACGTACAAATACAGTACAAGGTACAATCTGTGCAGCTGTATCAGACTTAGCACTGCTAGTAATGGAGGCCTCAGAGGTGAGTAATGGCAGTTTGTGTGTGCGTTTGTGAGTAATGATGAAGCAAACGGGTCACTTCCTGTTTGCTGCGTAATGAGACAGAAGGGTGACAGTCATAAATCCCATTCTACAGATCCAAAAAAACACTTTAACACAAAGCTAAAGACGTTCCTCTCTGGTTTGGTCTAAGACCGCTGTGCGGAGACTGGGTGTAGTTTTCAGTCACACTGTTTCTTCACACATTAGCAAGATGTCCCTGATGAACTGGAAAAACAGCGAGAGAAGCGAACAAGGTGTTTTTCTGCTTTTTTACAACATGAATGTGCTGACTGCTGTCTCGGTTCGTGACGTCAAATGGCACCTCCGTTTATGTGTGAGGCTGGTTCGTGCGTTGAATGCAAACAACCCTCACAGACACATTTCCTTTCCATCATGTTTATCTGTCCATTGTGATGCGGAACATGACGACTTTAAAGGATGAAATTAATATTTTCCAATTCAAACTCAAAAAATTCTTCATGTTTGTCGCTGGTTTTAAAGGTGCCATGTGTACGAATTGAGGTAAAAATATCCAAAAAATGAGCTACACGCATCAAAAGAATGAGATAAGGGTGATGATGTCATTAAAAAAATGACAAGTTATAGTGCTGCAGAGATATTGACTTGAATTAGCATGCTAAATTACTAGCCATGGCCTGACAGATGTCGTAATACCAGTTTCGGCCATGGGGGGCGCTATGCAGGTGGGCAACATAACCACCAGCCAAAGTACACGAATAACTCGCACGGCTTGTTGGCACTCTTGAACCTGATGTCAGTCGTGTGGAAAGTTCAGCCCACTACTACATTTCAGTTCAGGAAAGAGTTCAAAAAAATGATCGGTCGATATTATGTAAGAGGAATACCAACACTATCTCACGACCAATTCGTAAGAATTCGTACGAGTGATTAAAAAGTGGCAAATTTGTACTAATTCATATGACCTCACTTGTACGAATTCATACGATTTGTCTAAACCCACGTAATGGGTAGGTTTAGGGGCGGGGTCAGGGGTAGGTCATTCGTACGAATTCATATGAATTGGCCAACTCGTAAAATATGTACGATTTAGCAAAATTGGTACTAATTTGTACGAGCGCGGTCGCACGAATTGTTACAAATTAGGCACCTCGTAAAATTCGTAAGAATTCCCGTGAGATCGGGTCGGGAATACATTTTGGTAAGTTGTAGCATACTGGATCTTTCTTGTAATTCAACTTTTTTTTATTGTTCAACAATCAGAGTACATCACATTATTCAGTAATCACCTTTGCAGTTACACACTCGGCCACTAGTCCCCATCAGTGGAATCCAACCAAAACAAAACCACGTGAAAATTAAACAATTATTAGCACATTGTACCTTTCAACAGTGTTCGTGTTTTTTTATTATTAGCTAGTAGAGATGATCGGTTCACGTGCGCTAGGGGATCTGTCGTGTAACATTTACAAGCGCCAAAGCGGTATTTTGTTTGAATCGCGTAAAAAATTGATAGAGTCTGAGAGCTGAGATTGTTTTATATCATAACTATCCTTTTCTGTCTAGTCTGTCTGTCTCCGTGTCCTCTTTGCTTTGCGTTTTTTTTCTGTGCGTGACAAAATTGATGTGTGGCGTGTGAAAAGTGTCGATTGTGTGTCTCACGGTGAATTCGCTCTGAATGGCGCTAGTTTGGTCAACATCAGCGAAAACTGTCTGTCAAATTAAAGTAATTTAAACTAACAATAAAAATGTAATATGAACAAAACGAATACGAACATAGTCACTGGTAAAGGTGAAGGGGAGTAGCTTGAACATGTCATATTTAAAAATCACTCGACATCAACCAACGTTCCTCTGGAGTCAAAACGTTCGCTATTAGGAGTTAGCTCGGCTTCGGCTATAGGGTCGTTGTGAAGGTGGGGGCGGAGCATAGAGACTATGCCGTTACTCTAGAGTAGACCAACTCACTTTCTGGAGGTATACTGCCCCCATCTGGTGTGGAATGTGTAGTGTAAATTGATTTTTTTGGGCGAATATTACAGAAGGCACCTTTAAACTAAAATTTGGATTTAGTGACTATGTCAACTGGTGTAACCGTGACCTTGAAACTCGGCTATGAGGGTCACACGGCAACAAAATGGCTTCCTGTTACACCAAATTGTCAATCAGATAAGATCCACCAATAACAACCCACAAACCAATTTCCCCTGGACAAAATCAAGTCCCGCCCTTTTTGATATTATGATGATGATGAATGAATGATAGATACTTAAAGGATCAGACAATGTTTGGTGTGGAGCTCGGTGTTGAGTCATTACAGACCAACCGGATACAGACTCATCGAGCTCATCTCTCACAACAGGCTGTGCCATGATACTGTCAACACACACTCACACACATCTGAAATGCTTCAGGGAATCAGTGTGAGCTGTCCGTCTTCTACACCAATCAGAGGTTCAGGTTCACAGGTTCACTCAAAAATGAAAGAGTCTCCCATTATTTACACTATTAAAAATAAAGGTTTCTATAGGGAGGTTTTCATTTAGAAGAACCATAGAAGAACTTAAGAATCTAAAGAACCCTTTTCCACTATAAAGAACCTTTTGTGTAGTGGATGGAAGGGTTCCATGGAATTACAGATGTTAATATAAGATAACTTTACAGCTAATGTTAATGTTAATAGTGATGTTACATGATGTCCAGAGTTACATGGGTTACAGAAAACATCTTAATCATCAGCAAACGTAAAATTAATGATACGTTATATACTGTACTTTTGAAAAATGCTACATTTTTATCACCTCCATCTCTTCGCCCTTCCCTGACTCATTTTTATTCAGAAGATTTCCAAAATAACCAGTGTAATGGACTGACAGCTTGGGAAAACGCAAGGTGAGCAGGATATTTTGCATAAATCATGCATATATTGCTGTTTAAATAATTGTTTTTCTTGTTTTTCTGTCTCATTTGACTAATTTTCCTCTTCATTCGGCCAACAGGAAGTGTGCAGTGAGACATTGTTTCCATTCACCTACTTTATGCAAATTGCGGGATTGCATAAAAACATTGATAGAAATGCAAATACAAATTTGCCAATTTCTAAGGACACAATTTTGTTCTCTTGAACACATGGGACGTAACTCTGGAGGGTAGGCCTACATTTCTTTCTCACAAAAATTATATTATTAAAACATTCAAATCTTATATTATCTCCATAGATTCACAGAAAGTCTGATGTAATTAGAAATTTGTGTGTGCTGTGTATTTTTATACCTTTAGAATATCATGCTGTTAGCTAGCTTAGCCACATGCTAACAACAAACTCTGTCAAGTCTCAAGTAGAAGCGTGAACTGACTAGCTTTACTAGCCCAATATTGACAGAAAAGCAGCTCACTAGGTTTTGGGTCAGCCTTATGTGTATGTGTGTGTGTGTGTGTGTGTTGTCCTTTAATGCCTCTGTAATTGCTGTCGTCAAATCAGTTCTTTTGTTGTCATCACACACACTTCAATTTCCTCGTCCATTTCACGGTAATCTTCTAGAAAGTGGGTTTGTGTGTGTGTGTAGTATGTCTTTGTGAATCATTCTTGTTGCGTACGTATTTACTTATGTATCTGGGGAAAAAGCCTCAGCAAACTGACTGGAAATTGATGTTTTAACCAGACCATTGGTCCAAATTTCAGTACGTCATGCATTTCGCTCATTTCAATCACTAGCCGTCCCACATTGCAGCTCTCTCTCTCTTTCTCTCTCTCAAATACACACACACACACACACATATAACACTTTATGGGATGACACAATGCTGTTATGGGGTGTGCGTCATCATTTTTGAAAATTCACACATGTCCACAACACACGTAACTGTTTGACCGGCAAGCGGGACCATGAAAATAGAGGCCCTTTCATTGACGTTTAGACGTACTGTGTGAGAAAGTGTGTGTGTGTTTCTCCATTATTCACCTCACATCCAGGTACTGATGCTTTTGAAGTGTTTTACCTGGAGAATACAGGCAGTGTGACTCACAAATACGTTGGCTCTGTTCCAGGAGCTGCTCTCGGCACAACCAAAAGTGTGCAGCATATTCAAGATACCTCATTTTGACCAGTATTTTAAAGCAGCTTCACATCAACATGGACAATAATCCCAGGATACATTACGACATGGTGAGTGAAAAAAATCATTATGGCGAATGACGCAAGAGAAATGTTGAAATGTTATATATAACTATATAATATATACAACCATATTAATACTGTGTTTGACCCCCTTTCGCCTTCAGAATTGCTTTAATTCTACGTGGCATTCAACAAGGTGCTGGAAGCATTCTTTAGAAATGTTGGCCCGTATTGATAGGATAGCATCTTGCAGTTGATGGAGATTTGTGGGATGCACATCCAGGGCACGAAGCTCCTGTTCCACCACATCCCAAAGATGCTCTATTGGGTTGAGATCTGGTGACTGTGGGGGCCATTTTAGTACAGTGAACTCATTGTCATGTTCAAGAAACCAATTTGAAATGATTCGAGCTTTGTGACATGGTGCATTATCCTGCTGGAAGTAGCCATCAGAGGATGGGTACATGGTGGCCATAAAGGGATGGACATGGTCAGAAACAATGTTCAGGTAGGCGGTGGCATTTAAACGATGGCCAATTGGGGGCGTTTAGGCCCCACTAAGGGGCTTAAATTGTGCCAAGAAAACATCCCCCACACCATTACACCACCACCAGCAGCTTGCACAGTGGTAACAAGGCTTGATGGACCCATGTTCTCATTCTGTTTACGGCAAATTCTGACTCTACCATCTGAATGTCTTCAACAGAAATCGAGACTCATCAGACCAGGCAACATTTTTCCAGTCTTGTCCAATTTTGGTGAGCTCTTGCCAATTGTAGGCTCTTTTTCTTATTTGTAGTGGAGATGAGTGGTACCCGGTGGGGTCTTCTGCTGTTGTAGCCCATCCGCCTCAAGATTGTGTGTGTTGTGGCTTCACAAATGCTTTGCCGCATACCTCGGTTGTAACGAGTGGTTATTTCAGTCAAAGTTGCTCTTCTATCAGCTTGAATCAGTCGGCCCATTCTCCTCTGACCTCTTGCATCAACAAGGCATTTTCGTCCACAGGACTGCCACATACTGGATGTTTTTCCCTTTTCACACCATTCTTTGTAAACCCTAGAAATGGTTGCGTCAAAATCCCAGTAACTGAGCAGATTGTGAAATACTCAGACCGGCCCGTCTGGCACCAACAACCATGCCACACCCAAAATGGCTTAAATCATCTTTCTTTCACATTCTGACATTCAGTTTGGAGTTCAGGAGATTGTCTTGACCAGGACCACACCCCTAAATGCATTGAAGCAACTGCCATGTGATTGGTTGATTAGATAATGGCATTAATGTAAAATTGAACAGGTGTTCCTAATAATCCTTTTGGTTAGTGTATATATATTTATTTTTATATTTAACAAATCTGTAAACAACAACTATTATAAATAATTTAAATAAAGCTAAAATAAAAGAAAACATAAATAGTAGAAAAACCTAAACTTAAAAAACTTTGTTGCTTTGGCAACATTTTTCATACCAAAAATGACTAAAACTAAAACTTAAAAAAATTTCAGCTAAACAGATGTATTTACAGATATATTTAAAACTTAAACTAAAATGCTATATGCTAGTGTAAAAATAGTACTAAACTAAAACTGATTTTAAATGTTGTAATTTTTCCACCATTTTTAATCAGCTTTTAGTTTTGCGGTTTGTTAAAATAACACTGCAGTGTGACAAATAATTTTTTAATACATAAATAATAAAATTATTTAAATAAGGTCCTTTCATTAAAACATATTCTAAAAACAAACTTAAAAAAATACTAGTAAGTAACATTAATTGTTAATGTTATAAAAATAAGCAACAATTATATACAAAATTATAACATAAATAAATTAATACTAAAGAATAAAACACCTTTTTCTATAAATATAAGCAATAACTAAGATTACAAAGAGCATATATTTGAAGAAATGTTTCAATATTTCACACACTTTTTTTGTCAGTTTTACGTTTTCACTAGTTTATTATTATTAGTGTTTTAATTTACTATTTTAATTCGAAGGTACAGACAAGCAAAGCAAGGCAGCTCGGATAGCAGAGTCACTCGTGCAGGACAACGTGTTCGGCTACACAAATACTGGATGGGAGGAGAAACCTAGATGACGCCACAGTGCGAACGGACCCACACACAATGGGCCAGAGTCCTTTGTAGCTCAATGTAACAACAATAGACAGACGTCAAAATGAATAAATGTGGCGCCCTTCTAAACATGTCAGTCTGCTGGTTTTCAGCAACATCAATGGAGTTCCTAACGTTTCAGAGAAGCATATGAACCTTTTTGCCACTTTTATGAACAGTGATAGCAAGTATGATATGAAATCATATCGTGAACGCAAATGCTAAGCTAACCGCTGCACCTTTCTAAAGTCATGTTTCTTTATCTCCTTGATTTGTATACTCTGTCTCCTCATGTTGCTCTTTTTATCTTTTAAATGAGCAAACTTAGTGTGTGTGTGTGTGTGTGTGTGTGTGCTATTGCGTCAATGTGTGCTGTCAGTTAACTGGAAGCAGAGTTTTCACTACAACCCCAGTGCGTGGAGGTAGTGAGGGGATATTGCGTGTGTGTGGGTGTACACATGTTCTCGTGGGTAGCGGGGCGATGGGCAGGATGCTGCTGCATAAACAGTGGGCTCCAGAGCCGAGCCGTCTCTCTTGCGTTTCCTTCCCTGGCTGGGTGGTGTTGCCGGGGGACTCGTTTGCTCTTTTGACCAGCCAGTACACCATAGCACAATCCAAAACACCCTGACATCCACATAGAGTAACATGCTAACATCACCCCCTAATAACGCCCTGGCAGCCACTCACAACACATTAAAACCCCTCTGAAGATCCCACCTAACAGAGAACGTTCTGGCGTGCGTTTTCCGTACAACGATGTAACTCGCTGCTTCGCTACCAAAGTACGATGCATCTTTAGAGAAATCAACTAGCTAGTCACGACTGTTTCGAAACCCACTGTCGCAAAGTATCGTTCAACCACGTTGGTTTCGCACGTGATTGAGTAATAACTACTTTTAATGAAACTGTTTTTGTTTGAGATCCAATTAACGCTAGATTTGTTTTATATAAATTACAGTTGTTTTGCTTTATTACCAGACTCAATATTTGTCTCGTTCTTACATAGTAGAGCACGTTCACACATGCACACTCTTCAAAACACGTTTCTTTAAATCTTTTGACAAACTAAAAGACGTAAATTACATTTGTATGTATTCTAAATAAAAGGCACCGGTTGTACTGAATGTCAGCTCGCTTATTTTGCGCAATATAAGGATTTATTACGTCCAAATGTGATGCAATATAGAAACTATGCTTCTAAACACAGGTCGAGAGCTGTCGTTGAAACCACACAACTTTGCGATGCTGTTTGCGAATGTTCGTTGGAAGGATGGTTTCGGGAAACACCGACTCGTTAAACTATGCTGATAACGACAGAACTTGCGACCATAGTTGGCTAACGATGCTTTCAGGAAACGCACCCCTGGCAAGGTTTTCTCTGAATACACTTTCTTCCAGTAATGTTAAAAGAACGTTCGTTCGTACGTTTATAATGTTCTCAAACCTTTGGGCCAAAAACATTATTTATACACCGTTCATGGAAAGTTCTATTTTTGGTGGACACTCGTCAACATTTTGGAAATGTTAATGCTTGTTTCCGAATGTTTAAAGTAAATTCAAAAGTAATGTTCTCACAATGTTTGCAAAATGATCAAATTGAATGTTTCCCTAATGTTAACGGCCCACTGAAGTGCCTTTAAACGCACAGCATTATTCAGTGTGTTGAGGTAATTTCCACTGAAACAGGAAGAGAGGGCGGGGCATATCAATCAACTCCTCCCCTTTTTTCAAAACAGTAAATAGCTTTAGGCTATGTTTACACAGAAACACTCTGAAGAGAAAACGCAAAAGTGGAGTTGCGTTATCACTTTTTATTCTGCGTTTAGACGAGCGTCATGGGTGGGAAATCCGCGTGCATATGGTGACGCAAAAGTGTTTGAAATTTGATGTAGTGTGCACTCCAGGCGGCTAGGTGGCGATGTGGGGCACTACCACACAACAACACCAAGTCCGCGCACCTGTGTACAACCTTCCCTGTCTAGCAGACTTTTGCGTTTTTACCGTTTAGACGGGAACGCGGCGGTGGAGCGTTTTTAAGATTTCCGCTCTGGAGGGTGGTTTCACTTTATTGTGTTTTTAAGCCTCAAAAACGCCGTCGCCGTGTAAACGAAAGGCACATCCGATAAAATATTTTTACATTTTCACAGGGCCTTAGTTTATATCACAGCTCAGCGAGAGCTGTTGAGCTTGACAAAGCTGTAATCTCCTCCATATCGCTTAACAATAGAGCTTTCTGTGCAGAATTCAAATGGGTCCGACACGTTTTCCGTTCTGCGGCGACTCGATTATATAATCCGCTCTTTTTCCTTTGTGTGGGGGTTCATGTGACAATAACATGAAACCAGACTTCATTGCCCCAATGGAAAGCATATTTACACTGTCTGAATCTTTCACTGTCCCCTATATAGTGCGATATGTGCCATTCAGCTTCAGCAACTATTTATAATGTAAGGGGCGGGGCTTCGGATTCTAGAGAGCATTTGATTGGACAGAAAATCCGATGAGACGCTAAAGTGCAGAGAGATGTCATCAAAATTGTTGATCCATACTGGCGGATCAAGTGAGAGACAGTTTTGAATGCTTATATATATCTTCTCAATGCGAATTTTGTCATTGTTTTGGAGCACACTAGCTAATAGATCACAGTAAGGCTAACCTAATCCCACTAAAGGCCAAAAAACTATATTTTAAACATTCAGGGAACATAATGTTTTTATATCTTCTTGAATATTAGCTAAACGTTCAAAAGGAATTTGTTTTCCAAAGTTAACAAGGTATTTGAATGCTAGCATAACAATTGAGGTCAATTAGCCTACAACAACTGCAGTATTGGGAACATGTGCTGACATGCCACAGCTTTGCCCGAGAGTAAAAGCTTCCCACATCACACACACTTCAGGCAACAGATGAGAAGATTAGTCAGTGGCTCAACCACTCACAGACACACCTCAGCCCCACCCTGCGCACCCATGCAGTGGAATGGGGGTTTTACGCCGCACTGGTTTCATTCTCACTCTTAATGGAAAGTGTGGGTGGACTCCCCCTTTTATAATCACACAACCTATTTTTTTTGTGTAAGATATCCACAAAGTGCGACTTGTGCAGTTGAAACGATCTCTGTTCTTGTTGAGTCCTCGAGCTATGGGATTGGCCACCTCTGTTTACATGCCCTGAGGATGTGCATTGTTTCTGATGCCTGGTTTCGCATAGCAGCCTCTCGTTGCCAGTCTAGATCTGCTGAGAGCTGTTCCCATTTCCTGTTAAACAGGAAGAGCCAACCCCCCTCTGGTCTTTGTCACTCAGAGAGACAGGAAGAGGAAACAGCCCACAGGAAACGGCTCCCCCACTTGCTCCGAATCATCCCGCTGATCGCTGCATGAACTTGCATGCACAAACTGTCCTCAGTCAGTTGCCCAACGGTAAAATACAATGTGAAAGTGGAGTGTACAGAGCTTAGACTTTCATTGTTGTAACACAATGCAATCGAGTTGATTTAGTCATATTAAAGAATTAGTTTGACTTAAATTAAAGCAATTACTATGTCAATGTAGCAACAATTATAGAAATATTATACAAAAAGTGAGTGAAAAATTAGTGTATTTATATAATACATACTGTATATATAAATATATGTGTGTGTACGAACTTTTAAGTTAGATGCAATATATATATAGCAGCTAACAATATATATATATATATATATATATATATATATATATACACACACACACACACACACACACGTATATACTATATTATATATTTTGCTTGGATTGTTTGTTTGTTTTAAGAAAAGTGATTTTTTTTTTGCTTGGATTGTTTGTTTGGAAAAGTGATATTTTTTTTAGTTTTGCTTGGATTGTTTTTTTTTTGTTTTTGTTCTTTTTTTTTAGAAAAGTGATATTTTGGTTTTGCTTGGATTGTTTGTTTGGAAAAGTGATTTTTTTGGTTTTGTTTGGGTTGTTTGTTTTTTGGAAAAGTGTTTTTTTGGTTTTGTTGGGATTGTTTTTTTTTGGAAAAGTGATTTTTTGGTTTTGTTTGGATTGGGGTTTTTTTTGGAAAATTGATTTTTTTGGTTTTGTTTGGATTGTTTGTTTGGAAAAGTGATTTTTTTTGGGGGGATTTTTTTTTTGGAAAAGTGATTTGGTTTTTTTTTTGGTTTTGCTTGGATTGTTTGTTTGGAAAAGTGATTTTTTTGGTTTTGTTTGGATTGTTTGTTTTTTGGAAAAGTGTTTTTTTGTTGGGATTGTTCTTTGGAAAAGTAATTTTTTTGGTTTTGTTTCGATTGTTTTTTTGGAAAAGTGATTTTTTTGGTTTTGTTTTGGATTGTTTGGTTTTTTTTGAAAGGTGATTTTGGTTTTGCTTGGATTGTTTGTTTGGAAAAGTGGTTTTTTTTTGGTTTTGCTTGGATTGTTTGTTTGGAAAAGTGATTTTTTGGTTTTGCTTGGATTGTTTGTTTGGAAAAGTGATTTTTTTGGTTTTGTTTGGATTGTTTTTTTGGGGGGGGGGGAAGTGATTTTTTTTTTTTTTTTTTTTTTTGCTTGGGTTGTTTGTTTTTTTGGAAAAGTGATTTTTTTTGTTTTGCTTGGTTTATTTTTTTGTTTGTTTGTTTGTTTGTTTTTTTTTTTTTGGAAACTGGTTTTCATTGGTTTTTTGAAACAAAAACTAATTTTTTGGTTTTGCTTAGATTGTTTTTTTGTTGTTGTTTTTGGTAACTGAAATGTGTCGGTTTTGCTTGGATTGTTTATTTTATTTATTTATTTTGGAAACTGGATTTTGTTGGTTTTGCTTGGAGTCAGTTGTTTTATTTGGGATAATGCAATGAAATTGTGCAGAAATAATTTTAGGCCTGGATGACAAAGAAAGTATGAACACCTGCAAAATCTACACAAATATATTTTGTATGACCTTTTACAAAATGAGAAAAAGAAAAAGTCCAGAATAACCCCTACATATTGTTCCGAAAAAAATGTCCATATTACGTAACAAGAGTTCAGGGCACCCACTGCATCATGTTTCTGTCATTTTCATTCTGTCATACAGGATTCTTTCTTTTAAAGGGAAGTTACACAGGTGCAGTGTCACCACAATCTGACCAGACAGCTTCACATGGGCACACATCTGTGACAACCTCCATCGGCCCACGCCTCTGCTCCCACAGCCGTTTCTGGACTGTGAGGGGGTGTTCGGGGTTAGTTTTCATTTCCACATCCACATTTTGATCTCGAAAGCGATACTGAGGGAGAAACGAAGGTTGTTTCTGCCTCATTGTGCGTGAGGAGAGACTGTCATTGAAACTCCTCAAACCAAATGCCAAAAATGGATCATCAACATTTGTTCTCGGCATTCAAAAATAAGGAAGCGTTATTAAAATGACGGGAATTCACAGATATCCTTTATCATAATACAGTAGTGTCATCAGTTTCTGTTTCTGCACAGATGTTTATTTACCACAGATAGCCTATTTAATGCATGGTTGCTACAAACAAATTATGATCAATTATTGTACAGATTTGTATCTGATATATGTTTGGTTTTATATGAAGAGTTCAGATGCAAAAACCTCTAAATGCCATTTGAAATTTTCTTCTAGAATGATCATTTTTATCAAGCTTGTATATTTAAGTTCAGTAATTTCACTTAAATGACAATTAATAGGTAATCTTCATTGCAATTTAAGTGAAATTACTGAACTTAAATATACAAGCTTGATAAAAATGATCATTCTAGAAGAAAATTTCAAATGGCACTTAGAGGCTTTTGCATCTGAACTCTTCAATATACAATACTATTAATACAACTTCCCCTTGGCTTTTTTGAGATTTGAATATCTCGCGCGTTACCTCAGCACCCTTTGTTTCAGAGACATGTATCTTCAAATAGGCTGTGTGTGTTTCCGTTTTTTTGACAGTCGTATGAGTCATCGGCATGGTACTTCCAGAAAAATTATTCAAATGCTGCAAAAACACCATGGTGTATATCTTAAAAATAAATTCTCTATAAATGAGGGGGGGTATTTGTGTGTACGACGGGCCCATCAGGTCTCAGACACCCCGCTTCATTACTCCAGTGGTGCTTTACTCATTTCGCTTGTGTGACTCAGGTTTGGTATTTACTTTTAAGTGGTTGACTCATTGTAATCATACTTGGGTTTTAATAAGATGGCGGATTTTAGCACTTCACCAGCAGTCCTCCCACTCAACGGGTCTGTCTGCACCGAGACTGTTCATCTGCCATTTTCAGACAGTGCTGTCCTGTGATATTAATTTGCACCAAAACAATAATACGGTTATATAATCATACACGACTTGAGCACCACAAACTGCACTAATGCTATTTTAAGTGGGTCCATTTGACTTATGAGTTTCATTTATTAATGGAAGAGTTCAGTAGAAAAAAAACTTTGTTTTACACGTGATTTTCATTTCTATTTCAACTTCAGTTCTCAACTTAAACAGCTTTAGTAATTATAACTTAAAAAAATTGAAATTGTTTGAATTAGTTTGAGTTCAAGTAATGTAAAAAATACAGAATATATGAATAAATAAATGGAGAACTACATAAAAACAAACAAACAAATAAATTACTCACCTCAAGCCCGAAAGATCATCATGCCAAAAAATTACATTAGTTTGAATTAGAAATAATTGATCAAGCTTAATTCGGAAAATGTGTAGTTATGTTAAATAGACAATAATGTAAACACCTGGGTATTTATTTATTTATTTGTTGTGGTTAAAATGATTTAAAATGTATCTTTTATACAATGTCATGCTACTTGTGTATATAAATATTTTAAAAATAGAATATATTTATACCTTGTCTGTCTGTAAAAAAATATTGTTGGTTTAACTTAAAAAATTAAGTGGTTGCCTAAAAATTTTAAGTTCATTGAAATGGAAAAAATTGAGTTAATACAATGAAGGAGATTGATTTAATCATCAGAAACTCAAAATATTATGTTCTCTGAACTACATAAATTATCTAAGTTGATTTGACAAAAGAAAAAATGTGATTACAAATCATGTTCTCATTCTGTTTACGCCAAATTCTGACTCTACCATCTGAATGTCTTCAACAGAAATCGAGACTCATCAGACCAGGCAACATTTTTCCAGTCTTCAACTGTCCAATTTTGGTGAGTTCTTGCAAATTGTAGCCTCTTTTTCCTATTTGTAGTGGAGATGAGTGGTACCCGGTGGCGTCTTCTGCTGTTGTAGCCCATCCGCCTCAAGGTTGTGGGTGTTCTGGCTTCACAAATGCTTTGCTGCATACCTCGGTTGTAACGAGTGGTTATTTCAGTCAAAGAGTTTATATATACACTGTAAGGCAAAAATATTACCAGTACCATTTCTGTTAAGCTTACGGACAATTCCTTCGAATCTAAAACGCAACAATGCAGTGAGTAATTCAAAATTGTGCCTCATTCATACAGAGCGTTTAAAAATGAACCCACTCCAGTTATTCAATATTATTCCCCACTGGTTTGAAATTACCACACACACAGCCTGTCACAGCGTAATTAATGTTTTTCTCTGCGACACACTTCTGAGAGTTTTACAGTTTGTCAGAGCCACCAAACTCGTCTTGAAGAATGTCCTCGTCACCTAGAAACACATCCAGACACACTCGCACACAAACACACACATGTGTGCGCCCACGCGCTTATCACACACACGGTGAGTCACAGCAAGGACATGCAGACGAGCAACCATCCTTTCCTCTTCATCTCATGTAGATAAAGGCCGACGCATGTTGTGTTTGGTGAAACTGTATCGCGCGTTGTGGGCGAAGAGTGTGTTTGTGTGTATGGAGAGCCCTGTCTGGTGTAATGAAGGCAGTAGGTTACGATATTTTTAGATTCTGCCTCAGAGGAGGGGAGAAAACCTCCATGTCACTCGTCTGTTGCCTTTGCCTTTCTCCACAACACCCACTCCAGCCCTCCTTCCTCTGATTCTTCATCCCTCCTTCCCTCCCAAAGGATCTCAGATCAAGAATATAGAAAAATGAGTCATAGTTCTCCAGTGAATATAGGGATGTGGGATGCCAACTGCAAATATACGAAGTATACAATCCATATCAGGCTTTCTAAAAATACACAGAAACTTGCAAATGTTCAGGGTTCAAAATAAGTTCAAAACACTAGCTTATTTCATCTTGTCAAAATAAATAAAAATCATAGGTACAGTAATGCGCTTATAGAAGGCTGTGGGCAAATATAGGCTTGAAAAGCTGAAATATTCAATCTACAATACAAAAATGTGTGTGTTGTCTGAAACATCTAAGTGTTGGAACTACTTTTCCGGGATGGATGGACATTTGGTTATTCATTAGCCTATACAACAACAGATTTGAGCAGGCTATTCAGAAATTTTTGCTACCAACTGCATTTTAAAGACATTTTCTATATTGTTATTTTAGCGGCGGAACTACTTTTCTGGGCGTATGAATATTTGTTATTCAGAGCATAAGAATGCTATTGGGCAAGCTATTCAGATTAGCTAACTGCACCATAAAAAATTAGCTAAGATTAGCTGACAGCTTTAGCAAAAGTAGCTTAGTGGTGAAACTACACTTCCGGGCGGATGAACGTTTGATTATTCAGAACATAACAACGGTATTGAGCAAAGTATACAGATTAGCTAGCTAAGCTACTAAGTGAATTAGTAGCTGAGATGTACAAAAGTATCTAAGATGTACAAAAAACTGGAAACGTGTTTTCTTTGTACAGATGTCTGCATTGTCAAAACCATGAAAACCGTGAAAACGACTAAAATGGTTGTATTATTCATGCCAGGCCAGTAGATGGCGATGTCATTTTGCAAAGAAACATTACGCGCATATAGACTGAACAGTTTATACACATGTGCATGATTTCACTGGATTTGTAGTTTACCATATTCAAAAACTTGCTCTTGAAAACCGTTTTCAAAATTTTGCACCGTTTTCGTGTAAATGATCGGCTAACCCGTCCAATTTTTCAGTGTTTAGTTGAAAATGGTGTCATGTAAACAGCCCTTAGATAAGCTGAAAGTTACACTTTAACAATGTTAGCTTTCAGTTCATAGCAAAACTATCTTGCTACATGGAAGCAAAATTTTTTCATAAGGCAGGTTGATGAAATGCCTATTCGGTAGACATCATCTTCGGAAGAGGTATAAAAACATTACAATATTGAGGTAAAACAAATCAACAATGCTAAAATGCTAATTCACCGCCTCACTACGAAATAACTAAACTAACGGCTAATAGCTTTACAATTTTTAGCGATGCTACTGTCCATTGCTACCATGCGAACACAACTTTCCCATTTCTGGTATAATTTTGCACATTTTAACAGGTTTTCTGGCTTTAAATGGTTATTTAAATATAGTTGAGAAGTGGAGATAACATGGATATAGTCTCATGTTAATGCTAACATAGTCTCATGCTAATGCTAACACATGTATACTGTAGAACTGTGTTGGTATATACTTTCAAAACGTACTTCAAAAGTCTCCTGACTATAGTGTTGTGCCCCACTGACTTTTATTGTACACACAATAAGCCTATACTGTAAACATAACTTGAGAGTGAAACGATTCATTAGTTTCTGTTGTAAATGAAAACATGACATGGATGCTGTCAATTCAGCTTAACTTGCAATGAACCCGAAACATTCCTTCAAGAAGAGTCATTCCCTGTGAAAACATTTCATGAAGGATTGTAAATGGTTGTCATAATAAGGGTCTTCCAGAGAAATTTGGTGGGCCGTTCAGCCCTGGCCTGCAGCAATCTCCCGCGCCATGGGGTGAGATCCGAAATCCCTCGGCCTCTCATTTTCCCTGTTTTCCTCTTTCTCTTTCCCCCTCCCGTATGTGTGGGAGTCAGAAAGCCAAATCCACTCAGCTAGAATTAAAGGCAGTGACCTGTGGAGACGGCCGAGGAGGAAACAAAAGTCTGAATCAGCTTTATCTGTGCCAGAATCATCTAAATCGTATTGCTGTCTGCTTTCTAACGCAACTGTAGGTGGTAAAATAACAGGCAAATGAAGAAATTAGGTATTTATTGTCACCATGAAATCAAAATAGACAATTTAATGAATATTGCAGCATTTATAAATTAATAATCCGTTCTTTTTTTTTTACTCATGCAGCGCCCTCACAATCTTTAGTCTAAATAACTCCCCTCACTCTAGCAGCTACATCTCTCCTCTGATGATGCGTATACTGGGCGGGGCTACCTGTCACTCACATGAGATCCACCAATAGCAAACCACAATCATCCAATCAATTCCCAATGGACAAAATCAAGTTCTGTTCTACATTTGTTCTTGTTCGAGAAGCAGTTTCACTCAGATTTATGTTACAATAGTGAAGAAAAGAAAAGATTGTGTCGACTTTAATCAAATGCCTGATTAAATAAGGGAATTCAACAATGAATGACCAAGAATTCTGTTTTAAAGGAGGACTCCGGCGCAAAATGAACCTTTGGTCTAATAAAACATCGGTACCTAGTCGACCATTCTGTGAGATTTGTTTTCATGATAATCGAATGTAAAGAGTTTTATCTCTAAAAACTGTTTAGCGTATAGTATATGGGGGCATATATTAAGTAAAGAGAAATCGCTAGTTTTCAAACAGTCAAACAGTCTTGACAAGTTGAACCACGAACGATGTTCATACAGTTCAGAAGTTCGCTGAACTTCATACAGTTCAGCTCACTCAGCACGTCGTTCGTGGTTCGACTAGTCAAGACTGTTTTCCAAAGATGGCTCCTGTCTGTATACACGAAGTGAACTGTCTTTATAAAGTATCTTCTTATTAAACGGTCTGTACACTTACAAAGTTCTCAATGCTTCATTTTGCATGTCTTGACCCTCATTATGTTACTGTGTTTGTGGGGCTATTTTAAGCCTTGTTAGTGGTATAAACTAGCGATTTCTTTTTACTTATTATATGCCCCCATTACTAGCGTATACGCTAAAAGTTTTTAGAGATACAATTCTTTACATTCGATTATCATGAAAACAAATCTCAGAGAACGGTCGACTCGGTACCAATGTGTTATTAGACCAAAGGTTCATTTTGCGCCGGAGTTCTCCTTTAAGTGACATTGGCAATATGGGTTTCTAAACAAGTGAATATAAACATGACATACCAAGTGTCTGAGGTCAGTACGTCTGTAATGAGAACAGCTGTAATCACATTTAAACGGGACAATAAGTTCATACCAGGTAGAACAATAGGGTGTTTTTGTACATCTAGAGTTCGCTCAGGGAAACCCCTGAAACCCTCGAAACTTTCCAGCTGAATGTCTTTGTCATCTGCATAGATGATTGTCTCAGATGCTCATACATTTACAATGAGGCATGAGAATGTGCTTCCGTAAACAAAAGAGTGAACTTAAATAGAAGATTGAAGTGAGGGAAACAACAATAAGGATCTATTCGTTTTAAGTCTTGAAATAATTTTTGGTATTGATTGAAATATAATAATGTAATGTACATGATGTTCCATCACTAAAGTCAGCAACTCTGTGCCCCAAACACAACTGAATCCAGTAGAGTTTGATGTTAGCATGCAACAACGCAAGTCTGACGTCACGCGTCACAGTTTCCGGGTCGAACAGATCCCAAAAACAAAATGGCTGTTGAGATTAAAAGTATTATTAAAGTGGTCCATTAAATTCCAGGCCATACGATAACTTTGTTTGATGATCAGACTAAAATTTACTTCAAATTCTCAAATTCTTCCCCTTCACTCTTGCTCTCAACAGGTATAAATAACAATACAAAAAAAATGTGTTGCCTTAAATTGCAAAATCTTACTTTAAAAATGGTCTTAATTCAGTCTGCTCATATTGCATGAGTGAAGCTAAAATAAGTCATACAGGTTTGGAACAACATGAAGGTAATGACAGAATGACAGATTTAGGTTATGTGAACTATTATTTCAATTGCGACCCAACAAGACACAGTTCTCCACTGCTGACACCTACTTGACCCACTGTGCCATTCACTCACAGCAACGTGATCTGATTATATGTAATTCTTAAGCTCCGCTGGCTGCCTCATGTTTCATTCTTAACCCGTTACTTATGGTTATCTGCTTGTGCATGTAAAAATAAACAACTGAAGCTCTGATTCTGACTTATATGATCCAGCTCTTAGCCTTAATGAAGAAATATTAGCGAGAGCCTGTGAGGAATCTTGTGACTGCATCTGCTCTACTGATCGAGGTGGAGGTTGAGTTTGTGCCACTTACTCATCTCGACGTCAATCCATTTACAGCGGCCAGTCATTTTCCACCCTCCCTCACTCAGACACAGAGAGATCCTGACTGAGAGAAAGACTTTAGCTCCGATTTCAGTCAATTCCAAGAGTTTGATGTTAGCATGTTGCTAAGCTAACAACACAACACTAATAAGCACAAACATATCCACAAGTTTCCTACGCCCCATGAGGCCTTGCGTCAAAAGTGGGCGCGACTTCCGGTTCGAAGTAAACAAAGCGCGACTTGACATGCTTGACACTCGTTCATTCAACACTTGACAGTCATTCAAGTTATAGCGATCCAAACTAGCTAACGATGTGGGAACACAACCTCAACGAAATTCAAAAGGGTGAAATAACAGTACCTTTACCCTCCGCGGTAGTTTGTTGGGAGTATTGTAATAACATGATTAATAATCAATACTCATCAAGGCATGGTGACAGACAGTTGTGTGAGCTGACAAACAATTAAAATAAAAAACACACACTTAGTCATTGTGCTTTGGAGTTTATTCAAAATTATAAATGAATGTGCTACTTGAATACATTAACTGGCACATTTGGTATTCTGTCAACACAGGCTTTGATCCTGAGTTTAGGTGTGACATCAGTAGCGAACAATATCACATGCTGATAGAGTTTATAGAATATTAAGAATTTAAACGAATGTACACAGTCGTCGTCTTTTGGGAGGTGATTAAAACTACAGTCACTCTGATTTCGTTTTCGGCTTATGTTCAAAACAATCACGTTTAAGCCACTGAATTAGTTTAGTCCGGTTATACATACAACCGCGAACAGCACATGTTGTCCCTGAGCTCCGGAACGCCGTCTCTCATAAAGATTTGCGTCTTTAAATTGTAAAATAATTCTCCGAAAAACAGCTAGCCTCTTCGCTAACTAACACACAAAATACCATTGGAATGCTACTTCCGCCGCCTCACCGGAAGTTTCACCCACTTTATTTTTTACAGGAGCGCCCCTCGGAAACTTGTGGGTATATCTCGAGTCGATTTGGTCTAAAATAGTACGTTTGGATATTTTATAAATACTTTACAGATAATGAATTAAATATAAGCAGATTCACACTCAACATTTCTTTGTCCGCCAGAAATTTTCGTATGCGTTTTTTTCGTATTCGTGATTCGGTGGCTCTGAATCAAACACCATTCAAACTGCTCGCTACGGATGCGAAAAACGCAGAAAATCGAACCCGATTCGATTTTTTTTTTTATGACGGACGAAAGTTTTCGGAGGCAGTGTGCAAGCGTCATTGACATAACGTGAGGTCGTATTTATTTTTTAACGTGCGAAAATTTCGAACGCGAATTTCGGACTCAGGGTGCAATGGCCTTTAGTCCGGACCAAATGAACCGAACTACAGATGTGAGAGCACCCTTAAAATGCTGTTGGAAAATCCTTTCAGGATGTTGTTCCCTAAAAATGCTGTCCACACAGCTGATAAAAAGCTGTTCGAAGAAGGTTTTGCCGACATTCAAACGCAACGGTTTGAGAACATTATCAGAGAACAGATTGAAGAACATTCTACTAACATTCCCAGACAGCAAACTGACATTGAATCAACGTGGAAACGACGTCTCTCATGACATCGACACAACGTTGATTTTGCTCATCGAATTAACGTTGAACCAACGTCAGACACGGCATTCTTCAAAGCTAAATGAAAATCGAAAATTGGTTTGCTTTCATAACGTTGAAACAACGTTGATTTCAAGTTGATTTTCCATTAGTTTTGATTGAATGACGCGTCTGACGTCGGTTCAACGTTAATTCAATGAGCAAAACAATGTCAGATCAACGTTGTTTCGATGTCATGTTTCCACATTGATTCAACGTCAGTTTGCTATCTGGGTTATTAGAAAAACGTTTGTTCAGAATCAGAACTTTGAGAAAACCTTGCCAGAATGTTAGCCAAATGTTATGAGATTGCTCCTGTTAGCGAACTAGCTACTAGCTAGGTCTTAAAACAGAGCTACCGGGTTTGTCTAAATAATAATACAAATAAAGTAGTTCTGAAACTGTCCACCTAAATCCGTGTGAGAAGACACAGCTTTCAAAGTCTGGCTGTAAACGGAATATTTCCCTCACATGTGACAGAAAATAGACACAAGCTGAGGCGCAGACCGCGATGTGGTTTGGTTCAATCAGAGAGCGCCCGCGAGCACCTGGAGTCTGTGCTATTTTTACTGCTCCTGACTTAGAGACGCTTTGTTCTTCTGAATAGAGAAGGCGAGGTACATTTATATCTCTCTCTCTCTCTCTCTCTCTTTCCATGCCCTGTAGGACTCTACCAGTCGAGTGATCAGTACAGTCAGAGGGGTGTGTTGTGTGACTCAGGCCTGTGTGTGTGTGTGCTTTAGGAGCCTTACTTTAAGAAACACAAATGAACATGATTGTCTGGCAGGGAGCATTGTCCCATAAATTCAAAGGTTTCGGTTTGAATTTTGATTTGACGCAATGTGCCAAATTTCAAACACATGAGGCATTAAAAGCAACCGGCCAGTTTTAGTCGAAAAAATGTATAATGTAGTGTTCCTGGAACACTAGTTCAAGCTCCGGGAACGTTTCCATGTTCTGAAAGTCTTTTAACGCCTCTGCTTTTTCATCTCCGACTATTCTTGAGTGTCTGTTATTGATCAGCTAGATCCATGGTTTACTGCGTGTGTCATAATGTGACCCTGTGTTACCGGCACACAGCTGTGAGTCTAGGAATATTTACCACTGTCAACATCATCATCATCATCATCGCCGTCATCATCAGGGTGGGGGCGGAGCTTATGCCAGGTGCCCTCAGTCCACATATATTAGATTAGTGTGAAGCCTCTTAATGGCAAAGAGCCATGACGGAAGAGTGTGTGCGCTGCATGGTACATCATTGACAGTATATATTAAGAAATGCATCGGTCAGCGAGGAATTTCTGTCGGACTCCAGGAAGCACCTGCATTTGTGTCTGGAGCACACAACTCATGTGCGTTCCATTGTGATTTTTTTTATCCTACAACGTGCATACATCAGGAAGGCATTTTATACACGCACACACTCATGCTGTGGACAGAATAGGGAAGAAAGGGAATGACTCACACAGGGGGAAGATAATCAATGTACAGGAATGTTGTGTCAGGACCTTCTAAAATGAGATAGACCCTTACATGGTACCATAGCTTACCATGGTTTTTTGAATCACAATCATATTTGAATCGTAATTATGACTCTCGACTTTTTATCTCATAATTTTGCCATTTGTCTCATAATTATGTCATAATCTCTACTTTATCTCATTTCAGTTTTTTTTTTAATATTATGATATAAATTCCATAATTGACTTGTGTTGTAAATTTTGTAAGTATGTCAATTTCGACTTTATCTCATAATTATGACTTGTCATATACTCAACTTTTATCTCACAATTCTCTATTAGTCGGTTTCAACTTTATCTCATAATTTTGACTTTCTGTCATAATTTCAGTTTTTTTTTTAAATCTTATGATATAACTTAGTATTTCATAATTGACTTAGTTTTGACTTTATCTCACAAAAAAGACTTGGTATGTCAATTTGAACTTTTGACATTTTATGTTGAGATAAAAAGTCAAAATTATGTAATTTATAATGTTATCTTTTAATCTCATGTATCTTATAATTTAATAATCATGACTTAGTGTGTCTCATAAGAACAATTATGACTTAGTATGTCGTAATTTTGACTTTATATCACAAATATGACTTATGTCACAATTTCAACTTTATCTCATAATTGTCATTTTATGTCATAATGACAAAATGATGACTTAATATCTCTTAATTTCGACTTTATCTCATAATCATGACATTTTGTCATAATGACAAAATGATGACTTAGTATGTCATAATTTTGACGTTAATCTCAAATTTAAACTTACAGAATAGAATTTCATATTTATGCCTTAGCATGTCTCATAATTATGACTTAGTATGTTATAATGTTGACTTTTTTATCTTACTAATTTGACTTAGTATGTGAATTTCAACTTTATCTCATAAATATGTCATTTTATGTCATAATGACAAAATGATGACTTAGTATCTCTTAATTTTGAATTTATCTTACAATTATGACTCAGTATGTCATAATTTCGACTTTATCTCATATTTCTCATATATCTTTATCTCAAATTATAACTTATGTCATAATTTTGACGTTAATCTCAAATTCAATCTCATATAATTTAGAATTTCATATTTATGCCCTAGCATGTCTTATGATTATGACTTAGTAGGTTGTAATGTTGACTTTTTATCTCACTAATATGACTTAGTGTGTCAATTTCAACTTTATCTCATAATTATGTCATAATGACAAAATGATGACTTAGTATCTCTTAATTTTGACTTGACTTTTTACAATGCAGATTGTTTCAAAGCAAGATCTATAAGAAAATGGCGTCATAGTTCAGCTTATATATATATATATATATATATATATATATATATATATATATATATATATATATATATATATATATATATATGCATGTATATAAAACTATAATAATAAAACACAGACAATCCTGTTTCAGGGAATTCAGACTCTATCGATCCTCATTTAACACACACTCACTCATACACAACAGTTATATGCAATTACACGTGATTTTTGCCTCCCAGCCTTTATTGCAATTAATTTTCGAGTGTGAGTGAGAGCGGGCCGTGTGTTACCCCAACACACTGTGATGTCATCAGCCGAGAGATTACACAGGGCCATATGGATGACGGCCTGCCACAGTAATCCTCCAACTGCCTGCTCTTCCTGTCACACACACACACACACCCTCGCTGTGGGATGCATTCTGGGAAATGTTGGGCCCTCGTACCAGTGAAAACCATTACCCATAAGCTAATAAAACGATATTTTGATTATGTTGCGTAAACTGATGCAGTGTGCAAGTACACGGTGAGTAAAAACAAAGGTCTGTTGTGTATATCCTTGGCTGGTGATGTATAATCGCATTAGTGTGGGATTATGAAGAACGAATATAGGCCAGGTGGATAGAGTGAAGCGGAAGTTTATTACGGGTAATTTGCCATTCACCTGCGCTGCCAAGAAAATGCTTTTCACTGTATTGATGTCTGTTTTGGTACTTCATTTGCACTCGGAAAAATACTGGGTTGTTTCAACTCAAATTTGGGTCAGATATGGACAAACCCATGTTGGGTTAAAAATGCAATTACAGTTGAAAGTGAAAGTTGAATCTCTCCAAAATTACCCAAATTTGGGTTCAAACAACCCAGCATTGTTTAAACTGGAGATCAAATACAAATGCAACCAATAAAGGCCAGAAAAGGACGATAACGATAAAGTTTTCATTGGCATTATGGGAAGCATTAATAGGAAAGTCCTCTCCACAACTGGAACGATGATGACGAAGAATAATAATTGAATGTTGGGATGATTTTTTTTTCAATCGGAGTCTGTTTTAAAGAGCTGAAGACAAAACTGCAGTGCACACTTAGACAGAGCATTATTGTGCGCTGTTTGGATGCTAATATAGTTAAGGGCAATTCACACCACAAAGATATTACCATAAAGTTTTATTAATCTTCTAATTATTTAAGAAAACTTAGGAGAATAATACTGGCAGAATCGCTTTCAGAAAGATGTATTCCCAGCTAAAGCTAATGAACGATAATCAGAATCCATCCTGGTTTAAAGAACTCGAGCGGCAGATAAAACAAACAATATGTTATCGTAACTAGGGTTGTGAATCGTTTGAATTTGAACGATTCCGATTCCTTGTTTCGATTCCGGTTCCCAACGATTCTCGATTCCGATTCTTTTAAGAGGCGGGGTCAAAAAAGTTTAGCTAACCTTGCTAACCAACGGTCTTTCTGAAGGAAATACTCCTTTTGTCACAAATCTTGCATTTTGCCGAGATTTCGTTATTTTTAGAAAAGTGAAGCCACACTTTGGACCGCTGACGTAAGCTACTCATGTTCGACTCGCACGGTTATGCCAACACTTCCGGTAGACGCTTCTTCGTTGGTGTTGTTCAGCGGTTTCTTCTTCTGGTCGGCGGAGTGTGAATATCGAAACTAGGAATCGAAATTTTAACTTTTGAACAATTCCGGGAAAAACGAAAAGTTAGTCCCGGTTCCAATCGATACTCGATTCTCGATACCCAACCCTAATTGTACACTGTAAAAAGTGATCAGTTGACTTAACTTAAAAAAGTGAGGAAACCCACTGCCTTAAAATTATTAAGTAAATCAAGTAAACTAGAAAAGTTAAGTTCACATAACTTATTTTTTTCAATTATGCAGTTATTACTTTTAAGGCAAAGGGTTTCAACTCAACTGATCACTTTTTACAGTGTGACGCTAGCCTATCGCTAAAGTTAGTCTCTGTAAAAAAAAGTTTTTTAAGTAGCCTACAATCAACTTGGATGTTTAAGTAATTTCAACTTAAATTGCAAATAAATTGGCTTTAAAAAATTAAATGTATTCAACAAGTTAAAATGTAACTTTAAATTGAACAAAATAACTTCTTTTGATGAGTTAAAGCAAAAACATGTCATTATTTACAGATCATACAGTATGCGAAAGCGGCATAAGCCCACATAGCCGACCGCTTTTAAATATTTTCAAGGATATTCAATTGGAATTACAAGAAAATGACACACTGTGTGGAGAAGTGCCGTGATGAACTGATGATAAATGTCCAGAATTCTCTTCCACCACCACACTCTCAACCAAGGGCGTGTTTAGTCAACACAACGTAGGCGCGCTCCCGTGTCCGTGTGTCCATATATGGTTCGTGACGTCAAGCGCCGGAGGTTCCGTTCATATAAAACCGATCCGACGGAATCCCCTTGGAGGAAATGTAGACTCAGGCACAGTACACAGGGTATAGTAGGCAACCTACACCCCTGAAACATCCACATCCCAAATAAAAAGCAGTCCTCCACATTTCACTTTATCGCTTCAACATGAAGGTTTCCAGCATAGATTGCCGGCGCCTGCGGAAGATCATACGGAAAGAGAGTGGAAGTTGTCTTATTGTGGACTGTAGACCGTACTTCTCCTTCTCCAGCTCGTGCATCAAAGAATCCGTCAATGTGAACTTGAATTCGGTGGTGGTCCGGAGGTCCCGCGGCGGTCCGGTACCGCTGCAGTTCGTCATCCCGGACGAGGAAGCTTTGTTTCGGCTCCGGGAGGGCAGCATCTCCGCGGTCGTGGCTCTGGATGACCGAACACCTCATTTACAAAAACTGAAGAAAGACAGTATCACCCAGATTGTCATTAATTCTTTGTCGCACTTGGCGAGTAGCGCGAGCATCTGCTTCCTTAAAGGTGAGTGAAAAATGTTCGACGGTTCGACTGATTTGTTTAAAGTTTTCTCAAGATGACGTGTTCAAATATTGTTAAACTTTCATGTAATTGTTATGTATAACGTTACGTTCAGACTGACGATGCCAGGGAAAAGCAAAACCAATAAAAAAAATTTAAAAAAATCTTATAATTCTTAAATATGCTCTGAATTGTACGGAAATGATTACATTTAAACACCGAATATATATATATATATATATATATATATATACACATACACACACACATGTGTATATAGCCTAGATCTCCTATTATGTAATTTCTGATTTAGATCAAATAAATCAATTTAGAATCCTGACATTCTAAAAGTAAATAAAGAAATATATATTTATAGTAAAATTATACGGCTACTATAAATGATAATGAAAGTGAATGTGAAATTTCAATGACACATTTTTATTATAGAGGCTATATTATCATACAACACATTCACAGTTGTTGAATTAATAGGTTGTTTGATATAGCAGATCAAGCTTTGGTCTGGTTTTGAGGAGATAAATTCTCGTTGTGCGTCAAAGGACGGATGAGTCAGAGAGGGAAGTATGTATGAGAACCATCACAGTAATATTTATAGCTATACCATACCATATTATTACCCCTTCCAGTGATTCAAACGTACTCGGATTTTCAAATTGGCTTATTTTTCGACTTTGAAGAATGAAAAGAGCTCATGAACACGCTCCCTTTGTTGGTGGGATTTGCTTTTTGCCTCACACTCTGATCAGCTCGATCTGTCACACGAGAAGCTCTTGATAAGTCGAACGACTCAACAATCCTTGAACACTCACAATAACTGCCCGTTTCTCATTGCAGGAGGCTACGAGAACTTCCATTCCCATTACCCCGAGCTTTGCACTGAAAGCAAGTCTGTGGACCTGAGTGAAGACAAAAGCGAAAGAGGCGTCAGCAGTCACTGTGACAAATTAGCTCCTCACCACAAACCAGACTATGATCAGGTAAGAGAGAAGAAAGCAAACTGTTGTTTCCTCATTTTAACCCACTTCCAGCGAAACCACTTCCCCTTAACTGTGGGAATTTCTGCTACAACTCCCCCTCAAATCAATCGAAATACAAAGAACAGGCCATGTTGTCGATGATAGTGCTTTTAATAATGTATAATACACATAAATGTGAGGTTATGGCTGTTGACAACCATCCGTCTACCAAAGGGTCAAAGTTTCAAAGACACCCAGCGGACATCTGAGGTCCTTTTATGTCTGACCTTTGCTCGTGCAATTCAAACGGTGCCTGTGCGCCACCAGTTGGTCTTCCCCGAGAGAGTGTGAGTTCTGATATCTGTGTTTTATTGTTGTTGTTCAGGGCCGGCCGGTGGAGATCTTGCCTTTCCTGTACCTGGGCAGTGCCTATCACGCCTGTAGACAGGACTATCTCAGTGACCTCCGCATAACAGCGCTGCTGAACGTCTCACGCAGGGACTCTCGGCCCGCCAAAGGACAGTTCGACTACAAATGGATCCCGGTGGAGGACAGTCACACGGCGGACATCAGCTCACACTTCCAGGAAGCCATAGATTTTATTGGTAAATATTGTATATGTACTATTTTATATATTTATTAGGGCTGTGAAACGATTAATCGCGATTAATCACATCCAAAATAAAAGTTTGTGTTGACATATTATACGTGTGTGAACTGTGTATAATTAGTTTGTATATAAATAGACACACATACATGTATATATTTAAGAAAAAAAAATTGTTATTTATATTTAAAATATTTATGTATAGTACAAATTAAATGTAAACACTTGGATGCGATTAATCGCGATTAATCGTTTCACAGCCGTATTTTGATTAATCGTATTTTGATAGGGCTGTCAAACGATTAATCGCATCCAAAATAAAAGTTTGTGTTTACATAATATATGTGGGTGCACTGTGTATAATTATATTAAATACGCAGATAAATTCTACACAGTGCACCCACATATATTATGTAAACACAAACTTTTATTTTGTATGCGATTAATCGCGATTAATCGTTTCACAGCCCGATTAATCGCATCCAAAATAAAAGTTTGTGTTTACATAATGTATGTGGGGGCACTGTGTATAATTATTTTATATATATAAACACACACACATGCTTGTATATATTTAAGAAATATTTTCATGTATATTCCGTATATGGATTTATATCTAATTTATATTATATATAAATATAAATATTTTATATATAAATAATATTTTTTTTCTTAAATATACATTCATGTGTGTTTATTTATATATACAAAATAATTATACACAGTGCACCCACATACATTATGTAAACACAAACTTTTATTTTGGATGCAATTAATCGCGATTAATCATTTTGACAGCCCTACTATATAAATATATATATGAGAGAGAGAGAGTCAACATCTTTAATGTTATGTAAACGTCACACGTAAAACCATTCCCAGAAGTCAGCACTGACCTATAGATAGGGCGGCTTATTTCAGGTCGTTTAAAAATAAGACTTCCTCTGTCTCACTAACACATCATTTCCATAATCTGACCTGACTGTACCTTTACTTACACCTACATACTCCGTGATATACTTGTGTTCTGGGAAATGCAATTAAGAGCAACTCATGCAGAAACAAATAAAATGAAACATGTACGGTGATAAATGGACATGTCACTGTGAGTCACGAGTTAGACTAATCCAAGATATAACGTATCATAGGCGTGGCCAGTGTGTCAGTGGATGAGTCGATGATTAGTGGTGTTAGGTGTGTGTGTGTGTTCTTTATGAATGGACTGAAGTGTGTTTTGTAGATTGTGCACTGCTTTATTATCAGGTAAATGTGTTTACTCAAAGATTTGACAACGTTTAGAATCGGAATTAAATGGAAGTTGCGATGATCTTTTCTTCCCTTTGTGACGTATATACGAGTGAATTGGCTTCGCAAACAAGAACAAATGTAGGATGGGACTTGATTTTTGTCCATTGGGAATTGGTTGGATGGTTGTGGTTTGCCATTGGTCGATCTCATGTGAGTGACACGTAGCCCCGCCCTCGCGCCAGTAAACGCATCATTAGGGAAGAAAAAAAGATGTCACTGAAGCAAATTTTGTTACAAATTAAAGTTATTTTGATTGAAGATTATGAGGGCGCATGAATTAAAACAAATAATGATGTGCACAGACAAAAACGGTTATGATAAATACTGCAATATTCCAATAAATAAATTTGATTTCATGGGGATTTAAAGGTAATTTATGGGTGATTCTCAGGAAACCAAAAAACATGTCCAGGTTCACCCTAATATATTAAATTATATACTTAATTTGATAAATATCATTATTTAATATGCATAATGGTAATGATTGCTATTCTACCTCACATTTATGCTGATTTGAATTAAAAAAAATAATCGTATAATAAGTATAATAATAAATTGTCAGAATTCATTGCAGTAATGAGGGAAATTTTGGACACAACACAAAATATGGTCCTAAAATAAGCTGATTTTGGGGTGAAATATTCTCTACACATTAGTTTTGTGAGACTCACATATGAGTAACTTAAAACTAAAGCTCCCTGTGTGACCTGTTTTCATATTACAGCTCCTCCGCGGGGGCTTTAACCATGTCATCCAGTGTCTTAGCAATATGTATTTTACATATACCTGAATATAGACCGTAATACATAATCATTTGATCTCTCGCAATCCATTGAAAGCGTTGGCTAATGAGTGTGTGGTAATATTTAGGCGCTTAAGCGAGTGTGACGCCCACAGCTCGCTCCAGATGGGCTTCAGGCGTGATTCACACCAGCGGATTTTGATTATGAGACCAGCAGCGAGGGATCTCACATGAACACGTTCAACACTTCCCAGTGTGTGTGTTGTTGAAAGAAATAAGTCTGGAATTTGCTTAGCAGTATTGAATTAGAAATATACACGCGATCTAAGCTTTCCATAATGGTGTGAGTGTGTGAATATATGGATTTATGAGTCAGAACCTAGGTGGAAATGAAACTGATATGACATTATGATAAAAAGGGTCAGGGAGGAAATGAATTAGCTGAGCGATAATGGACTGTATCAGAAAATAACTGTGAAAAGATAACCGGATGATTATTTTACTCCAGATATGCTATAACGTTGGTTGTTTTCCCCCACAAGTCTGAACATTTTAGTCTTTGGCATATTCAAAACATTGGCTACATCCGAAATCGCAAACTCTCCTGATTAGGTACTTATTTTGACCGCTAAAAACGTACGTTCTATATAGTATGAATGTAATCTGGACGTACTACATTCACCATTCGCCTACTATAGTAGGGAAGTATGCGATTCCGGATGCAGCCAACGAGTTGTTTGTTTGGGTATTTTAATCAGCCCAGCATAGCAACACTGGCTCAACCTATGGCATACGTTTGGGGCGTGGCTTATTCGCTTGAGTGGCAGATGAGGGGCTTGATTTTAGCCTGGTTAAAACCAGACCATTCTCAGTTGTAACTGAGTTACGGTCTGGCAAAGCGTCATAGTCAAATCATTTCCAGAGGGGCGTCACCAACGGATGTAGACCTAAAACCAATCAGAGCGATGAAGGAGATGACATATGCAGAGCGGCGGCCGGCGGAGAAACTCCGAGTGTTGTTCTTTGCTCGGTTTTTAACAAAAAGGAAACGTTCAAATCGCTTACAACAGACGCGATAGCTGATTCGAACGAGTGATGTTTGACCGAGGCATCCATCTTTGTAATGTAGGCTACAAAATCTGCTTCAAAATCCTAGCGCTGTTGTCATCGTGTAAAGCCCGCCCCAACGTTTCTGATTGGTGCCGCGATTTCGACAGATTGGAAATGGGCTTGAATGAGGTCTTTGCCAGACATAGTGGGTAGACCTAAAAGAGACATCGTGGGTAGACCTAAAACCAATCAGAAGGATGAAGGAGATGACGTTTACCAAGTGGCGGCTGGCGGAATCTTAGAGTGTTGTTCTACGGATTTTAACAAAAAGGAAACGTTCAAATCGCTTAAAACAGACGCGATAGCTGATTCGAACGAGTGATGTTCGACGGCGGCATCCATCTTTGTAAAGTTGGCTACAAAATCTGCTTCAAAATACGAGTGCTGTCATCATTGTGTAAAGCCCGCCCCAACGTTTCTGATTGGTGCCGCGATTTCGACGGATTGGAAATGGGCTTGAATGAGCTCTATGCCAGACTAACTTTCAGAAGTTGTCTGGGTTTTCCCAAGCTAGCTTGATTTGGAAACTTGTTTGAAAACAGTAATTGCTATTCCGCAATTAGCTCTTTTGACTTGAAATAAGTCAAAATTGACTGTTATTTCAAGAGCTCTCATAATGAATTCATGTTCTTTTCTCTCCACAGAACGTGTGAAAGAAAAGGGAGGTAAAGTGCTGGTCCACTGCGAGGCTGGAATCTCTCGTTCTCCCACCATCTGCATGGCGTACATCATGAAAACCCAACGGTTGCAGCTGGAGCAGGCTTTCGAGGTCATCCGAAAGCGGCGTGCCATCATCTCGCCCAATTTTAGCTTCATGGGTCAACTACTGCAGTTCGAGTCGGAGGTGGTTTCTTCCACGCCTCCGTCCATCACTCCTGCCGCTCAGGAGACGCCCACCTTCTTCAGTGGTGACTTCACGCTCGAAACCGAGAGCTTCAAGTCCTCGGTTTTCACCTTCCCTACCTCCTTCCTGACACCAATGCCCATCCAACCATCAGTTCACCAGTTCAAACTGAGTCCAATAACTGCGCTGCCTTAAAATGGCTGCCGACTCACTGCAGTCTCAGTGTACTTGAAAAATAAACGGACGAACAGAACAAAGCAATGGACTATCACAGGGAATACAAATGTTTTCATATTTAAAAAAAAAATCATGAGACAGTGTTAGCTTTTTGATTTTTTTGCCTTAGAGAAAACCACTGCACAATGATTACACTGCAATACCTGCCTTAGCTTGATGATGTTCTGCCTATCAACAGCGCCTATGGGCAAATTAAATTATTGTTGTTGTTTTTTTTAGAACAGTTTCTTTTTTATGAATTGTGGATCTGTTAATAAACGTTTTTACAGTGTACATTTTGTTCATGGTGTTGGGTTATTATCAGCAGGTTTGATTTACGCTCCTCTATGCATGTTTTAAACACATTCTCCAGATATTCCTCCAAAACTATTGGCAGGTGAAAAAGTACATGAGTATTTAGTACAAATAATAAAGGTTAACAAAGGCTTTCTGAAGCGATGGGATTTTGAAAGAAAAATATCCTTATTTATAGCTTTATAAACTATGATCACTGGCTTCCGGTAACGGGCGTATGCGAATCAAGTTCTAGATGAAGAGTGACCTCTGACCCGATGCATGACCTATATTTAGGAGTAGAGTGAGTGAACTGTCCCTTTAAGAAACCATAGTAAAAAAAAAAAAAAAAAAAAGACACAACAGTGACCTCTGCTGTGATAAATCCTGCATCAGTATAGATACATACTGTATCTAGCCTACTAAAATATACCTTTTAGTGGAGCATCAGCGCCCTTTCACACAAAAACAAAAGATTAAGGCAAATTTAGGCCTATTTCAGCCCACATTTAAGATGCACGTCGAAAGTAGTAAGTAATAGTACTTACTATTTGGAAAAAAGAAGGAAAAAAAAGAAACTTTTGGCTTCATGAAAGTTCTGCACGCAGGAACACAAACCAAATCTGACTGAATCCAGATCCGGATCAGACGAGAAGTTTGGATTCTGTTCATCTGTGTAGACTCATTGGATATTAATGTAACTATAATGCAGATCTCATCTGGATCAGATCGTTCTAAAATAGGCTAATGATCACCATTTTATTAATCATAATTATGAGATTAAAGTTGCCTAGAAAGGTTGAATTCTTAACCATAATTATGGCTGTTCACGCATGTAGACTTGTATGTAATAATTTCGACTTATTATGTCATACTTATGACTTTGAATGTCATAATTTTGACCTTTTAATGTAATTACTGTGACTTTTTTTACAGTCTATGATCATAACGAATAGAATTAATTGTTTTCTTATGTGGTGGAAGTGGGCTTCCATACTTTTCTGCGCAAATAAATAAAAATGTAATAAAAATGAAAAAGGGAATATAAATAAATGAAACAATACAGTAATATCAAGAGTTTATTCTACATCAGCAGTCTTGGCGCCCAATCTCTTCCACGACGGACTAATCTAACTTTACAAAATAGGGGTAACGTTGTGGACGAACTAGATATGAAACTAAAATTTCATAAAGAGTTAATTAAACATTCAGCTAGTACAGATATAATTAATTTGTCATGAAAATTTGAGTCTCGTGTGGTCCATTTGCTGCTCGTTTAAAAATTTATTTTAAATTATACTTATGGGTCCCCCTAAAAAGTCAAATAGACTCGTCCGCTCGTCCCGCCTCCGGCGCCATTTTGATTGTTATGTCTGCTTCGTGAGGGGAGGGAAAATAAAAAAATTTGATCGTGCAGAAGAGTAAGTTAAATATCGGACAAATTTATTCAGCGTGCAGACATATTTGTCTCCATTCAAGCCCTTCTTCTCTCTGAGGAGGAGGGTGTTTAATTCATCTTTGTTCGGCTGGTTTCTGAGGAGAGTTTTGTGCATAAACCGCCATGTACATTAAACAGGTGAGTGAGTGAGATGCGACTCACGCGTTGCTTGCAACATTATGATATACGTTGAGTAATGCTACTAAACTTCCTGTTTACATTTTTAAATATCAAATGTGTACAACCATAAGTTTTGTTAATTTTGAACTCGATAGGTTGTACGTTTTAGGGAGTGTATGGCCTTCAATGAAGTAGCATTAGCTTTAGCATTAGCTGTCAAACCCCCCAAACATTGCCATAATTATTCAATATTTATTTTATTATTAAATCTCTATTATTGAAATTAACGTTAATTGGCTGCTGCCCATCATATGTGAGGATACTGCTAGTAGAAAAATAAGCTATTTCTCAACTAAGTACATGAACTCCGTTATGTTTTATGTAATTCATACATAAAAGTGTTGAATACACAAACATATCTCTGTAGGTTTTTGTTTAGATTACACTCATTATTTGAGAGAATGTTTTACTTTCAGTAAATTTGGAGGAAAAAACACTCTAGCAGGTTGTATTGCTATAACACTGTTGACATTATATTTAATATAATTGTCTTTCAGGTTATTATTCAGGGGTTTCGCAGCTACAGAGATCAGACTGTGGTTGACCCCTTCAGCTCCAAACACAACGTTATAGGTATGATTTTCTTCAGATTTATACATTTTGAATCACATTGTTTGCTTTTTACATTTATAATCTTTTTTTTTACAGTTGGAAGAAATGGATCAGGAAAGAGTAACTTCTTTTATGGTAAGTAATTATTTTTTTAAAAGGGTGCTCTCATCAGGATTTTCGGGTGCGATAACCGATCACTGGGATCCGTGTTGGCCGACATGATCACTGATGTAGATCACGAAAAATAAATAATAGCTACTATTCTTAACAACAAATCAAATTAAGAGTTAAGCAACTATCATGAATTGATGACTCGTTATTTATTGGCAAGCAACATGTGCAACATATTCCATTCCGTCTCTTAGAAGAGATTAGGAACAGCCGAGAGATTAGCGAGTGTAGTGAAGCAATTTTAGCTGCGCATAGAAGAACTGTTTTGTGTGTTTTGCATCATCTGAATCAGACCACCGATCAAACCATATAAAACTATTATCGGCCGATAATGATTCAGAGCACCCTTGGCAATTTAATATATCAAAACACTGACAATACTGGTGAATACTTTGTAATATGAGCACTTCATTTGTTCCCCATCAGCCATACAGTTTGTGCTCAGTGATGAGTTCAGTCATCTTCGACCAGAGCAGCGTCTGGCTCTGCTTCACGTGAGTAACAGTATATTTAGTTTCAATAATTAAAAAACAGCTTTGTACAATAATTGCTTAGTTACTTAATGTGAAAACATTTTATTTTAATACATTAAGTAATTTTCACTAACCATGCTAAACCATGTACTTTCGTGTATTTTTTTAGGAAGGCACTGGTCCTCGAGTCATTTCAGCCTTTGTGGAAATTATATTCGACAACTCTGACAACAGGCTGCCGGTAAGAAATGCATCCTAAAGGCCCTGATTTACTCAACGGCGAAGCTCTTTTTCATTGTTTGGGGGTAAAAATAAGCTTAATATTAGGGCTGTGCAAAAATTAATTGCGATTAATCGCATCCAAAATAAAAGTCTGTGTTTACATAATATATTTGTGTGTGCTGTATATAATTGTTTTGTATATATAAATTAGGGCTGTCAAAAGATTAATCACGATTAATCGCATCCAAAATAAAAGTTTGTGTTTACATAATATATGTGGGTGTACTGTGTATAATTAAGTGTGTATATATAAATACACACACATGCATGTATATTTAAGAAAAAAAAATTATTTATATATGAAATATTTATATATAATATAAATTATATATAAATCTATATACATGAAAATATTTCTTAAATATATACAACCGTGTGTGTATTTATATAAATATAAAATAATTATACACAGTGCACCCACATATATTATGTAAACACAAACTTTTATTTTGGATGCGATTAATCGTGATTAATCATTTGACAGCCCTAAATATAAATACACACATATGCATGTATATATTTAAGAAAATGTGTTATTCATATATAAAATATTTATATTTATATAATAATGATTATGTATTTAAATATACATATTTACAGAATTTAAGCGCAAATAATTCTTAAATATATACATGCATCCATAGGTATTTATATATACAAAATAATTATATACAGCACACAAATATATTATGTAAACACAGACTTTTATTTTGGATGCGATTAATCGCGATTAACTTTTGCACAGCCCTACTTAAAATACTTTTGCATAGAAATAATGTTAGGCAACATCCCAATGCTGTCCACGCTGCGGAGAGCGATGTTTAGTTGAATATGTAAATATGGTATGTGAGAAAACTACAGTGCAGAAAGCATCTGATTACAGTGACGTGGACATGTTTGCATGAGCTCTGCGATTCGAGTATATCGCTTGAAGTACATCGGGGCCTTAAATGATGGGAAGTGGACTGAAGTAAAGGCAGGTGAATAACATGACCTCATTGCTCTTAGATCGATAAAGAGGAAGTGTCTCTGCGCCGTGTCATCGGAGCGAAGAAAGACCAGTACTTCTTGGACAAAAAGATGGTCACGTAAGTTTATTTTATCGTAGCGCATTAGAGAAGCAGCAGACTGCTGATGATTAGAGCTGTGACTGAACGCATTGTGTTCGGTGTGTTTCAGTAAGAACGACGTGATGAACCTGTTGGAGAGCGCCGGTTTCTCCCGCAGCAACCCTTATTACATCGTCAAGCAGGGAAAGGTATGCCAGTGTCTCCTCTCATGACAAATGATTTTTATAGCCATTCATGAAGCTTGTTATCGCTTTAGATGCAGCTGTTTTCTAGCTCTCTTGGATTGTAGTTAATAAAAGCATCAGTCTTATTAACATTAATGGTGATTTACAATCAATAATGTGGCTTTTGATATTAAAGTGGTATGCTACTCATTCTGAATGAGTTTGCTCACATTGTTTTGACCTTTTGATTGTCTCAAACATGGTAATAGATCAATCAGATGGCGACGGCGCCGGACTCTCAGCGTCTGAAGCTGCTCAGAGAGGTGGCAGGCACCCGAGTCTATGATGAGCGCAAGGAGGAGAGTATCTCGCTCATGAAGGAGACAGGTAGATCCTTCTGAGATTATTCTGTTTAAATGTATGATTAGAGTGAAAATTAAACCTTTGAAAAACTATGATCAGCGAATATTCAAAGCTTGTGTTGGCGCTGCCGCTGAGCCAGAGAGAGCAGTTGTCATGTAAGCTTATGAAACAGCTTCACAAGCCGTCTTTACGGTATCATTTTTTTCTGTTACAATCAATCAAATTATCACTGAAGTACTGGGATAAGAGTTTATAGTTCTTAAATACTGATGTCTATGTTAGCGATCAAAATAGAGCAAATCACTAGGGCTGTATTCAACCAAAGAAATCCTTAGTCGACCAAAGTCTTGTCCTGCGCAACGATTAGTCGAAAAACAAACAAAAAAAAAAACGTGATGTTTTGATTAAACATTTTTTAAACAATTGTCATTGAGCATTTATAAAACAACAACGAAAAAACATCACAAATAAATAAAACTATAATAATAATACAATTCTTTGAAAATTAAGTGATTTTTTAACTGCAAAAAGTGAAGAGCTCTGTCCTAGGTCTATAACAGTCACAATCACGCACCTGACCACACCACACGCTGCAAAAAATATAACTGCTATCTGCCACTAGGGTTGGGTATCGTTTGAATTTGAATGATTCTGATTCCGATTCCTTGTTTTGATTCCGGTTCCCAACGATTCTCGATTCCGATTCTTTTAATAGACCATTTCAAAAGATGTAAACAACACTGGTCCAGAAGCACTTCCTGTTTCAGTTTTGAACTGTTTTCTTTATTTCACATGTAAAGAAAACTTCTTAAAGATGTTTGTTTAACTTTTTGATTCAGTTTTAAATGTTCTGTTGGTTGTATTTTATCCCAGCTTTTATGTAGTGTTAAAAAACGGAAACAGGAAGTGCTTCTGGGTCAGTGTTGTTTACATCTTTTGAAATGGTCTATAGGCAGGGTCAAAAAAGTTTAGCTAACCTTGCTAACCAAACCAAATAATTTGTCACAAATTTTGCATTTTGCCGAGATTTTGTTATTTTTAGAAAAGTGAAGCTACACTTTGGACCGCCGACGTAAGCTACTCATGTTCGACTCGCGCGGTTATGCCAACACTTCCGGTAGACGCTTCTTCGTTGGTGTTGTTCAGCGGTTTCTTCTTCCGCTCGGCGGAGTGTGAATATCGAAACTAGGAATCGAAATTTTAACTTTTGAACGATTCCGGGAAAAACGAAAAGTTAGTCCCGGTTCCTATCGATACTCGATTCTCGATACCCAACCCTATCTGCCACATAATGAAAAATCCCAACAAAAGCTCTCGTTTATACAGGCTTTATATTCTTCTTTACTTTCAAAGCTATGGGTTAACTTTCGTCCTGACGATCAAGGCGTTTTAAAACAACACACAAAAGACCCAAATATCCCCCAAAAAAACAATCCTAATAATAGGCTGTAGGACCGCGTTTAGGTTTGTTGTCGTTTTGTTGCATTATTTAGGCTATTTTCAAATGCTTAAAGTGTACAAATAAAAACGAAAACATATTAAGAAAACACAATATATTGAGTCAGCATGATATAGCCGGTAAAAGGGCTGCTCACGTCTTTTGCGCGCTCAAGTTCGATTTCAAACGTAGGCGCGCGACTTGCGCGCTCATAATGGAGGAACGCGGTCGCCTCCCTCCACAGTCTTGTTGTCTTTGTTTTAAAATGCAGCCAGACAAAAGATTTAGATTTCCTGGACATTTTGTCAACTAAAGCCAAAACACAGGGGTTAAAGTACTCCGGCACCGTGCCGGATCTCCGGCGTACGGGCGTGAGGGGAATTTTTTTTTTTTTTGAACTTGCATGCGGTTTAATATTTTCGAGTCAATTGATTTCACCTACCAATTATATGCGAGGAACGAGGCTCTAACACGTTACAAGCCTATCAGAAGCAGAGCAGGGCGGGTCCAAGCGACACCATGTGATAGAGAGTGATATCCATACTGATATCCACACGAAACTGTCGTCGGTGAAAAAGCATGGAGCGCAAGTTCATAAAGCCGGGGATGATGTCTTATCCACGGGTGTAATTTCCTATGACCTATGTGGACACGTCCCCCCCCCCCCCACTTTCAAATTCGTTTATTGTGATTTTTAACCGCACGCCGTCATTGCCACGGAGGAGCAGGACCGAGCCTGTGTGAAATAGCTCACTGAGAACAGGCAATGAATGAGCAGGTATAACGGATGCGATCATCCATAGACATTTACACGGCGACAATCGACTATAAAAATAGATTGCGACAGTCAGTGATGAAATGCCATATTAAATGTATTAAATATTAAATGTAGAACATTCTGTGTAAGTTAGCTGACTAAAAAAAATATGTTTAGGCCTACGAAAACGAGTCAAATTTTCTGTCAGAAATGTATGACAAGTGCTGTCAACGTCAACGCATACGATTCTATTTTGTCCAGCTTTAACGTTTTAAAATATGGCAATTAATGCAGCATCCGTTCTTTTTGTCTGTCATCCTTAAGCTAGGATTATGATCACGCTCTTATTCACCCAAATGCTTTAAACCATTTCTGCGCGAGCGCGACAAATGAGAACGCGCTTTCAGTGAATGTCCTCCTGACACACACACACACACACACACACCGCTCAGAAAGACACGCGCCAGTATCCAGTTCTCTTTCGCGTTTGAACGAACAGTAACACACGCATGTATGCCAGAACGTCTATTTTGTCGAGTATCCTCTCAGGAACAGTCTTAAATGAGTTAAAACAATCTTAAATGGAAGTAAATAGTAGTGAGAGAATGAGATGCGTGAGATCCTATCAGCAGCGACAGATCTTAAAGTGACAGGAGCCATTAATTCTGTCTGTCAGTAAAGTTTACCTAAAGAACAGAGGGAACAGAAAATTACTAACTGCACTTGACTAAAGAATGCTTGTAGGTTTGATAAAGATTAATCTATCTATATCATTTGTAATGTATGCAGTGTGGACTGTTTTATAACCTTATTCAATTTCTGTATGGCACAGTTAAATATGACATTTATTATGGGTTCAATGATGATTGTCTTAAGTTCACTTAAATTAAAAGTTTTTATATTTCTTTTAGCTTTCCGTTTCCAATTTTGGGGAAAATCATTTTCATAGAGATATCAGTATAATATTAGTGATACTGGCTTTCATTCATAAAAAGATGCCATTAAGATACAGCGGAAAAGCTTGAAGTATAAGTGTGCCCCGCAACACCGCGCCCCCCCCCCCCCCCCGAAAAGAAAAAAAAAAGTTCAGGCTCAGGAAATTTTTTCACTTTAACCCCTGACTGAATGAATACAGCATCCCTTATCGAGCGCGAAGCAGCAGCGCAGTCGGCCACAGGTGCGAGTGTTCCCGAGTGTATTATGTGTGTGCGCTAAACTGTGGCGCAGTTACAAAAATAGCCTAAATTAAAGCATTTTAAAGTTGGGGACAAAACATAGGCTAATTATATTTAGAATACAGCAATAAATAACTGCTTATAAAGGAATAAATATCAAGGAGTAGCCTACATCATTGAAAAATTCTGTCTATTAGTTAAAAAAAAAAAAAAAAAAAAAATGCAACTGGTCGACCAATAAGAATGTCAGTCGACCAAGACGGCATCGACCAATTCGTCGACTAAACGACAAAAGTTGACAGCCCTACAAATCACCATTTAAAAAGTAACTTGATGCTACAATTACATTTTAACAGTCTCTTGTCATCACCTACACCCACAAATTTGCCTTTTCCCCCTAAGTCGTGCATCCAACGCCATATGAAAATGTGTTGTCCATTTCAATCAATCAATCGACTTTATTCCAGACACAAAGGTCCATAGAGACAACACAGTACAGATATTTGAATAAATAAATAACAATACAAACAGTTTAAAAATTATCATTTATTATCTTTGTATTATTTAGTGGAGCCAAATCTTTTGAAAGAAGCACTGCAGAAAACACTGCAGTAGATGCGTTACTGTTGCTTTTTATAGTCAAAGGTTTGTGACATGCAGTTTTCTCGTGTGTGTGTGTGTGTGTGTGTGTGTTTGTGCAGAGGGAAAGCGAGAGAAGATTAATGAGCTGCTGAAGTACATCGAGGAGCGTCTGCACACTCTGGAGGATGAGAAAGAGGAACTGGCTCAGTACCAGAAATGGGACAAAATGAGGAGAGCTCTGGAGTACACCATCTACAACCAGGAGCTCAACGAGACCCGGGCCAAGATGGATGAGGTACACACCAATTCTTACTCGTCATCACTTTCTCGAATTGAATTGGGTTGTTTAGTACTTTGTTGCTGATGTGTTATTGTTATATTTTGGTGCTGGCGACCAGTGATTTGGGTGGCTCGCCAATGCATTCGATTTCTCCAATACTTAAACAAGTAAGCTTGTCCAGTTCTTTTGGGGAGAAGAATTTATTGAAGGTTTGTAGTGTTGCAGTCCTTCAGCAGCGATGTTAGTATGTCACCCTTCAACAATCTTAACCCAAAGTTCTGTCTGTGGGACAGAACTTTATACACGAAGACAAAGGCTATGAGCTACAAACAATAAAACCCCGTTTGGATCGATCTAACTTGCTAATCCACTCTGAGCAATGCTGAGTCTTTTTATTCATTCACACCATCAGTTTCTGTGGGCCGTACACAACAGACACAGATAGAGTTGATGACATCTAATGCATAAAATATAAGGAAGAGTCACATTGTAAATGACTGAAAATACAATATATCATTAACATAGTGTGATTCCCTCCTCTAGTTGTCCAGTAAGAGAGAGACCTGCGGAGACAAATCGAGACAGCTGCGAGATGCACAACAAGATGCTCGAGACAAAGTGGAGGTAAACTGAGCTTTCTCGACACATCACTGATGTTTATTCATGTTTCGTTTTTTGCAACCGTCCTCAACAGCATAATATCATGATGAAACGTTTTGCATGAAAATTGCCACAATTTCTTTAGAAAATTAAAAGAATCTAGTAGATTACGATTTATTGTTACCTGCCTCTGCAGTCTCACATCAAAAGCCGATTCATGGAAGAATTGTACAAAAAGAAACTCTTTCCTTTAGATTAACATGCACTGATGAAACGAGTACAATAAACCAAGAACAATGGGTAACGCTTCCTTTTACAGTCCACTTACCCATGTAAATACTATGTACTTATCTTAGTAAGTACAATTACTGGGTAATAACTAGTACTAACCTTGAACCTACCCCTGTTCCATGTACTTACCTTATATTAGCAGTACTTTCTAGGTACCGTATTTTCCGCGCTATAAGGCGCACCGGATTATAAGGCGCACATTCAATGAATGACCTATTTTATAACATTTTTCATATAGGGCGCACCGGATTATAAGGCGCATAAGATACTGCACTCTTAGAAGAAAAGGTTCTATATAGGACCTTAAAAGGTTCTAAAGCGCTACATATTTGGAACCCCTAAAATGCAATGAGTGTGAATGATCACAAAATTCAAGATATGGGGGTTAAAAATGTAATTAATCAATATCACACAGTGACATTTCAGTTTTTATCCTTCAAAAAAAAGCTTGATTAAAATGTGATATTAAGTTACTACAACAGTTTAATAAAAAATAATTTAATTACAACTACAAAATGGTGCAGAATAATGTAATATATGAATGATTAATAGCCTTTAAAGCACCTTTGTGACAAAAGTGTTCTTTCTTGTCATTATTGAACCTTTTTTTAACATAAAATGTCCTTTGGAGTTGAGTAAAGAACCCTATGCTACATATGAAGAGTTTGGTTAAAACGCTATAAATCCATTTTGATGAATTTGAGTAAAACTGTGTTTTCTTTAGCAAGAAAATGGGAAGACTAAAAGCACGATTCAATTAACCAATTGATCCATATATAAGACGCACCGGATTATAAGGCGCACTGTCGTTTTTTAAAAAAATTAAAGACTTTTAAGTGCGCCTTATAGTGCGGAAAATACGGTAAGTACACTGTAAGTACTGTACTATAAAAGGAAGCGTTACCGAACAATGATTGAAAATGGGGTCAATTTTGATTTCACGTTAACTTTTTTTCCAGTGTGTCGGAAGAAAATAAAGTAATGAAATGTGTATATTCCCTAAAATGTGCTTTTGAAAACTGCTTGCGTTGGGTCATCTTATCTAACCTCTCTCTCTGTGTCTCTGCAGGAGACGGAGCGTGTGGTGAGGGAGCTGAAGGCTCGAATCTCCGCCATGAGGGAGGAGAAAGAGCAGCTGAGCGCCGAGCGACAGGAGCAGATCAAACAGAGGACCAAACTGGAGCTCAAAGCCAAAGATCTGCAGGACGAGCTGGCAGGAAACAGCGAACAGAGGGTGCGACGAGCAGACGCACACACGCTAACACATACAGGCACACATATGCACTCGACACACACATTTCGAGGAAGTGCAATCTAAGAAAAGTGAGAGTTACTGTCTAGAAAACGTTGCTTTGATTTTGTCAATACATTTTAACTCTAAAACCGTATTTTGGACAAATGTGGGCAAAATTGATTTGATTTATTTAAAAAAAATACTTCCCTTGATCTGAGCGGTACAAAATAAGACACCAGCTGACCGCAAAGTCACTTGATCTTTAGGTTTTAGCTCTAAGAACTTATTGGAATGATATTTTAATGTAGTTAAAAAATAAAAAAAAAGTTACGAAATAAAAAAATAAAAATAAGCATAATTTACATAGAAAATATGGTACTTTTTGAAGTAAATAAATTCAAAAATACCCCCAAAATTAAAAAAAAAACACCATAAATGGATAGACAAAACTTTATCGAAGACAGTGATATAACATTTAGAATAAATAAAAATTAGGATCACACCTGAGTCCTCTGTGCCCACATTTGTCCACAATTACAGGATTAAGGGCTATAAAGTGAATACGGTTTGAGGGTTAAGCAGACTTGTTTACGCTACTGTTCACTAACTTGTAGATTTAGTTTTTGCAAGAAGTCTCTTATGCTCATCAAGGCTGCATTTAATAGATCAAAAAATACAGTAAAACCAGAAATATTGTGAAATATTATTACAATTAAAGAAAAAAAAAGTGTTTTCTATTTTATATTATTTTAAATGTTATTTATTCAGTGTAAGTACTCCAGTCTTCAGTGTCTCGTGATCCTTCAGAAATCATTCTAATGAGATAATTTGCTGCTCAAGAAACATTTCTTATTTTAATTTCTTATTTCTTTCTCCCCAAATGTGTTTTTTTAGTTATATCAGCTCAATTACAAGGAGTTAAGTAGGTTGAAAAATTATCCAATGATGTTAATTATCACAGCTCTAGTTGAAAGCGCTACATTCAATAACATGCGATTTTTCGAGGACATACAAACATTCATAAGTCTAAGCCCCATTTCCTCAAACAAATACCCTCCCGCTTGTTCTTTTCTTACTGCTGCCACTGAATTGAAGTGGCTCATGCACAAACAAAGCTACGACTGAATTCACACACACAAACACGTGGGATTTATACACATGCTCGCAAATGCAAACACACGCATTAAACACACCGAGAGCCAGAGATCTGTAGGAAATGCTGGCAGGCACTAGTGAACAGAGGGTCTGCAGTGTCTCCGTCTGCGTCACTAACTACACACGCTCACTCCAGCTCGGGCTCGCAGCCAGACGCAAACACACACATAATGCTTGTGTATCCCTGTATGTGTGAAATACACACTTTTGGTCAGCCCTCCCGCATCCCAGCTTGGCTTATAGAGGGATTAGCCCCACCTGGCCAAGTGTGTGTGTTTTCCTATGGAGGAGAGGCAGAAATGCGTCATTTGCCCTTTGATTGGTGAGTGTAGGTTTGCTCAGATGGAGATCCCCTTTGTTCTGCTTGTGACACTGAATCTACACACCTGTTTATGCGCATTTCATCCTTCTTCATTTAAATATGAACGCCTCCTCCTCCTCGCGCATCTGCACAAAATGTATTTGGGCTTCCAGAGAATCATGAATTGATGCCGCTATTTGTGGTTAAATACGTCTCACTTCCTGTCCAACAGAAACGGCTGCTCAAAGAGCGCCAGAAGCTTCTGGAGAAGATTGAAGAGAAACAGAAGGAGCTGCAGGAAACCGAACCCAAGTTTAACGCCGTGAAAGAAAAAGAGGAGCGAGGAATTGCCCGGTAAACTTTTTGAAGCATTGAAAGGGCCCATGAAGTTGGGAACATAGTTTTCTTTCCTGTGTTGATGTATTTCCTATTAGACGGGAAGTTGGGGTGGGACTTGTACGTACTAATATTACGTTAAATCACAAAACCGTAATTTACTCTTTGCTACTACATTATCATTTGAGAGGTTTGTGATTGGATGATTCATTATCACTGTTATTTAGGGTGACCACCATCAAACAAACCAAATGTGGGACGATTATAAGTTTGTGTGGGACATTGTGGGACATGTTACCAACACTAAAACATACCCTGAAACTGTTAAGTAATGTCTATTTAACTTAATATAAACATTTGTATTCTGCCTTTCAGCTGTAAACAATATACAAATACAAAACAACATGAAATTAGATAGATAGATAGATAGATAGATAGATAGATAGATAGATAGATAGATAGATAGATAGATAGATAGTCTTATATATTTAAAAACCAAAAACTTTCATATTTTTAGGAAGGATGTGAATTAAAACAACCACAGAAGGCAACAGGTTAAACAACAACAGATAAATTCTGTTAAAGCTGCACTGTGTGATTTTTACTCCAGCCTAGTGGTGAAAAGGTATATGACCATCCAGTGAATATTAGTTTCTGTTCCTCTAAATTCCGATTTCGTTTTAACTCCTACGGTGGCCAATGTAGTCCAAGATTATCATGGCTTCCAGTTCGACCTCGTCCATGAGTGTTAACTCAAACGTAAACGCGAAAGGCGAAGCTTGAATTAACGGGAATGTCCCTCTTTGGCTAATGTACTTTCAAGATGGAGGGGCAACATGGCGACCGACATCAGAACCCCTTACCCGTATGTATTTTCAATGGCATATTATACACTCACGAGAATACTTTATTACTCGAACGAAGTAAATATACATTAATGAGCACATACATTTTTGAAAGAACTAAGTGTTTTTAGCTAAGAATAAACTAAAAGAGTTACACAGTGTAGCTTTAAATTACAACATTTTAATTGACCGAATTATCCATTTGTTTTCCAACATGGAACGAATCACCGGTCAACATTTTGATTGACAGCTGTCAGAACCTACTAGTGGCCGTGTTTACTGCTTTCTTTTCAACCATTGGATAAGACATAAAAAAACGGCTGTTGTATTTGAAGGCTACTTAGACGTAGCGCTGTAAAATATAGTTGAAAAACTACGCTGCAAAAATAATAAATAAAATGCTTTCTTAAAAAGGCCAAATAACACATGCACGTTTTCTTAATATGATAATTAAAAACCAATAGACTGATGAAAATGTGGGACATTTCCTCAATATGCGACGTGCGTGACAAGGGGTGAAAATGCTGTGCAGTACTACACAAAGCGGGACAGATGGTCACCCTACATTTATTTCATAAAAGTAGTTTGTTTTCCTAATATTTATGAAATTGTGTCAAACAATAATATTGCCTGTTTTTCCATAATCACATTTTTCTAGTTTTGTTCTCACAAATTATTTCAATTATTTTATTTCACAAAATGTCACATTAGAGGGCATATGCATTACAAATGCTGTTTAGTGTCTTTAACCAATAGTTAAAGTATGATTCACTTGTTTGTGTGTTTTTTCAGACTGGCTCAAGCCACACAAGAGCGAACAGATCTGTATGCCAAGCAGGGCCGAGGCAGCCAGTTCACCTCTAAAGAAGAGAGGGACAAGTGGATCAAGAAAGAGCTGAAGTCTCTGGATCAAGCCATCAACGACAAGAAACGGCAGATCGCCGCCATCCACAAAGATCTGGAGGACACAGAGGCCAACAAAGAGAGAAATCTGGAACAGTACACCGTAAGATCAGTCAAAAGCTTGTTTTTGTATTGAACAGTAGAGAACAGCTTTTTTTTTAAACTTTTGCTGTAATTATGGATGGTTTTGAATGTATGACAGAAACTGGACCAAGACTTGAACGAAGTCAAGACTCGAGTGGAGGAGTTGGATAAGAAGTACTACGAGGTGAAGAACCGAAAGGACGAACTTCAGAGTGAGAGAAAGTAAGACCCTCCTGTTCGTATTCCCAATGCATCATGGGAAATTGTCTGGCCCATTTTCCAGCGTCCCACCCTTTCTTATTACCTCAACAAACCGCTCCTCTCCTCACCTGGCATTTTAGTTATTAATAATCCACGAGCCATAGGTTTCCCAGCACGATGAGTCTTGACGGATGGGCCATAGAATAGGGTGTCCTGCTGAACCCAGCCGTAGTGTTTGTGAGCCAGAGCTGATGGGTGTGTCTGTGTCCCTCCTCCTGCAGTTACCTGTGGAGGGAGGAGAACGCAGAGCAGCAGGCGCTGGCAGCCAAACGAGAAGACCTGGAGAAGAAACAACAGCTACTGAGAGCAGCCACCGGGAAGGTTAGACACCAAAACAGTCATCTGTACATGATTTTTATTTATAATGTAATATTCTACATCCGGCTTTTGCCGATTTAAGCAAGCCTTTAATGAAACTTCAAATATTTGGATGGAACATGTAATGAAAGCTCCATACATACATAGATACATAGCTCCAGGACTGCAGTCTCATTTTTGTAGAGCTGCACTTTTTGGCCAAATATTTTTATTATATATCAACTAATAGTTATAATTTAGTATATTACTATTGTAATATTTACTGTAAAAATCTGTTATTCAGGTCATGTCTAATCTTCTTAAATTTCTCATATGTAACCAACATGCATATGTATTTAAAAATAATGCCGCCCACACCAGTTCACTGTTTGGGCTGAACCGAACCGTATCTGCTAAGCTCGGCTTGGCTGCTGGATCGTTTCTCAGGGACTGAGTCAGTCACTAATTATAGCAACTCTCCCGCGTTACAGAAATACACATCAGTATAGATGAAGTCAGATTATCGTCATCTGGGCTTGACATGAAAATACGAACTTAGAAGTGCAATGTTTTGCATGTTGTTTGCTTTTCCTCCAGGCTATCTTGAATGGTATCGACAGCATCAATAAAGTATTGGAGCATTTCCGCCGGAAGGGCATCAACCAGCACGTCATCAACGGTTATCACGGCATCGTCATGAACAACTTCGAGTGCGAGCCTGCCTTCTACACCTGTGTGGAGGTGACCGCTGGCACCAGGTCAGACGCACACCGTTTTATTATGACTGTTTCCTGTGTAGTGGTGCACGATATATCGGCCGATATTGTCCATTTTTTTTACACATCGGTATCATTCCGATGTCAAAATAGGGCCGTTGTAAACAGGCCGATAATCATTCCTGTGTGTGTAGATGTGAGTGTGAGTGTGTCAGTTTAAACATCAAGCGCAAGAAGACTGGAAGTTGCACGGGTTTCTGTCAGCCTAAGGCGTATTTTTGTCCTGCCAAAGCGTTATTTGACCGGTGAGTGATGTAGATGACTGACATCTGCGTTTGTTTAACTGAGAGAGTGAAAGTCCCGGTCTCGTACACACACTCTCACCATCTTCAAACTGTCTTGCCTTCTCCCTCCCTCGCGCATATTAATAAATTGAGTTGACTGGATATCTTTGAGAATACACAATGGTAAAGGTCAGAAAACCGAAGTATATTTTTTCCTCTGAACTACCGCTGGATGTGAATTGTGCTAAAATAACGTTGCCTTATCTTCTCTGAAAAGATTTCCACACATTCAGATGACATAAACCACACTGTCACAAAACTGATGCCACAAAATCTGTCTAGTTATGAAATTTTTTCTGTGTTGAGACAAATCTTGTGCGACGTCCTAAATAATCACACAACGTGTGCCGTGGTCCATTAATGACACGTCCGGTTCACAAACTAATGACTCCTTTGAACTAGAGCCAGACCGATATATCAGCAGGCCGATATTATTGGCCGATATTACACATTTTCTAAAATATCGGTATCGGCAGTTATAATGGCCGATAAATGAATATTTAAAACAAAAATAAAAACGTGAGAATCACGCTTCAACCACGTCATGAGTGTTGGAGTTATATAGTTTGTCCACCAGAGGGCGCTCTACACCGTCCCTGTTGGCAACACTCGTGTATAACGCGCCACACATCCTGCAACCTGCTGATCCAGCCAGAGAGAACCAGTTATGCATTATCATATTGTTTTAGTTAAAACTCATAATTAATGTTAGGGAAATCTGATAATATTTCGTTGCTCGTTTCTGAAATAAAAACATAATAATAATAATAATAATAATATCGGCCGATATATTGGAATATCGGATTTTAAAACCAACAAACATTTGTATCGGTATCGGCCTTCAAAATCCTTTATCGGTCGGGCTCTACTTTGAACAGATTGACTTTAATGAATGGTTAAAACAACTGGTCTGTCCAACACTGAACTCGAGAGACATAAATCGGAAACACTTCTCAGTAAGTTCCATTTATTAAAGTCTACTTATCTACATTAGTTAACATTCGATTAATATGAGTTTCTATGCTGATTTACTCCATGACAAAGCTACTCCAGTCATTCTCGAATTACTTATTCTTTTCCAAATAGAGCTTCAAGTCATCTGGAGAAATTGTTTTTAGATCGCTGAAAAATAAAATATCGCAATGACATTTTTTTTACCAATATCGTGCGTCCCTAATCCTCGCTTTGTGCTTTCTATACAGAGATATCGATATCGGTATCGGCCACAACAGCAATATTAATATCGGTTATCGGTATCGGCCACAATCGGTGCATCACTACATGTGTCACACAGATGTTTGTGGCAGTGAGTTGACAGTAATGGAGTTGTGTTTGTTCAGGCTGTTTTACCACATTGTGGAAACGGATGAAGTGAGCACCAAGATTCTGATGGAGTTTAATAAGATGAACTTGCCTGGAGAGGTCACCTTCCTGCCTCTCAGCAAACTGGACGTCAGGGACACCGCTTACCCTGAGACTAACGTAAGCTGGCCACATGATCACCGACACCACTGACATGACATTTAAAATGGACCCTTACTTCAATCTACATTCAATCTGTTTTCTAAATGCATGTTATTGGTGTTAATGTAAACGAGTCATCCATGTACGTTTCACTTTTTTAAAGCATTTTTTGAGCTTGTGATTTAATCAATTCAACCTTCCAATGAAGTGACAGACTTCTTGTTGAGGTATACCGTACTTCTCCAATCATGTAGTCTGTTTAAACCAACTACAAGCTCGCATTCAGATCTGCCTCCATCTAATGAACAACCGATGGATAGAACCATATCCCCACCCCACTTTATTTTCTCAATGATCCGTTTCACTCGGATATACGTCACTATACGGAATAAAAGATCCGTTGCTATGTCTGTAGACATTGTGAAATGAAAGTAATGTCCGTGTTAGTAGTGCAGCCCTATTGACAATGAACCATCGTTGGTGAAATTATTCTAATATTCGCAAGAAAAAAAGCCTTTAAAACATCCAATCAACTTCAGATGGATTAAACCAGGTCCTGTAATTTATTTTTATTTTTCTCATTGTGGAAGTAATTAAGAAGGGTTTGACTTTAAAAATGAAGCTTATTTATCTTCCATTTCTTATCAATTTATTGCTATTTTTTTTTTTGCTATTCTGTTAAGTGGAAATATACTAATTTTCTGTAGGATGCAATCCCCATGATCAGCAAGCTTCGTTACAGTCCGAACTTCGACAAGGCCTTCAAGCATGTGTTTGGGAAGACTCTGATCTGCCGCAGTATGGAAGTGTCCACTCAGCTGGCTCGAGCTTTCACCATGGACTGCATCACTCTGGAGGGTAAACACAAGTCTTCCTATATGGGTCGTTTTTTCTTATTCTAATGATTTCTGAGCCCTTGTCATTGTGAGGCTTTGGTATGTGCAACAGGTGATCAGGTGAGTCATCGTGGCGCTCTGACCGGCGGCTACTACGACACGCGAAAGTCCCGTCTGGAGCTGCAGAAGGACATGAGGAAGGCCGAGGAGGAGCTTGGAGAGCTGGAGGCCAAACTCAACGAGAACCTGCGTAGAAACATTGAACATATCCTTCACATCTACACCTCACTCACTCAGGGTTACTTGTGGCGTCAAACCGAATGGATTGTAAAATTCGACTTGTGTGTTTCTTGGCCAGTAGGGCTTGCTGGTGTAATCGGCCTAGGTCAGAGGGGATCACTAAATGAGTCAGCTAGTCATTAACGTGTCTGGTGTGAATGCACACATGATGTTTTATTAGTAATGAAGGGATGAGAATGGGTAGCTGGATTGGAGGATGTGATTCTTAAGGCCTCGAGTGAAATTCATTTCAATCCTTGATCGAATCACACTAGATCTGCGTGGCTCATACTCTGACTAATTCAGAACTAATATGATGACACAACCACCTTTTCAGCTTCAGCGAAAACAGGCCAAATTGAACAGCTCTTCAAAGAATGAGCAAAGAAGCATAAAGAAAATATAAAAATACAAGCTAATTACAAAATATTAATAAATACTCTTCAAATAAGACCAAACACTGTCAAGAAGCAGATTATCAGGATTAAACTGGATCACAAGTTCTTGTGAGCTCCTTAACTCAGTTCTTCACGTATCAATAATGAAATTGACCAGCTGATGAATCAGATGCAGCAAATCGAGACCCAGCAGAGGAAGTTCAAAGCATCCAGAGACAGTATACTGTCTGAGATGAAGATGCTGAAGGAGAAGAGACAGCAGTCAGAGAAAACCTTCATGCCCAAGGTAACGCATCGTATATTTTCAAGCGCTAGTACTAGAACTACCATTGTTTCTCTATCAGGTCTTTAATTTGGTTTCTCTTCTGTTTACCCCAGCAACGCAGTCTTCAGAGTCTGGAGGCCAGCCTGCACGCCATGGAGAGCACGCGCGAGTCTCTGAAGGCGGAGCTGGGGACGGACCTGCTCTCTCAGCTCAGTTTAGAAGACCAACGCAGAGTGGATGACCTCAATGACGAGATCAGACAGCTGCAACAGGTTGGCCTGCTTGATTTATGGAGAAAGTCATGAACATTTATTTTGGTCTGTTTTGAGATCACCATTGCATCTTGACTTTGGAACCATTATGAATTATGGGAAAAAAAATATATATATATATATATGTTGTAATATACACAATAGTATATTCAAATATATTAGACCAATAATTATCATTTTATCGATAATATCTTGATTGCGTAATTGACGGAAGCCAAAATCATAAAATCAAAATCATGACATTTGATTAATTGTCCAACCCTTAAACGGGTGTAAACAGGGCTTCTGATTTCATTTCAGTGTTAATTTTGGCACCCATTTTTGATTTAGTCTTAGTCTTCATCTTCAGACGAAAATGTTTATTGGTCTTATTTACATTTCAGTCATTTTGTCTTTCATAGTTTTAGTCTAGTTTTAGTTGACGAAAAGTCATTGCAATTTTTGTCAACTTTTAGTCATTACATTTAGTCAAACTGCAGTTACCGAGATTAATTTTGGTAGCGATTTATATGTAGTCTTTACTATTTAGGGAAAAAAATGTAATTTATTTTTTTTCTCTCTAGGCCAGTTTAATTAAGCTTATGAGAAATTGAAACGTTTTGTTGACATTGCACTCTTTAGCAGTAGCACTTGTGCAATTCTACATATCAATTTCCCTTAGTTCAGTGGTTCTCCAATTTTTCTCCAGTCACACCTTTTCATTAAGAGACAATATTTGCCCTTTTAATCGATTTTTCCTGTTAATTTTTTTTTCTTTATAAATATCTTTATAAAATAAATAATGCTCTAAGTGAGTCACCGAGGCATTCATTCATTCACTAACGAAGCAATGCTGTCCTTATGAACGGATCGTTCAATCTCACGCTTTGTTCAAAGACACAGATTCGTTCACAAATGTAGAACATCACTTATTCGTACCCTTTTGTTTGTTGAACTGATGTATAAAATCAATCAATTTCAATGTATAAAATCGATATTCAGAAAACATTGCATTCTTGCTCGTATAATATCTATGATCAACATTAAAAACACAGCTGGATGTCAGCCTGCATTTTGATCGCAGCTCGTAACAGAAGCAAGACTGACATGAATGACGCTTTAAGTTGAAAATTTCAAATGAAGATCGCTGAACTAAAGTTTAGCTTGTCTGTGTTTTCTGATCATCCACACACTTCTTAGAGAGAGAGAGTGTGCGCATTGCAATGCGCGTGGTTGCCAGATACTATTGAAAAGACCGGCTAAAATCGTGTTTTTTTAACAGAAATCTCTGACTGGGGATTCATACTTTTGAAATCTGGCAACCGTAAGCATGAACGCTCCTAAAAACAGTCAATGTGTTGTTTTTCCTTTATTTGATAAAAAAACAAGTGGTTTTAATTTTTTAAACACATTTCAGTCTCGTCTTTATTCGTCAACGATATTGCATGTGTTGATATAGTCACATTGATTGTTTAATGACGTGGGTTTCGTCTCTCATCGTCTTGTCTTAGTCAGGGAAAAAAAGGTCGTCAACGAACATTTTTCGTCATAGTTTTCGTTAACAAAATTAACACTGTTTCATTTACACTGCAGATCCTGATGCCCAAATCCGATTTTCTGACTGTACCTGACTATTTTTATTTTATTTATTTTTTTGACGACCCCCTCATATCACCTTTTAAAAGTGACCCGTGTCCGATTTTTGCATTTACGCTATACACTTCTGAAACTACCAAATGTGGACGTTCTGACCTGGAAAATGAAGTAAAACTACAGATGCGAACAAAATTATCCAGTGTTTTGCTTTCCACAATATTTTGAAACATCATCAAAACATTGGTCTCGTTTGACGGAGAAAAAAGTGAAGAGCCCTTGTTGGCACTGTAGCCACGAGCGCTTAAAACCGTGCCTCCCCATATGTCATAAAATGTCTTCAAACAAGGATTTATTTCTGTAACAACCCTGCATTTTTGCTTCGTTTCTTCGCCCCAAACACTCAAAATACATGAAATCTCCGCATTACTCCACTGTGTGTATCCTTTGTCTTCTATCGTGCCTACAATATGTGATCTCAGTTGATGGTGTCCCTCTTAGTCGACATCACTTTTTTTAATGACGTACGATTCGCATTTACTGGGAAATATCTGATTTGTCTGCTTACAAGGCACGCGTAAATGCACATACACGATTTATTACCACATATGAGTAAGGCCTGAATCCGATCTGATATAATCGAAATCCATGCGTTTTTTTTGTTTTTTTTCCTGCGTACACGTTCACCGGTCATATCCGATCTGTGCCACATAAGAAGAAAAAATCAGATTTGGGTCACCTGAACCATACAGCGTAAATGGGGTCTATGTGTATGATGACTCCATACGGAGGCTGTAATCTCATCTGAAAAGTTAGTCGATGTGAAGCTCTGTTAGATGAAGCTCTCACAGAGGCCACAGCTGCAGCTCTTTACCACCTCCAGCCTGACACGCGGCACACACAGCAGACAATTAAAAGGCTACTTTAAATGTTGTATAACCGGCCCACATCATTAGCCTTTGTTTTTTTGTATTGCCTTCCATTTGGTTTGCTAATTTGTCTGCTTTTGAATTTTCACGCAGGCTTGGCCTTTAAACATATGCATACAATTTTCACTTGTTATTTTAGATGTACGTTCACATGGCCAAAAGCCACATCTTTTTGCCACTTTATAATAAACGATTAAAACCGAACATTAGGGATGTATGATATATCGATATTGGTATCGGCCGATACGTTAATTTTTAATATTATCGTTATCGGCCCGATAAGATAAATAGCCTGATGTATTAAAACTGATAAATAATGGACTATTTCCTTCAGCTTCAGACATGCACTGTTCGCCAAGATGGTTTTAAATTGCTTAATAATGATTTGGAATCACTTCAAAAAAGGAAAACACAGTTAAGCGAAACAGAAAATTAATACTTTTGTAATCAGGCTCTCAAAAATTATATGAAAAATTTGGATTTGTAAATATTGGCTTTCAAATATTACAAAATTATCAGTATTGGGCAAAATTTTGATATGGTTACATCCCTACCGAACATGTTTCTTTTGGCCCTTCAGTCCGGGGTCAGTTCTCAATCTTTGTGTTTCATGTTTTTTACTATAGGACAACAGACAGCTGCTGAATGAGCGAATTAAGCTGGAGGGAATCATGACCAGGGTGGAGACGTACCTCAACGAGAACCTGCGCAAGCGTCTCGACCAAGTCGAGCAGGTGAATATAGCAGTTTCCGCTTTTGGCAGTACAACCTGTATGACATATAATGGCATATAGTGCACTAAAAAGTGTGTGTTTGTGTAGGAATTGAATGAACTGAGAGAAACTGAAGGAGGAACCGTCCTCACTGCGACAACGTCAGAGTTGGATGGCATTAATAAACGCATTAAGGACACCGTGGCTCGATCTGAGGGTGAGCAAAGACTCAAAGTGACTCAATCGAATCGGAAAAAAATATATATATATATTTTGCATGCATTTTGTTTCTCGTTTTTCAGATTTGGACTCCCTCATTGATAAGACGGAGGTGGAGATAAAGGATCATCAGAAGAGTATGGAGCGCTGGAAGAACATTGAGAAGGAGCAGAACGAAGCCATCAACCATGACACCAAGGAGCTGGAGAAGATGACCAACAGACAGGGCATGCTACTGAAAAAGAAAGAGGAATGTATGAAGAAGATCCGCGAGCTGGGCTCCTTGCCGCAGGAGGCCTTTGAGAAGTACCAAACGCTCACGCTCAAACAGGTACGTGTACAGAAAACACATTTGAAGCTGCTGCTGCTGATTGTTTTTTTTAAGTTGCTGAGAATTGGACATCACTTCCAGTGACCCATTTACAGTGATATCAAACCCTTGTTTCCTTCTTGTCGTAAAATGAGGTCATAAACGAGTATTACATAATGAAGGCCATGATTTGTCCGGGCACCCTTTTACCACCTCCTCGGCTCATGTCTGGCTTTAATTTTTCCTCTCATCCCCCTCCAGTCTCGCAGCTCTCCCACCTGTCTCATATTCTCCCTCTTAGTTGATCTTCCTCCTCTCCAGTCAGGGGCTCTGTTGTGTGTCAGCCCTCCTACACAGAGGTGACTCATTCTTCATTACCCCATGCTTGCGCTCCTGTTTTTTCACCCTGTCTTGGTGAACTCGAGTGCGTGGAGTTGAGGAGGGAGGTTGAATTGTGCCACATCTGTCTTGTTTCTTTAGCTATCTTCTGGAATCTTCTCTTGTAGGTTCAGAAGTGGAAACGTTTGGCACAAGTGAATTTGTTCTGGAAAAATGTACTTTTTACATTCCCTTGATAAAATTCATTTGCTTGCAAAGTTCACGCTACTTTGAGATTCCCATCTCAAATTGTTTTCCATCATCATGTCCCCACAATACTATTTCATTGGTAACGTATTGTGTGTGTGTGTGTGTGTGTAGTTGTTCAGGAAGCTGGAGCAGTGCAACACCGAGCTGAAAAAGTACAGCCATGTGAATAAAAAGGCCTTGGACCAGTTCGTCAATTTCTCCGAGCAGAAAGAGAAGTTGATTAAGAGGCAGGAAGAGCTGGACAGAGGATACAAATCCATCATGGAGCTCATGAAGGTCCTGGAGCTGCGCAAATACGAGGCTATCCAGCTCACCTTCAAACAGGTACGACCATCAGACAGACTCACTCACACTCAAATATCTTCTGCTGACAGGATTCTTGTATGTTGTTGGTGAGTTCCTGTAAAGTAGGGTTTACATTTTCAAATCAAATCTAGCCACCAATAACAATGTATCTCTCTCAGCTTTCAGCTCTTGCCCTGCTGAAAATTGCATTTAAATTGGCAAGTTTAACCCTCTGGTGTTCCTAACATTGTCAAAAATGACAACCCAGCAAACACAGAACGTTCCCCTAACGTTCCTGAATGATCCCATGAGGTTTTTTTGGGGGAACCAAACAAGAACTTTATAGGAATGTTCCATGTAGGTTATTTTTAGGTTGTTGAACCTAAAAAGGAATGTTCCGGGAATGTTCCCTTAACACTTGAGGGAAAGTTCTAGGAACGTTCTGGGAACCAAAAACTAATGTTCCCAGAACCTAAATTTGTTTGCTGGGAATTTGTTTTTATTTCAATGAAATGAATGTACTGTATTTTAGTTTTTTTTTGTATTTTAAGGGCGTCTTAAGGTAATGGATTATATGTATGCAGTATTAATAATCCATTTATTGTTAACCACTGTATGAGCATATAACCTGACTCCGCCAGATGGATTTGCTCCGCATATCCATCTGGAAACCTTCCGTTGAAGTAGTTTTGGTAAGGGGCAAAAATACTGGTTAGCTGATTGGCCTATGTTGGTGATAGACGGGCCAAATCAACCAATCAGATCAACGAAGCATATGACTTACCGTAACTCTTGCCGAAACCAGTCGGGAGAAGAGCAAAAACATCTTTTCCTCTGAGAAAAGCCTCCAGAGCAGTGTTTTGCTCTTCTTTCAGTGAAGAAATACTCTGTAATTCCGATAAAACTTGCTCGATAGCCACGCTGATGCTAGTTTCATCTGCTGAAGCCGCCATGTTCTTTAGACTGAACTGTCGCGCTTCTCGTTGCGTCACACCTCAACCCGCCTCAAAGCCAACGCTGATTGGACGTTCGTTTGGTGAACTGCTCCCAAATTTTCTTTAACGGAAAGTATCCAGACTGATCTGCGAGTGAAACCTTGAAAGCTCACGAGATCAGGATGGTCTCACGAGGCTAATGAGCATAGCCCTGAAAAGTACATTTCCAACTTAAACGGTGTTAAATCTTGAACGCTTTGGAGCACAGACATAAGTTTGGTCTCTTTTGAAGAAAGACAATTCGCATAGGATAAAATAAATAAATGAATAACTTAAAGTAGAAGTTTAGTGTTGTGAAAAATGCACAAACATGCTATTTTCAAATGTTTTTATGTGAAATATATTTTTTTATTTTAAATATATTTTCCAAAACACGTTATAAACATTTTTGACAGTGTGACTATTTTAACCGTTTTGATTGAATGATGTCCATGATTTTTTTGTTCACATAGCAAGTGCCTTTACCTTTACCAAGCTGTGGTCAAAAATGACTGAGCAGCAGAGGGTTAAAAACACGTGCAAACCTTTTTATTTTTATTTCAATCAAATTCCCGCCACAGTCAGCACAAATAAAACACAAGCACTCTGTATCCTGTTTAATAACGTGCTCTGTCTCCCGGCAGGTGTCCAAGAATTTCAGCGAGGTGTTTCAGAAGCTGGTTCCCGGCGGGAAAGCCACTCTGGTGATGAAGAAGGGCGACACTGAGGGTGGGCAGTCTCAGGACGAGGGCGAGGGGGGAGACAGCGAGAGGGGCTCTTCCTCTCAGAGCAGTGTGCCCAGTGTGGACCAGTTCACTGGCGTGGGCATCAGGGTAAGGGCTGCGTGGAGAATCAAATGACTGTGCTTATGTCCGCACAGTTATTACATGCTCAAACTTGTGTGTGTGCGTCAGGTGTCGTTCACGGGTAAACAGGGGGAGATGAGAGAGATGCAGCAGCTCTCTGGAGGGCAGAAGTCTCTGGTCGCTCTGGCTCTCATCTTTGCCATCCAGAAATGTGACCCTGCTCCTTTCTACCTGTTTGATGAAATCGACCAAGCTCTGGATGCCCAGCACAGAAAAGCAGTGTCAGGTACCATCAGCCAATGCGGTGTTGACATTAGCCACTGAAAATCTGGACCAAAAATAAACACTTTTTCTTCTTTAATTCTACCATGTCGTCATTCGTTTTGTCTTTTCACTACAAACTAAATGTTTGGTTTTGGGAGGTCACAAGCTTCCGCTTGGAGTGAATAAGTGTCAATGCTTTGTACTGTCTTTCAGACATGATTGTGGAGCTGGCTGGACACGCTCAGTTCATCACTACGACCTTCAGACCTGAGCTTCTGGAGTCAGCGGACAAGTTCTACGGCGTCAAGTTCAGAAACAAGGTAACAGGCATCATTAACACATTGATGTGTGAAAAAATTAGCAGTTTTGTGCATAGAAAATGCGCTATAAATTAGAGATGCACCGACTGATCGTCTGGTGACCGGAATCGGACGATTTTCACGTGATCGGCCATGATCGCATCAGTATCACACGTGCACATGGAACGCATACAGTATGTAGTAAAGCTCGTGAATTAACCCTTTCACACGTAAGATTAAAATATTCTCACTGACCCCCCAGCGTGAGTTTTTCAAGGCGACCGTTATTTAGAACTTGCCACTTTAATGTTTCCATGGTGACGCGTCATCGCTTGTCACGTGACACAGCACATCCACAACAGAGCACGGAATGAATGAGGATCTGTTGTCATTTTTCCTTTTTTATTAAAAATAATCAAAAATCTATTAGCTATATCATGAAACACTGATATTCCGATTGTCAAATATGTGCAAGTGGATGTTTTGTTGTTTGAACGTCTTTATAACGATCACGTTAGTTGAGCTGTATGCACAAGGGCGGCGCCATTTTAGTTTGTTTAACACAGGGTGTCTGCGGGGTCTTAAAAAGTCTAAAATTCTGAACTTTAAATTTAAGGCCTTAAAAAGTCTTAAAAACGGCTAGATTTTCATCTGAGGTCTTAAATTTGATTTGGTCAGGTCTTAAAAAGATTTTACCCTCGTTCATTTGCCAAAACTATGGCCGCAGAAAGTTATTACAGAGTAGAAAAAAGTATTGAGTCGTAGCGTACAAAGCGGAGCTCTAGTGCAGGGGTTCAAAGCGGTTCAAACACGCCGCTCGCGCGCTAGCATTAGCTCGTGGCTTGATACGGAAAAAAATCGGCTGAATTTCACTATCAATAATAAAAGAAGGGGATGTGAATGTCAATAATTTATAATTTTTTGACTCAATCGTTTTATAAAAGACCATTTAAAGGCTGAAATACGTGAGGTTTCTCTGCTTATAAAACATTTTTTTGTGAAGACTATTTTAACTAGATAACGTGCTGCAAGACACTCCTTAAAAATCTGGCCATCATTTGTAATGGTATTTTAATGTTTATGTGCATATTAATGCTAATTTTATTTATTTGCTGCGTTTAGACATACATTTGGCAAATTGATTTCGTAATAATCATGAAGTGAATTGTTCATGCCGTTTCATCTCTAGGTATGATCAACTATAATTGCGTTTTTACAGTATAAAATGCAAAGTACAAATTTCACCTACACACACACACACACACACAAAAAAAACTTTTTTTGCAAATATTATTTTTTTTTTATTTAAATTTTTGGTAATGCGTCGTCTAGGTCTTAAATTTCAATGTTTATGGTCTTAAAATGTCTTAAAAAGGTCTTAAATTTGACTTACTGAAACCCTGTTTACAGTTCAGAGAGTCGGATCTGTTGGATTTACAACGTCAATTCCTCCACCTCTCACGAAATAGTATTTTTAAATATATTTAAAAATAAATGTACCCATTTAAACTTGTTTTTATTATTTCCCAATCGTTTCCCTGCACATGCTTGTCCTCTTGTCCTGTTTAGTCAGATGAGAGAAGAACTGTTTGAGAAATATAACTTGCCGTTGAGGTACAAGTGATAGCAATAGGCCTGTGTGTGACAAATATCTTTATACTGCAAGGCTATGTTTATTTTAAATAAATTCAAATGCTAAATATATCAATTTTTTTAGTTGGTTATTGGATGTGAAAAGGAAATGGTTCTTGTGTGTGAATGTCCCACACCAGGAGTCATTTATATAGTTCTGTTTTATAGTAATGATCTATGCAAACTGTTCTATCAAAGAGAAGATAGAAAACACATTTGTGTGTGCTGTAAAGTGGTTTGAAAAAATGAATCGGCTAAAATCGGTATCGGCAGGTCAAACTCAAGGAACAATCGGAAATCGGGATCGCCTAGAAAACTGTAATCGGTGCATCTCTACTATAAATGGAAGTCTTTTCAATGATGATTTTCCTCGGTTCACTCTCTCTCTCTCTCTGTGTGTGTGTGTGTTAGGTGAGTCACATCGATGTGATCTCAGCAGAGCAGGCCAAGGACTTTGTGGAGGACGACACCACTCACGGCTGAGAGAAACAATACCCCGCTATCACTCATTTTCCTTGTTTCTCTCCACCATCTCAAGTGGTGCGTTTCCTTTTTAAAATCCCTGTTGGAATGAATGAATGAAAAGCAAAGGTTTGTTTTTATTAATCTGCTTGGATTCAGAACAGGATATGCTGACTTTATTGTTTTACAATTTTCTATTTTCTTTCCTCTTTCTCGTATTTTAAGGATAAAACACTGAAAACATTTTTAATATTTGCTGAAATGTGCCGTGCTTCACGAGTTATTTAAAGATGAGGAGGTTCAGACACTCAGAAGTTATGCGTCAGTAAAGGAACAGTTGTAGTATGTTAAGACTGAATACACTGGTAGGTGTGTGTTAAAGAGCTGCCGTTTGACACCAGTTCTCCCTCTCTTTACTAATAAACCAGCATGAGCCGTTTCATCATACTCGCCTTTTTAAGTGGTATATGACAGCGGCTCGTTTTGTGCGTTTTCCGAATGAGCTCACATGTTTTTTATCATTGTTTTGTTGATGTTTCATTTATTCTTTAGGTCATTGTGATTATAGTCTTCTAATGTGTATTCGGTTACCCAAAAAGAATAAAATTACCCTGGTCTTTATCAAAGCGGATTCTACTGGTTTCTTGCCGCTAGAGGGCGCCGTCACACACACTGTACACTCTTTTGATATTATTACATCATTATGTGGTTGCGGAGCAATCAGCGATTTTGAGGCTGCTTTTGTCATGTGGGGTGCAGGTAAGTTCTTTTATACGTAACTTAAGTAAATATTTATAATTATAAAACGGTTAGTTCCAATCCTTGATTCTGATTGGTCAACAGCTTTGTTCATGATTAAAGATGACCGCTTTACCAACAACAGTTGGATGAAGAGGTCATGTTTAATTACGGTCGTGTTTAATTACTATTAATCACTGCAGTTCCTATGTTGTTTTTGTTTGAGGTTTCACACATTACTAATTTACATTTGCCATTTCATACACTAGTTTTAATATGAAACGCTTTATACGTGACAAAATGAAAATGCATTACAGAAATGATTAGATATGTTAACATGTTCTAGCAGAAACTGGAGAAATTATCATTGAAATGTCAAGACACTTGCGATTACATTTTCCTGTAATGTCACGCAATGAATATAGCTAAATTAAATGTGCACATTGAAAATACGAAGTGTTTAATAAGTAAAATGTAAGTAAAATAAGTAAGTGTTTTGAGGTGTTAGAGCTTATATATATATATAGACCATTTTGCAAGATGTAACCAGATGCACTTCCTGTTTCAGTGTTTTTTTTTACACATAAAAGCTGGAATAAAATCAACAGAACATAAATATGAATCAAAAAGTTATACAAACATCTTTAAGATGTTTTCTTTACATGTGAAATAAAGAAAACAGTCAAAAACTGGAACAGGAAGTGTTTCTGGACCAGTGTTGTTTACATTTTGCAAAATGGTCTATAATACGACTGTTACGTTCTTTTGTGACTTTAGATTCATTATTCATTCAATTCAACAAATTATAAATTGAAGTTCTACATCCTTTCCGATAAACAAACATACAGAACCGGATAGGAGGACAAAATGGTCAAATTAATCATAACATAATAGATTACTGTGTGAGTAGATCCCTATTTGATGTAGTAGTATATGTTTAACTCAGTGGGCCAGATTTGTCTGACGTTACATGCCTTACGAAAAAGAACTAATCCTATGGCAACAAGTATTCTATAGTAGTGTATAATACTTCTGTGATGTTCTTTAATACCTCTATACTATGTCCCAAAATACTATAGTATTCCTATAGGGTTAACGTTACTATAATATTTTGTCCTAAAATACTACAAGATTCCTATAGATGTTTTTCATAAGGGATGTCTCATTAGCGTTATCAGCTGAAGGTCATCAGCTCAATCAATGACTGCAGTCTGAGAGAAGTCCCTCTGCAACTTCGTAGCTACTATACTGATCACCGTTTTACAGAAGGATTAATAGTTTGGAGTGAAGCATACGTACAATTGGTAAGTGACAAGGTTTTATGCACTTATAGTAACTTATACGCAAGTTGATTGAGTTATGGGCCCATAACTGCCGCGATGTCTTGATTCAACCAGATAACAATAGTCTGGAAACGACATATCTGGCCATTTGTTTGGGTCATAGACACTTAATTAGTGATTTTACTTCATGAAAGTTGCATTTATATATATATATATATATATATATATATATATGAAGAGTTCAGATGCAAAAGCCTCTAAATGCCATTTGAAATTTTCTTCTAAAATGACCATTTTTATCAAGCTTGTATATTTAAGTTCAGTAATTTCACTTAAATGACAATTAATAGGTAATCTTCATTGCCATTTAAGTGAAATTACTGAACTTAAATATACAAGCTTGATAAAAATGATCATTTTAGAAGAAAATTTCAAATGGCACTTAGAGGCTTTTGCATCTGAACTCTTCATATATATATATATATATATATATATATATATATATATATATTACTGTAATATTTATATTGTGTGGTAACAGCTTTAAAAGCAATAAGGTAGCCTACTCGAGGCAAGTGTTGTATAGTGAATAAGTAACGGCTGAAGGTCGGACTAAATTCACGATACAGCACAGTAGGCCTGCTTTATTGCTTACATAGCCTATGTGTGTAAATTTTTTAGCTTTTAAAAAGTTGATCCTTATTAAACAAATCTCAAGGTAAATTTTAAACACAGCCTACCATTTCCATAAATATTTATAATGTTATATTTTATTATTATTATTTGATATTATCTGTTTTTTAATGCGTCTGTCATTGTTTTCATCCCAGTGTCTTTCAAACCCGCAGCTTCCGCAGATCAGAGTTGATTTGGAGACCCGGCTTTGGAAATAATCATGCTCGTCTGTGACAGGTTTGTAGTCATTCTGTTGAAGGTGAGTCATGTTCACCGGAATGATCTGGGGATATTGGATCCTTTTCCCATCTGCCAACAACACAAACACAGTTTTATCTGGCAGATCTACTCAGCTGATGATCACTAAACTGATCCAAGAGTCCTCTGGGCCTGTCCATCTCTCTTCTCTCTGCCAGAATCGCTCTCTCTACATAATCAACAGATGAAGACACCCCATAATCACGGGGAGGCCACGATAAACCTCGCATAAATCTGTCCCTGCTTTACAGTCTTCCACCACACGAGTTAATTTGTTGTCTGACAGGTGCCGTGTCAAACCTTAGCACCGAGTGCCCTTGACTCCGTCTGTCTGTGTGAATAGTGTTGGGTCCCGTTAAACTTGTCAGTTTTGTGAGTGAGGCCTGCTGGGAGAACAGATGCTGCTGTTTTAACGACTCTTCACACCAGTCACTTCACTGTCACGGGATGAACTTTCAGCTGCCTGTGCAATCGACATCTTTTTTTTTCGGGTCATTTGTTAAAAAAATGTTTAGACTAAGAGATTTAAATGGATATAACACATATTTTATTTCACATGTATTTATGAAATAAAAAAAATAATAGCTTTTTTTATTAGTTTCGTTATTATTTTTTTTCTAAAGTAAAAGCAGCTTTTCTTAGTGGACAAACATTCAAATTCCCATTATGGACTTTTAAGTCGCAAATTAACCCTTTAATGCCGCGCGTATCATATTTGATACACGAGTTTCTAAGACATATATTAAATCGGTGAGAGCAATACTTTCTTTGATAACCTGTTGTATCTATGTTGATACGTGTTTTCTGCCATCTTGTGGAATTTCACTGTACTGCAGGCAGTAGAGGGGTGATTTTTTAGCTTTTCAAAATGGCCGCTTTGATTGGATCAAGCCAGACGATTTCGGCAGGAAAATAAAGGCTAATTTCAAGTTGTTAAGGTAAAAAATAATATTTAATTGTGCCTGATATAATTAATTGAACACTTTCTGAATTGAAATAATGCATAATCACTTAAAAATTTAATTTTTAAATTACAAGTAAATCGTGTTGGAAATTGTGTATCAAATTTGATACATCAGGCTTTTAGGGAACGTTTTGCTTACAGTGTATATTTATACAGTGTATATTTTAGATGCAAAAAAAATCTATTATGCCTTTAACAGTTTGAAAACAGAATATTTTAGGCTGTTTTTCTCTCTTTTTTTTAAATAGATCTTTTTTTGAAAATTAATGAAATGAAATGAAAATTAATTTTTGATATGTTTTAGCTTAACTCAAGGGCATCCAAGATGTAGGTGTCTAAAACATATCAAAAATGAATTTCGAAGTGAACTATCCCTTTATTGGTGCTTTATGTCTGTAATGTCAAATTGCAGTAATGTTATCTACTTTATGACTAACACAAAGTGAAATAAAAGGACTGAAAAAAATATCTATTTAAAAAAAAAGAGAGAAAAACAGCCTAAAATGTTCTATGTTTTCAAACTGTTAAAGGCATAATTTTTTTGTATCTAAAATATACACTGTATAAATATACACTGTAAGCAAAACGTTCCCTAAAAGCCTGATGTATCAAATGTGATACAAAAAATATATCATAAACAAAATGACTTGGCAAAAAAAAAAATTTGATTTTGATTCAAGGCTTAATAAACATCTAATTTCCAAAAATATATAATTTTCTGCCATTTTTTTAATGTGTCAGGTATTAAAGGGTTAAAAAAAACACTTATCCTATCATCATTTTATTAAGGCAATATATCTATATTATTATTATTATTATTATTTGTTGCAGAATCCACCACCAATCAAATAATATACTTCAAAAAGTAAAGAACAGAATGACTTTTATTCTTGTAACCAGGGTTCAAAATGAGCCGAAATGAGTTATGTCCCCTAAAATGTATGTAATGATAAACAATTCTGAAGCCTAATATATATATATATATATATATATATTAAATAAACTTTACTTAAATAAATAATAAAATAAATAATTAAATAATAATATTGACTTAAAAATAAATAATAATCCACCTGCCAACCACCCATAGCCTATTGTTTGATTTCGATATCTGCATCTGATCATCACATTACAATTATTCAATTAAGCATGATGATATGGTAACATATCACACTGAAGTTTTAAAATCAGTATGTATTTCAATTAAAAGTTCTTCTTTTGGCAAAATTATGTTTCCTTTATAGCCTAAACAGAGGCTTTACCGGCTGCTACCAATCTAATTAGCTAAATAAGTTACATTGAAAATTATAACTGTATTAAATGAGATTATGAGATTGATTTAAATATTTTTTGAATATACAAATAAGCAATATTGAAAAAAAAAATATAGCCTACTTTGAAACTAAACCACCAGTAGAAGGCGGCAGGCGGCCGTATTAATGAGCGAGTCATCGAGTCATTCATTTAAACGATTCGTTCGAATGCTGATTTATTCAGAATTGGTGAGTATTTGACTCGAGCGATTAGTTCGCTGAATTACTCAGTCATGAATCATGGGTGAGGTGCTCTGAGGTGCTCTGTTGTTTGGAACTATTTTCGCTGCCGTAACATAACAAAAACAGACATTGCGTCTAAAAATGTAAGTAAATGAAACACTTTTAAATATTTGTTTGTTTAACTGTTACGGAATCAATATTTCGGTTTTAATCGTGATGGCATTCGTGAGAACAGGACTCTGGTCGTGTGTAGCCTATAGGTATACCGTTAATTAACTATAAATTAATATGTTATAAATAACTGCGCAAGCCTCAACAGCGCAACTTCGTTAAAGTCCATAGCCTACATTAGCGGGAGTACCATCACAACAACAACATGCCTCACGCTTGGAAATAAATGAATTACTGTTATAAACAAAAAGCCTTATTAACTCTTTCCCCGCCAAACACGGAATTTTCCGTGTTTCAAGAAAAAACGCATCCCCGCCAAACACGGAATTTTCCGGGTTTCCGTGTTTTAGGTGGTATACGGTAAAGAAGGCCCGCGCACATGCTCTGAAAGAGTACGCAACTCTTTGATCAAAGAAACAGATTGCAATCGCGTCTCAAACGTGAAGTGGAGTTGTGAGAATGTAGCTCAAAATATCAATAATATCAGATAAGTATAAGACAAATGCAGAGGTATATGGCATGGCTGATCAAGTGCTGGAGGTGTTGATGGTCTCGGAGTCCGATCACTATTTGATAATTCTGAATCTGATCGGGACGACGTAGTGAGTGAGAGAGATGCATGCATGTTGCATGCATGTTGTGCATGCAGAGTTTGTGTACGTAAGGGGTTGCGGAAGGAGACTGCAAAAGTTGTGGTGCTTTTGGCTTGCTTAGTTGGGGTATTTAATATTTAATATTTAACAATATTATCGATCTGTGTTGTACTTCTTTCATGTTATCATTGTTGCTTTGATGCAATCTGTATTGTGAAAAGCACTATATAAATAAATGTGACTTGACTTGTGGTGTCCCCTTACATCCTGGGAAATGTTACTCTGTTTACCACTCAAAAGCAAATTACAGTGCCTAAATTTGATATATTTTACATTTATTTATTTTTTAAATTTATTTTGGAAAGTTTTATATATGAAGAATACAACATCTGAATGTATTCTGCTTGAAAATGCACTTGTTTGATAAAAATGCCTTTTTCTCTGTTTTTTGTACAAAATGTTGTGTTTTTGACAAAACCTACATCCGTTCAAGTGGCAATAAAAAAAGAACAAATGAAGATAAAATAAAATAGTTTTTTTTTGTCTAAAAGCAGAGGCTCAGATCTTTATTTTGATATATAGCTTCTTCATATATTCATGGAAGAAAATATTTAACGGGCCATTGAAATTTAGCAAAAATCGTCAAAAACCCTGGCGGTGGCTGGCAACTTTTTTTAAAAACGCTGGCGGGGAAAGAGTTAAAGACCTATAATTTTCAAAATTTTCAAAAAGGGGGGGTTAATTCTTAACTTAATTGCAACAAGAACGTGTCTGTCTGCCAAATATGTCCTAAATACTTTCACTTTGTTATTTGCATATTTATTTGTTTCAGTTGTTGAATTTACTCGACTGTAAAAGTGAAGTCCCAAACTCTTCTCGACCTGCAGATCCTTTAAATTTGACCCAGCAACTACGAGCTCTACATATAACCCCTCGCTGAGGCGTCATTGTGTCATTGCCGATCCATTTTTACCCCTGTAAACCAGAACCGTATGTGTAAAGGCATTTACAGCTTGCCGCTTTGAGTGGAACTGCATTCGTTCCCTTTTTAAAGCAGTTTTATGAGGTCATGCGGGAGCTTTATGGGAGCAACAGCAACAAACTGGAAGTTTTATTATATTATATGCATATTTGAAGCATTGTTGTTTTCGTGATGAGTGATGTTTGAGCGTTTAAATCCCGTGAGGTGTAAACATTCATAAATGGGTGTATAAGGGCGAGTTATCAAGAATGACTGCCATATTTTTGTTTTGTTTGAAAGTTTGTCCACCAGAATGTGATTTTCAACACACCTGAAATTATGTATGGTGTTTATTATCTCTCTGACTTCAACATTCATAGAGTTAAATAACGGACACGCAGTTGAGGGACAGGATTATCATAGTTAAGATTGAAAGGCGTTAGAAAAGTAGGCTGCGTAAGAAAGGGTTTTAGGATGAAGTGCTCCAGCTCCACCTGTCCCGTGCCCGGCGCGGTTTCTGAGGGGTTTCTGTGTGCAGTTGTCCTGCTGATGGGGAACATTTTGTCCAGCGCTTGCAGTTTCAGTGTCAGTCATTCTCTAAGCAGTATCTGCTTTCCTACAAGTCAAGAATACTCCGGGATTGCGGCAGCTAATATCACACTCGTCGGCAGGGGTTAATGAGCGGCTCAAAACTGCTTCTATGGTCTATCTATCTATCTATCTATCTATCTATCTATCTATCTATCTATCTATCTATCTATCTATCTATCTATCTATCTATCTATCTATCTATCTATCTATCTATCTATCTATCTATCTATCTATCTATCTATCTATCTATCTATCACTCTATCACTCTATCACTCTATCACTCTATCACTCTATCTATCTATCTATCTATCTATCTATCTATCTATCTATCTATCTATCTATCTATCTATCTATCTATCACTCTATCACTCTATCTATCTATCTATCTATCTATCTATCTATCTATCTATCTATCTATCTATCTATCTATCTATCTATCTATCTATCTATCTATCACTCTATCACTCTATCACTCTATCACTCTATCACTCTATCACTCTATCTATCTATCTATCTATCTATCTATCTATCTATCTATCTATCTGTTACTCTATCACTCTATCACTCTATCACTCTATCTATCTATCTATCTATCTATCTATCTATCTATCTATCTATCTATCTATCTATCACTCTATCACTCTATCACTCTATCACTCTATCACTCTATCTATCTATCTATCTATCTATCTATCTATCTATCTATCTATCTATCTATCTATCTATCTATCTATCTATCTATCTATCTATCTATCTGTTACTCTATCACTATATCTATCTATCTATCTATCTATCTATCTATCTATCTATCTATCTATCTATCTATCTATCTATCTATCTATCTATCTATCTATCTATCTATCTATCTATCTATCTATCTATCTATCACTCTATCTATCACTCTATCTATCTATCTATCTATCTATCTATCTATCTATCTATCTATCTATCTATCTATCTATCTATCTATCTATCACTCTATCACTCTATCACTCTATCACTCTATCACTCTATCTATCTATCTATCTATCTATCTATCTATCTATCTATCTATCTATCTATCTATCTATCTATCTATCTATCTGTCTATCTATCTATCTATCTATCTATCTATCTATCTATCTATCTATCTGTTACTCTATCTATCTATCTATCTATCTATCTATCTATCTATCTATCTATCTATCTATCTATCTATCTATCTATCTATCTATCTATCTATCTATCTATCTATCTATCTGTTACTCTATCTATCTATCTATCTATCTATCTATCTATCTATCTATCTATCTATCTATCTATCTATCTATCTATCTATCTATCTATCTATCTATCTATCTATCTATCTATCTATCTATCTATCTATCTATCTATCTATCTATCTATCTATCTATCTATCTATCTCTCTATCTATCTATCTATCTATCTATCTATCTATCTATCTATCTATCTATCTATCTATCTATCTATCTATCTATCTATCTATCTATCTATCTATCTATCACTCTATCTATCTATCTATCTATCTATCTATCTATCTATCTATCTATCTATCTATCTATCTATCTATCTATCTATCTATCTATCTATCTATTGTCTATCACTCTATCTCTATAGCGCTCTATCATCTATCACTCTATTTCTATCGTTCTATCACTATATTGTTCTATCTATTAGTCTGTCTATCACTCCCTCTATCATTCTATGTCTATCGCTCTACTATCTATCGCTCTATCCAGCGCTCTATCTATCTGTCGCTATTGCGCTGTCTATAATTCTGTCTATTCTCTCACTCTTATTTGTTCACACTATCTCTCTATCACTCTGTCTATCTATCGCTCTCGCTATTATCTATCACTCTATCTGTCCAAATTGTTCTCGATCACTCTTATCTGTTCACACTATCCCTCTGTCGCTATATTGTTCAATCCATCACGTGTATCTATCACTCTATCTGTCTATTGCTCCTCTGTCACTCCATCTATATCGCTCTATTGTTCTATATCTGCCTATATATCATTCCATCTATCACGCTATCGTACTACATATCATATCTACTCATCTGTCTTTCTATCTATGCTGTAAAATGACAGACTGGTTCATGAACTCCTCCTGTAGTGAGAATTAATTACTGCAGGTTTCATTATTAAGTTTCAAACAAACTCCGCCGACTCCCTAAAGTCTGTTAGGTTGAACTCCAGGTTTCATTGAGAATATCTCGTGCCCGAGATCCCCAATAAACCCCGTCCAGTTTAGTGTGTGGGACAGACCCCCGTGCACAGACTGCCCGTCAGCGGTCAATGCTCCCGTCCAGAGCGTTACAGAGAGAGAATCAAAGGCTTTGCACATGCACGCGCGACAGTGACCTCTTTGTGCCCCGCAAAATGTTAATGGTCGGAAATGTTAATAATCTGCTCGCGGGGGTCTGGCCTTTGATAATCTGTTGACGAAACTGATCCGGCACTTTTGAGTGACTGGCTAATGGCATTCCTCACACTTGCTCTATCATTGGCTGGAGAGAGAATGAAAGTGACCGGCAGCCCTCGGGGACTCCCAAATGGTCAAGCGCTTTTAACGTCCCTCTTCCTGTTGTGTTCCTCCAGCCCTCATCCCAGCTTTACCACCAGCCCCCCTTTTTTAGACGTTTGCAGGTCTGGCAGGAGCTCAGTGAGAGGGCTAACTTTCACTACCGCTGTCGATCCCGGATTCACTGGAGGCCGACGGGATTCACTGCAGAAAAACCTCCTGCAACTCATCGGGGAGTGACTCATTGGATTTTCCTGTGGGTGGAAAGTCTTTTCTACCATGAACCAAACTTGGGACAAGGGTGTTTTTGAGAACGGACAGTCAAAAAATCCAGGGAATGTCGGGACGGCGTGCGCGGAGCACCTCCAGAGGTGAGGAATGTGCCGCTGTGGGGAAAGCCGTGTGCGTTGCATGGAGATGTATGGAAAATCGATTCGTTAGCGAGCGCTTCGTTCCCGTTTTGGGGGATAAATCACGCTTGAGTAGCAAGTACAGAAAGAAATCATTTTAAATGCTTCATGTGGCGCGGTTCCTCAAGACAGGGATGATGGATGGTTTGATGAGTGAAACTTTTGAGCTCTTTGCCAAAGTGTAATTCTGTATTATCAGAGCTGTATTATTGTAGCCACAGATCTCCAACATAAACTGTTATCATTCCTCCAGCTTATTCCGTCATGCTTTCTCTCATCACAAATGTAAACATGCTTTTCTGTAGATTTAAAGCAATATTAAAGTAATATTGCTTTAAATCTAAAGATAAATAGTAATATAGTCAATTGATTTTGTGATTTTTTTTTTAAAAAAAATATGAAGAGTTCAGATGCGAAAGCCTCTAAATGCCATTTGAAATTTTCTTCTAAAATGATCATTTTTATCAAGCTTGTATATTTAAGTTCAGTAATTTCACTTAAATGGCAATGAAGATTACCTATTAATTGTCATTTAAGTGAAATTACTGAACTTAAATATACAAGCTTGATAAAAATGGTCATTTTAGAAGAAAATTTCAAATGGCATTTAGAGGCTTTTGCATCTGAACTCTTAAAATATATTTATTTGGTTCATATTTACCACCGTTCGATAAAACCATTAACGGCACTGTTCAGTGTTGGGGAAAAAGATCTATAAATAAAAGCAAACAATAAAGTTAATAACACCCATCTTAAATGAGATTATTGTTAGCACTCCTTATTATATTCATTGCATAAATAATAGTATTTATTTATTTCTTTTAAAGAGTTAGCTACAGAATTTTTGTAAAATGTATTTTGCGATGAGTTTAGTGCTCCCCAAAATTTAGCTTTTCGAACTCTGAACTTTTAAAATAGTCATAAAATAGCCATTATATAAAAAAATATTTTATTTGAGCTGTAAATCATCTTATGAATTACTATTGTAAAGTATATATATACTAAAATACATATATACTAATATATATATATATTATACTATATATTTAGTATATAAATATATATATATATATATATTTACACATGATGTTACAAACTTAAATTATATGTCTTATAATTATATGTCATAAACATGAATTTGACTTTTTTTTGATGTTGTATAATGAAGGGAATAGTCATCTACTGTCATATCCTACATGTTGTCAATTATGAAGAAGAAAACAACTGGAGATTGTATGATGAACTTGGTTGTCCAGTCAGTCCGCACATGCATTTGTTCCCAGTGAGTGTTTCCAGCAGATGTTACTGGTGACACTGGTGTTAGTTTATTGTTGATAACAGTGCTGATGTGCACATAAGTGATGACTGCATTCCTGCTACATGTCTCTCTATGAAATCACTCAACACTAGTCAAAATATAATGCTAATTATGCAACAAAAAAATAGTATTTTCAGCTGTGCAGTTCATATATATTTTTGATAATAAGCAGTCTTGCAAAGTTTAGATGGTTGGGTTGGCATATCGTGTACAGGAATGTTTATGTCTTGCTCATTTACTAGTGTTCGTCATAACTCGCTCTAGTACAGGCGAACAAAATTAGCCCTGTAAACGGGACGGACATGACAGTGATCTCCAGTCTTCAGGACACCTTTTAGTGTCACCAGTGACTGACGTGGAGAATCAGGAGACTCGTCCGTGTGAGTTACTGACAGAAATGTGGACGCCAGTTTTGTTGCGGCGTTACAAAGCTGTCCCAGTATGGACATGACGTCCACTGTTGCTATTTTAAAACATTCTCCATTTTTGCGCAACACTTCGTGTGAGTGTGTCTCAAAATTGTGCGGACATACTTTCTTGCTAAAAATTATGAACCAATGCAAAAACGAGAGAACCAATGAATTATTAATAATTTATTGTTGTCAAAAAAAGCCAGATAAATCCATTAACCAAGAGTTTTGTTCTTTCATATTTATATATAAAAAACCTCAACATACAGTATGCATCTATAACAAAGTATATATATATATATATATATATATATATATATATATATATATATATATATATATATATATATATATATATATATATATATATATATATATATATATATATATATATATTAGGGCTGTAAAATGATTAATCGCATCCAAAATAAAAGTTTGTGTTTGTAATTGCACTGTGTATAATTATTTTATATATATATATATATATATAAATACACACACATGCTTGTATATATTTATATTTAAGAAATATTTTCATGAATATACTGTATATAGATTTATATATATAATTTATATTATATATAAATATAAATATTTAGTATATAAATAATATTTTTTTCCTAAATATACATGCATGTGTGTTTATTTATATATATACAAAATAATTATGAACAGTGCACTTACATATATTATGAAAACACAAACTTTTATTTTGGATACGATTGATCGTTTTACAGCCCTAATATATATATATATATATATATATATATATATATATACTATAACTTTTTAGTTTATAGATGCATATGTTTAGGTAATGTTAGAAAATTGTAAAATAAATATCTGAGCAACAATAGGTTTTAGTAAATATGACATTTGCATTGGTTTACTTAGTTATAGACAGCTTTTTTACATAATTAAGTTAATTTTCATATACATTCCAAAAATATTTGATGAGGAAATTAACCATCTAATTAGGAAATGCATGTGTGTTTATTTATATACATACAAAATAATTATAAACAGTGCACTTACATATATTATGAAAACACAAACTTTTATTTTGGATACGATTGATCGTTTTACAGCCCTAATATATATACATATATATATATATATACACTATAACTTTTTAGTTTATAGATGCATATGTTTAGGTAATGTTAGAAAATTGTAAAATAAATATCTGAGCAACAATAGGTTTTAGTAAATATGACATTTGCATTGGTTTACTTAGTTATAGACAGCTTTTTTTACATAATTAAGTTAATTTTCATATACATTCCAAAAATATTTGATGAGGAAATTAACCATCTAATTAGGAAATGCATGTGTTTTTGTGCAGTGAAAGTGTATTTGTGAACACTTTTAATCGAAAGTAATCCTGCAGCGTCAAGCCAATGTTGTTACGGTGTCATTTACAGTAACTGTTACGATTATAATTTTGTTTGAGAAGTCATGCGAAGTCTGCTTAATTGTTTTCCAGTCCCTTGCATTTTGGCTCCTGCATTTAATGCATGAAATCCTCAGCTGCCCGCGTGAAGCTTTTCCGCCAGCGGAAGGTCGTGGGCTCTGAAAGATGGGCATTTTTGATGGATTGTTTTTTTGGCCGCAGCATTAGGACTGGTATTGTCAGGGCTGTTGTGTTGGCCCTTTGTCCCTCTCGTCCGCCATGGTGCATCGCTCCCTCTCTCCTCTCCCATATATCCCCCGTCAGCTGCTCTCTCTATCACTCTGCCAGCCCGACCCAGAGGCGGAAGTCTCCTCGCACCCCCGGGAACGTGACTCTGATGGGAGTCCCAGACGCCATTCTGGGCTACAGCGCGTCTGCTTTTCATCCGGACACTTTGGTGTAAACGGCCTTGTGAAAATGACCCTGGAAAGGTATATTGTGTTGTTAATTTTCATTGTAATATTTTACTGTTTTCCACAGCTGTTGTGGTCTTTGGTGTTGTTTGACCTTCGAACAGCTGGATCTAGACGTTTCAAGCACCGTCAAGAGCAGTAAAAGTTTCCCAGTGAAGGCCTGAGCGCTGTGCATAGCATGCGTGTTTGCTGGTATGACCAGGGATGCTTAAATCACAGCTGGGAAATATGTTGTGAATGCCTTTGTCCCTTCAGATCTTAAGACTACCGGATTGGGTTGCCTTTGGTCGTTAGTTTCATGTCTATGCGCTCATGAATCCGTATGGTGACGCAATGTGCTGTTTGATGTGTGGATGTGGCAACAGAAGCCTGAGAAATGTCCTGTTTTTAGTCCTGGAACAAGCCCTAGCTAACTGAACTACATGTAAACTACCATTTTGTTAAATGGTGTACTGACCCCTATCCAACTGGTATATCCAACTGGCCTATCCAATCGAAAGCTTGGTAAGAGAACGGTAGGTTTGTTTCTTTGTGATAAAGTATTGCCTGACAATTGTATGATTGGGTGTAAAGAAACAAAACAGCAAAACTACCGTTAGCTTAGCAAGTTTTCAATTGTCAACAAAGATGTTGGTTAGCAACCAAATAAGGGAGGATTTACACATCTAATGATCTGGGAACCAAATGATTTTAGCATAAAATGTGGCAATGCGTTAGCTTTAATGCGTTAGATTTAAATAGCTTTATTTTAGGAACCAAACTGCGAAAGAAAAACACTGCAATGCTAGCATCTTCATGACATTTAAGTACTCTGTAGTTGCCTCAGGCTAATGGTTCTGACGCCAATTGTGAGTCTCAGACCCCTCGTGGCTTGGGTCACATGACAGTTTGTTCAGGACGGTGTGATCCCTCAAATATCAACACTTGCCCTTTCAGCAACCATCGCACGGGTGCTGTCAGCTCCTTTGATCGATGGACGCTGGTAAACACTGAATGGCCATTGATTATCAAAGCCAGTTTGGTTGGTTACATTGGGGAAGTGTCAGTGTTTGGAATGACATAGGACTCAAGTTGCCGTTTTCTTCACGTTCACACACGAACGTGACAAATACAGTGTGAAAATATTTGTCTACGAGGCGCCACGTGAGCCTGGTGAAGAAGTGCGAGGCTTGGCCCTCAGCGGGTGTCAACCACTATCAGCCTATTTGTGGTGACACTTATTTGTTTCCATCTTTGTAGAATTGTGGGTTTCCTGCTGTGGTGTTCTGGCCTCTCAGCTTGTGTCCATTGCTTTGACGTGTAGAGAAATGGGCTAATTTTGACGTTAAAAGTATGGCAGTCTTAGGAGAGGGGGTGTAATTACTGACAGAATTTTTATTTTGGGGTGAACTAATGCTTTAAGACTGTCATACCTTCAACATAAAGATTAGCCAATTTCTCTACATGTAAGATTCCAAACCCGTAAGACTTTCATTCATCTTCAAAACACAACTTAAGATATTTTTGATTAAGCCTTAGGCTTTCTAAAGGGATACTCCACTTTTTTGGGAAATAGGCTCATTTTACCACTCCCCCAGAGTTAAACGGTTGGGTTTTACCGTTTTCGAATCCATTCAGCCGATTTTCTGATATTTAGTAGACTATCATTAACCAGACAGTTTCTGGTCTCATTGACTTCCATAGTAGGAAAAAACATATACTATGGAAGTCAATGAGACCAGAAACTCTTGGTTACTGATATTCTTCTAAATATCATAAAATTGTCTGAATGGATTCGAAAATGGTAAAACTCAACTGTTTAACTCTGGGGGAGTGGTGAAATGAGCCTATTTCCAAGAAAAAGTGGAGTATCCCTTTAAAGGATCGAAACTGGCTTGCCTAAAAGTTATGAGAGACATAGTCTGAGTGACTACAGTGGCTCAATCTTAAGATTATCAAGTGACGAGAATTATTTTTCGTGCGGAAAAGCAAACAAAAATAACGACTTTATTCAAACGTACAACACCGAAGCTTTGCGCAATATCACTTTGTGAAATCTCGAGGCCTACAGAGAAGGAAATGAATATTTGATTAAAGTCGTTATTGTTCGTTTTTTGCGCACAAAAAAGTATTCTCGTCGTTTGATAAAGTTAAGATTGAGCCACTGTAGTCACTTGGACTGTTTTAACGATGTCTTTAATAACTTTTCGAGGCCGGCAAGTTTCAATCCCTAGCGTATGGTCTAGTATGGAGGAGTGATCCAGCTCTCAGATTTCATCAAAAATATCTCAATTTGTGTTCTGAAGATGAACGAAGGTCTTACGGGGTTGAAACAACATGAGGGTGAGGGTACATTTTAGGGTGAACTGTCCCTTTAAGGCACCAGCAACTTCTGCTATTTCACAGAGAGGGAATTTCTGTATTCATTTTATCAGCTTTTTAAAAATGTAGGTAGACTCTCCTGTGTCAAATGTACTTTATAATTTTTTCATCATATTTAGTCAACCAAAAAAAAAAAAAAAAAACGACAGAGATCACGTAACTACATCGTCCTCAGTGTTTCCTCAGTGCTTCTTCTGCCGTGTAGAGGGTGCGCAGGGTTGCCAGATTGTAAATATAAAGTAAATCACCAGGTCGAAAACGTGTTCTCTTAACAGAAAAGCTCTGATTAAGGGAACTTAAATTTGTTGAGTTTTAAATGTTTTGTTTTGGTGAAGTTTGAAATTTGTAGTTTTTTGAAAACTACATTTTAGGCCCTGTTTACACGATGGGAAAACGCAGATATTTCTCTGCGTTTTGCCCTCTCATTTACACGAAAACGCCGTTTTTATCACAGAAAACGATTATTTCTAAAAACTCCGGTCAAAGTGGAGATTTCTGAAAACGCTGGTTATGTGTTGCCGTGTAAACCGGGAGAAACGGTGTTTTAGGTTCTCTCTTGTCGATTCCAGGATTCTGATTGGCTTGCATGGCTTTATCCTTAACCCCTACACTGCCGTGAATAGGTTTTGGCATAGTTATGATTGTGCTCGACGGCGTATTTATGCGGGTGTGTGAACGATGTTATTTTTGAAAATGGAGAGAGGGAAAATATTAGTTTTGCTAAATACCCGGCTTTGTGTAAACGTGGCCTTAGTCTCGTCTTTTTTCGTCAACGATATTGCATGTTGATATAGTCACGATATCGTCTTAGGTCATCAATGAACATTTTTCATCATGGATTTCATTAACGAAATAAAGCGTCGCTTCACTTCCATTCATAAATCCTGTCCCGTGGCCTCATGGGATAGTAAAGTGCCCATCGAATGCACACTTCAGGATCTCACCAGAAGTAGTGGGTCATCCTTTTCGCCTGTGGTTTTTCTGTATTCTGACACACCACTCTTTGGCGTATTGTTTTTCGCACACTATAGAGTAGGGAAGCATTCGATTAAATTAGTATTGATAATGATCATCATCAATTATTTATTCAATAAATTGTTTACTTTGTCAAAAACTGAAAAGCCAAGTGCATGACCTTGAGGTCTGATGACTTCAGTCATGTATATCCATTAATAGCCTTAATAAATTGTGCCATCTCATCTGCACAAGTTCATATTGGATGTAATTAGAAATGGGAATCTGCCGCTTCACACCAATCCCGATGCGGTTTCCCTTTCCAGAAAGTGCTCGATCTGACATCACCGACAGCTCTATATGCGTTTGATTGAATTATTTGTATTAAGCACTGCTGTATCGGCACTAACGACAGTCCCGCTGTGTGCCGAACATATGCTGAGAACACGTCGGCCAAGTGTAAAGGTCCCTGGGTAAACATGGTCTAAAATTAAAGAAGGTGTTTATCCGAGTTTAATTGGACGTCTGTCCCTGAGCAGAATCAAGGCACGGGGCAGATCTGCTTATAAACTAGATTTAGCCTTTATTTGATTGTTAAAGTACCAGGTCCTGGATTGGCCCTGGCACACACACACACACGCACGCCCACTTTTGGCCCGAAACATGGCTAATGACTGCATCTGTTTTTCCCTTAACATCCCAATCAATTTGCTCACAGAATCACAGCTGTTCCTTTTAACTCCATTATATTACCCTTCCTTTAAAAAGGAAATTCAGTCATAATTTATGACCGAACGCCGTTCAGAAGTTCGCCGAACTTCATACAGTTCAGCTCACTCAGCACGACGTTCGTGGTTTGACTTGTCGAGTCTGTTTCCCAAAGATGGCTCCTGTCTGTATACACGAAGTGAACTGTCTTTATAAAGTATCTTCTTATTAAACGGTCTGTACACTTACAAAGTTCTCAATGCTTCGTTTTGCATGTATGGACCCTCATTATGTTACTGCGTTAGTGTGGGGCTATTTTAAGCCTTGTTAGTTGTATAAACTAGCGATTACTTTTGACTTATTATATGCCCCCATTACTAGCATTATACGCTAAACAGTTTTTAGAGATAAAACTCTTTACATTCGATTATTATGCAAACAAATCTCAGAGAACGGTCGACTCGGTACCGATGTTTTATTAGACTAAAGGTTCATTTTGCGCCGGAGTTCTCCTTTAATGGGTGAAGTGTCCCTTTAATGACTTCATTTTCATTTTTGGGTGAACTAACGGGGACAGCATTACTATCAACCAGTCAGATTTTAGGGTTAGTACTCGAGGCATAACATTGTTGTGTGAACGATTACTCTTTCTTTCTGTGGACTAATGAATCATGCACAGCACCAGAAGCACGTGTAAAGACATTAATCTGAGTTTTGAGTTCATGTTCTGTGTGGCGCTCCCCCCTCTGTTCACGTAACTAACATATCACAGACCTTTGACTACAGCCCTGTTATGCCTTAATGCCAGGAATGTGTACGGTTTCTCTCGAAGACTTTGAAATCTCTTAAAGCTCCGGGTTGCACAGATGCCGCTGCTCAGTGTAGTGTGAGTAGTTTGTAGCATGTGTGTTCACCATAAAGGCATTTTGCTTTCATCTATACGGTCATCTCACGTTTAACCATCTGGCATGGGCTTTTTTTTGGTTTTTACAACCTGTATCTCAGTTGTTCATTTTGTGTACCATCCTTTACGATGTCTGGAGTCATTTTATAGTATAGCACCAAGGCACAATACCATACATGAGTTTCTGTATTGTAACGCCAAAGATATTGAAACTTCATTGAGGAACTGATTCTAATGTAGAATAGTTCAATGTTAAAGGAGTAGTTCACTTTTCAAAACACCTTGTGCTGATAATTTACTCACCCCCATGTCATCCAAGATGTCCATGTCTTTCTTTCTTCAGTCGCAAAGAAATTAAGGTTTTTGATGAAAACATTCCAGGATTTTTCTCCATATAATGGACTTCAATGGGAACAAAACGGTTCAAGGTCCAAAAGACTGTTTCAGTGCAAAACTGTTCAAAGGGCTTTAAACGATTCCAGACGACGAATAAGGGTCTTATCAAGCGAAACGATCGCTCATTTAAAAAAATAAATAACAAAGTTTAAGTTTTATAAGCTCAAATGTTCGCCTTGCTCTGTTCTGTGACGCGCGTTCGTGACTTTCCTGTTCGAACTCGTTCGTCAAAATGAGTGAATCTTTTTCCGAGTCATTTAATGAACCAAATGACTCGGAAAAAGATTCATTCGTTTTGATGAACAAGTTCGAACAGGAGAGTTTGCACTGAAACTGTATTTTGAACCTTGAGCCGTTTGGTTCTCATTAAAGTCCATTATATGGAGAAAAATGCTGGAATGTTTTTCATCAAAAACCTTAATTTCTTTTCGACCGAAGAAAGAAAGACATGGACATCTTGGATGACATGGGGGTGAGTAAATTATCAGCAAATGTTTTTTCAAAAGTGAACTACTCTTTTAAATGGGTTTAATAAAATATTTTAACATTGAAAAATATTGAAACTTCAATGAGGAACAGGACAGTATTTAATGTATAATATTTCTGAGACAATAAGCAAACCAATTGGTGAAGTTTTTGTTGTTGTTGTTTTGTTGAGGATTCGAATCAGCCCAACATAGCAACGCTACAGCCAATAGCATGAGTTTGGGGCGGAGCTATCTCTGTTTCCCCAACCAATTGCAGACAGAGTCTTTGAGGGAAACCCTGTTTGAAAACAATTTTTGCGATTCCATTATGTCATATATAACTATAACTCATATATATATATATATATATATATATATATATATGTATGTATATGTAATAATTAAAACTATTAGAATCTCAGATTCTTAAGCTTGTCTGAGATTCAGGGTGATTGTGAAATATGATTGTGGCAGTTTTAATTAGTTCTCTGATAAATATACTCGACACCATCACAGATTGGGAATAACTGTAAGCCATTTTGTTTCTGCTTCGAGGTAGATTGAATTCACAGTAGCGGTAAGGGTTTCTCCATGAAATCTTTATAGGGTATAGTGTAGGCTTGTAAGTGTTCAGGGTGCTAAGTACTCTAGTAAATATTCCTGTCATTGATTTCAGCTTTATGGTGTTTCACACATTCTTTCTTCTCAGGTCTTCAGTATGCCATAAAATGGTACTTTAGGTCCAGCTAAAACACATGTTCAAATGTGTTCAAAGAAAGCTCAGGGGTCACTAATGTGCTTTTCTCAGCAAACAACCCAAGCCAAGAAGAGAAAGCTGTCCAGTTTTTAGGGAATCTATCAAGTAAAGCTTTTGAATGAGCATCAATGGAGGCCCAGATAATGTAGTTTTAAAAAGAAGAATTTGGTAGAGTTTGGGAATTGGCATATTTAAAGGGATAGTTCACTTTTTAAAACGTGACACATTAAAAAAATGGCAGAAAATTATATATTTTTGGAAATTAGATGTTTATTAAGCCTTGAATCAAAATCAAAAAAAAAAATTTTTGCCAAGTCATTTTGTTTATGATATATTTTTTGTATCACATTTGATACATCAGGCTTTTAGGGAACGTGTTGCTTACAGTGTATATTTATACAGTGTATATTTTAGATACAAAAAAAAATCTATTATGCCTTTAACAGTTTGAAAACATAGAACATTTTAGGCTGTTTTTCTCTCTCTCTTTTTTTTAAATAGATCTTTTTTCCAGTCCTTTTATTTCACTTTGTGGTAGTCATAAAGTAGATAACATTACTGCAATTTGACATTACAGACATAAAGCACCAATAAAGGGTTAGTTCACTTTGAAATTAATTTTTGATATGTTTTATCTTACCTCAAGGGCATCCAAGATGTAGGTGTCTTTGTTTCCGCAGTATTTTCAATTTTGATATTTTTAGGTCAAACCGTTCGTGTCTATCAGTCATATAATGGAGGTCTATGATCATCACCTCAAAGAGCATGCACAGAGAAGTCCAAATTAAACATGATTTAATGACTCGTAAATGTAAGTACACGTTGATGGCCTAAGACACGAAACGAGCGGTTTGTGTAAGAGAAAACGAAAAGTATATAGTAGTTACAAGAGGTAAAAACGATGTAAATAAAGTTCGTTTTCTCACACAAACCGCTCGTTTCGTGTCTTAGGCCATCAGTGTGTACTTACATTTACGAGTCATTAAATCATGTTTAATTTGGACTTCTCTGTGCATGCTCTTTGAGATGGTGATCATAGACCTCCATTATATGACTGACAGACACGAACGGTTTGACCTAAAAATACCAAAATTGAAACTACTGCGGAAACAAAGACATCTACAATGCCTTTGAGGTAAGCTAAAACATAGCAAAAATTAATTTCAAAGTGTACTATCACTTTAAAAGAGACACCACTCTAAATATCTTCATCATTTTTTCTGTCTCCACATGTGATGCTCAATGACACTTCTTAAGAAAGCTAAGATGTCATACAAGGCCCTAAATTCCCACATTATCAATCATCTTTCCTTCAACCCGTGACATCGAGACTCGAGAGTGATCTGTGGCGTATTAGGAAAGATCCAGATCAACAGACTATATTGGATGAGTAGCCTTCTTTTTCCACTTTGAGCCAGTATAAGGTTCAATCACGTCTGAAACAGAGACGAGTCTGCGAGCTGGTTGCGCTGTGGGGTCTCGTGGTCGGGCCAGGTGCTCGGTGTATAAATTACCAGGCATGGCAATGCCAACATTTCACCAGCAGGTGCGCTGAAGGGAAGAGAATAGCAGGGTCAATGTATAATTTTACTACTCACCATTTGTAATTTTAGATGCTAACTGCTGCCGATGTTAATGGATAGCAATGCCTGATATTCCTCATGGACTAACAGCGGTGTGCGTCTCTGATCATGTGACCTGGACCAGCCTATAGTGTGTGTACTGCGTGACCGACATTTTGTTTGACTTGCTGACAGTTGAAAATAGGTCGCCTTTCGATCGCTGCCAAGACTGCAGTTGCCGGTAACTATTGTTCAGCAAGTTAGATAAATGAGGAGGATCGAAATGCCCGGAATAACTGTCCCGTAATCCACTGGTGTCGGCACCTAGACGGTTTTTTTTCTCTCGCTCATGTCCGGTCACCGCTGGACCGTTTTAATGCTCTTTAATGGAAGTTTCTTAAAGAATGAACTGTCTTTTTTACATCCTTGGGTTAAGATCACAAAATAAATGTCCAGGCCATGTTTCTATTTGAAGAAAAAGAGAGAGAAAAACGATTTTAAAGTGTTTTGCATTATGATTTAAGCACATTTTTGTAATTTCAAAAAAAATATATATTAAAAAGCAATATGGTGGATAAGCAATAGTTACTAAGATAGGATTGATCAGTAAGGTTATAAGTGTCAGTTGTCTTCACAATGCAGAAGCCTCATTTCATTTTAGCAAAATATCTTATTCTAGAGTGAAATGGGACTTTTAGTTAAATGCTAACACAAACACAAAAGCAGTTGTCAAACATATAGCCTCTGAGGGCTTCAAGATTAATTTAGGACGGTGGCAACAGGCGTGTTTTACAGGCACTTTACTGACCCTGTAACAGCTTGTCTTTCTCTAAGACTCAATATGATCTTCCTCGTAACACAAACCCATCCGGCCATGCCAAAGACAACTCCTCACCATATTAGCAACAAAATTAATAGATGCAGGGATGTACTAATGCTCTGAAAAATAGCGGACACAACATACTTGTCAGTTCGGATCACGAATATTATTTACTTGGACTTGTTCTCATGATTGTTAAACGGGGACTAGCCATAGTGTTTAGTTTTAGTCTATGAAAGACTCCCACAATGATGCAAGTTTATGTGCTTGGTGAAGTAGCATTAGCATATTAGCATTAATGTTTACGTTTTATTATAATCCACTGCAAACGTTGCTAACAAGGTTCTACATGTTAAGGACTCCAAATATGACAAGGACGCAAGTTTATGTGCCTGGCGAAGTATCATTAGCATAGCATTAGCATTGAAATGAATTTTTGATATGTTTTAGCTTACCTCAAGGGCATCCAAGATGTAGGTGTGTTTGTTTCCACAGTATTTTCAATTTTGATATTTTTAGGTCAAACCGTTCTTGTCAGAGAAAAACATGATTCAATGACTCGTAAATGTAAGTACACATTGATGGCCTAAGACACAAAACAAGAGGTTTGTGTGAGAAAACGAACTGTATTTATATCGTTTTTACCTCTTGTAACCACATCCACGTCCAAGTGATCTGAGGACGCGCTTTGTTGCTGTGGTTACAAGAGGTAAAAACGATATAGATACTGTACGTTTTCTCACACAAACCGCTCGTTTCGTGTCTTAGGCCATCAATGTGTACTTACATTTACGAGTCATTAAATCATGTTTAATTTGGACTTCTCTGTGTTTGCTCTTTGAGGTGGTGAGCATAGCCCTTTATTATAACACATGGAGAATTTTACTTTCCAGATTGGCCTAAAATTGTTGCTGTACTAATTGACACTATTTTTATTTATGTAATTTTGTACTAGTTTTTTTTTAGGTGACATTTATGTTTAAACAAACAAAGCTTGAATTTACATTCCCAAACTGTTTCCTGCAGGTCTCTACCTGCGACAGCTCCCTCCTATGACGCGTCTTTTCTGTCTCAAGCTCAGTGGGCACCTGCCGAACATTGTTTGTTTCGTTTATCTCGGTGAGGAAGCCGACCCAGTGGGTCTGGTGTTATTACCTGAACTTGACAAGATGACAAAACCCGCTAAAGTTTCCCCCTGGATGCAGTCTGAGTGGATGACACAGCTGCAGGTTGGCGTTGATTGTGAATGAACACAAATAGCTCACACCTTCACACAATGTAAATATCAGGCGGATTTATGAAGAGTGAGTCATGTAGACATTTTAAGGGTCGAGGTGACTCACGTCCACCCGCGGCCCGTCTTACACAACACCTAAAACGTCACACACATGAATAAGAACGCAGGTAGACCTGCTGTGTTTCTCAAACTTCACAGCAATGATACAACAGCAAAAGCAAAAGTTATGATACATCTTTTTCTTAAGTTTTGAATTTATGACTAGTCAAGTGGTAAACATCAGACTTTTTTTTTTTTCATTTTATAATTTTTAATTTTAGATATCATGAACATCATGTAATTTTCTTGAGGGTATCCACTTCATTTTTGACATTTTTGACAATGATTTTGACGATCATTGTCAGATTGGCAAAAAATATCCGCTTTTTTCAGAAGCTGTCTACACCGGACGCAACAAAGCGACCTTTGCTAATCCACTTGTCGGAAACTTGTCGAGTCGTACCACATCCAGTGTAGATACTTGGATCCTATTAACACAACGCACAAACCACCTATTCGACAACACATACTTACATTTTATTCTAAATCTGGGATAAAAGTCAAAACTGAAATGTTTAAATGTTTTATTTGGTCTTGATTATAAGCGTGTCGCTTCACTTGATGTTTTTATGGTAGCTTGTTTCAGCCACAGAATGAAAAATAAAAAAGGTAATTGTGACTTTTTGTCTCACAATTCGGACTTTTTTTCTCACAGTTGTGAGTTAACATCTCGCAATTCTGACTTTATTTCTCAGAACTGCGAGATATAAAGTCAGAATTGCGAGATATAAAGTCAGAATTGCGAGATATAAAGTCGAAATTGCGTGTTATAAAGTCGAAATTGCGTGTTATAAAGTCAGAAATGCGAGATATAAAGTCAGAATTGAGTGATATAAAGTCTGAATTGCGAGATATAAAGTCAAAATTGATTCGTATAAAGTCGCAATTGCGTGTTATAAAGTCAGAATTGTGAGATATAAAGTCAGAATTGCGAGATATAAGCTATACTGAGGGGGAAAAAAGTATTTTTTTCCCTTTAGAATTAGCCTGATAACTCGCAATTGCAAGTTCATATTTCACAATTCTGTGAAAATATGTCAGAATTTCAAGATACAAACTCGCAATCATGTGTTATAAAGTCAGAATTGCGAGATGTAAAGTCGCAATTGTGAGGGAAAAAAAAGCAGAATTGTGACAAAGTTGCAATTCTGTCTTTTTCTCGCAATTGCGACTTTATTTCACAGAAATGTGACTTTTTCTCAGAATTGCGACACTATATCTCGCAATTGTGACATTTATTTCTTAGAATTGTGACTTTATTTCTCAGAATTGCGACTTTATATCTCGCAATTGCAACTTTTTTTCTCAGAATTGACTTTATTTCTCAGAATTGCGACTTAATTTCTCAGAATTGTTACTTCATATCTCGCAATTGCAGCTTTATTTCTCAGAATTGTGACTTTATGTTTCGCAATTGCAACTTTTTTTCTCAGAATTGTGACTTTATATCTTGCAATTGCAACTTTATTTCTCAGAATTGTGACTTTATATTTCGCATTTGCAACTTAATTTCTCAGAATTGCAACTTTATATTTCGCAATTGCGACTTTATATCTCAGAATTGTGACTTTATTTCTCAGAATTGCGACTTTATATATCGCAATTGCAACTTTTTTTTCTCAGAATTGACTTTATTTCTCAGAATTGCGACTTAATTTCTCAGAATTGTTACTTCATATCTCGCAATTGCAGCTTTATTTCTCAGAATTGTGACTTTATGTTTCGCAATTGCAACTTTTTTTCTCAGAATTGTGACTTTTTTTCTCAGAATTGCAACTTTATATCTTGCAATTGCAACTTTATTTCTCAGAATTGTGACTTTATATTTCGCATTTGCAACTTAATTTCTCAGAATTGCAACTTTATATTTCGCAATTGCGACTTTATATCTCAGAATTGTGACTTTATTTCTCAGAATTGCGACTTTATATATCGCAATTGCAACTTTTTTTCTCAGAATTGACTTTATTTCTCAGAATTGCGACTTAATTTCTCAGAATTGTTACTTCATATCTCGCAATTGCAACTTTATTTCTCAGAATTGTGACTTTATGTTTCGCAATTGCAACTTTTTTTCTCAGAATTGTGACTTTATTTCTCAGAATTGCGACTTTATATCTTGCAATTGCAACTTTATTTCTCAGAATTGCGACTATATCTTGCAATTGCAACTTTATTTCTCAGAATTGTGACTTTATATTTCGCATTTGCAACTTAATTTCTCAGAATTGCAACTTTATATTTCGCAATTGCGACTTTATTTCTCAGAATTGTGACTTTATTTCTCAATATTGCTACTCTATTTCTCACAATTGTGAGATAAAAAGTCGCAATTATTTTATTTGTATTTTTTTATTCAGTGGCGGAAACAAGCTTCCATATGTTTTTGATGTGATCAGGTAAGAGCCCGCGGGTAAAGAGCCATGAGTGGATCATGAAGTCCAGCTCCCCGTCTCGGGTTGAGCTTGCCCTGGTCCAGCTCACGTCCAGCTCCCCGGGAATAGGCATCTGCAAAGAGCTTGAGGATAAGTTTGATTAGTGGTGTTTGGCTGCACAGGTACGTTGTGTGGAAGCCCTTATTTGGAGCTGGATTGACTGTGAATTATCCTAATTAGTAATTACACACAACCTCATTTGTTTACTATCATCCACTAGTATCAACATTACGTGCTTATGCCGTGAATCATTTTGCGTAAATCACGCTTAGGAACAGTTGTATGCAATTTAGTCAACTAGAGTTTCATTAGAAATGGGGCTAACCTGAAGTTGCCGATTCCCATTATATCTTCTGTACCCCTTTGTTTCTGTAACCACTGGGCCAGTGTTATCAATGGAAACAAACAAGCCGTCACTGCTCTATTCTCAGCTGCTGCTATCAGTACAGCTCAGCCCACGGTTATCTCATAAGAGCTTTCACGGAGACATGGACTGGCAGTTGGAGGACGTGCGTCTAAGAGAGGGTGTCCGGTTTCATTAGCCTTTGTTGCCTGCTCGTGTCCACCTCTGATAAATGGGAAGAATCTGTATCTTCGCAATTTTGTGGATGATGGGAATGATGCGTGTGAATGGGACAGAATGTGTTGTGTGATCTTCAAAAGCGTATTAATAACATCTCATAACCCGGGTGGCCATGGCGCAGCGAGGTCTGGAAAGTGTACAGCTGTCATCGGCTGTAACCTCTCATCGGATGGTCTTGCCTTATCAATGGGCCCAGTGGGGAGCAAGTGATGTCCGGGCTTCTCTTAATGGCCGGTCGTAATTAAATGGCTTGCAAATGGGCCCCAGATGCAAAGTTAGTGTCGCTCCTCGACTGTGATGCTAAATTCAATTTATTAGTTGAGCACAAGGGATCGTGGCTGGATTAGCATGGGCAAGTTTGCCCCTGCTGGTAGAAATGAAAACAACACCGTATGGCTGCAGAAAGCATCTTTCATCATTGATGGCAATTGACATGCTACAAATAGAGGTTCTCAAATGGGGTTTTAACAAGGGATATTTAAGAAAGATGGGCTTTCTTAAAGGGATAGTTCACTTTGAAATTAATTTTCGGTGTGTTTTATCTTACCTCAAGGGCATCCAAGATGTAGATATCTTTGTTTCCACAGTATTTTCAATTTTGATATTTTTAGGTCAAACCGTTCTTGTCTATCAGTCATATAATGGAGGTCTAGGGGGTCCATCTCAAAGAGCATGCACAAAGAAGTCCAAATTAAACATGATTTAATGACTCGTAAATGTAAGTACACATTGATGGCCTAAGACACGAAACGAGCGGTTTGTGCGAGAAAACGAACAGTATTTATGTCGTTTTACCACTTGTAACCACAGCCACGTCCAAGTGTTTAGAAGTGAATATGTGTTTGTGTGTGTGACTGTACTGGCCTGAAGCAGGCGGCCTGCCAACCGGTGATATTTTCAGGCTTTACTGCTGCACTAACTTTATTTTAATAGGGCTTATTTAAAGAAGTGCAAAGTGCAAGCTCATTGTGTGTGTATGTGTGAACTTCACCAGCAATATGCCTTAAAGGAATAGCTCATCCAAAACTGAAAATAATACAATAATTGACTCGCCCTCCAGCCATCCTCACAGCTTTATAATGGCATTGAATAGTGGCCAAGTTTTTGAAGCGCCACAAAGTGGATCCATCCATCCATGCCATAAATGTAATCCGACTGGCGTCTGGAAATGGCCGTGACCTCCGACCTGACATCATGTAGCTCTTCTCTACTATCGAAGTCCTCCAATATTTGTCTTTAAAACTGTTAATCCTAAATTTTGGATTAACTTGTAAAGATTATCTTGATAGACAAAACGTGTATGGGTCACAGCTCTGTGTTGAACACATATCTTATTTTTTTGCGATTTTCCAAAAGTCTACAGTATGGGGAAATGCTTAGCTTTTCGATCGAGGGAACCCATGCGCCGCTAGCTTCCGAGTCGTCCTACAAAGTGACGTCATCACTTCGGCACTCTAGACAGTAAGATTATAAGCACTGCAGTTTTAAATGCTCATGCTAAAAGCGGGATGGATTCTGATTGGCTGTCAGTGTTTTATCATCCATCAGATAGAAAAATCATTCTGAATGCGACTTCTATGATCTCATTCCTCTGTGCTGTTATCGTTATAGCTTTGGCGTGAAATAGAGACGGACCGATTTGTCGGCAGGCCGATATTATCGGCCGATATTACGCATTTTCCAAACTATCGGTATCGGCAGTTATTATGGCCGATAAATTAATATTTCAAAAATGAAATAAAAACAGATGAAACATGCTTCAACCATGTCATCAGTGTTGGAGTTGTATAGTTTGTCCACCAGAGGGCGCTCTACACCGTCCCTGTTGGCAACACTCGTGTATAACGAGCCACACAGTTTTGCTGCTGTTCAATAAGCCGAGAGTTAGCTAGTAGCGGAATTAGCGTTAAATTAATTAGAGTTAGCGGAATTAGAGTATCGGAATTAGAGTTAGCGGAATTAGCTAGTAATAATTACGTTATGTTGTTACAGTGTAGTTGACTGACTGTCGTTTTAACTTTTGACAATGTGACTGAAGTTAAGTGTTTCTTTAATATCGCGTGACAGTTATAGCAATGAGACGTACCATATCTCCTTGGCCTGTTATATTGAAAATGTTTTACAATTTGCAGTATGACGTTATCCATTGCTAAATTATGACTCATCATAGACTAGCCAACCACAAAGCTAGCTAATGCCACTACCATCAGTCTGTTCTGTTGCGACAATGAAAGCAATCCCAGACAGCAAACTGACATTGAATCAACGTGGAAACGACGTCTCTCGTGACATCGAAACAACGTTGATCTGACATTGTTTTGCTCATCGAATTAACGTTGAACCAATGTCAGACGCGGCATTCTTCAAAGCTAAATGAAAATCGAAAATTGGTTTTCCTAACGTTGAAACAACGTTGATTTCAAGTTGATTTTCTGTTAGTTTTGAAGAAATTCGATAGTTGTATTTGAAGTTAATTCGATGAGCAAAACAATGTCAGATCAACGTTGTTTCAATGTCATGTTTCCACGTTGATTCAATGTCAGTTTGCTACGGGTTTCATTTTAAAATGCATTATCATATTATTTTAGTTAAAACTCATAAATAACTACAAATAACTAATGTTAGGGAAATCTGTTAATGTTTTGTTACGTGTTTCTGAAATAAAAAAAATAAATAAATAAAAAATATCGGCCGATATATCGGATTTTAAAACCAAGAAATATTTGTATCGGTATTGGTCTTCAAAATCCTTTATCGGTCAGGCTCTAGCGTGAAACCTGCTATTCCTTTTATATTTCCAACGATTTTTAAAACCATAACCAACCATGAACAGACCTTTTAAAGGGATAGTTCACACGAACATGTTACTCATGTCCTTCCAACCCTGTCCAACCTACTTATTCTGCATAGCTCGAAAGAAAAATGTTTTCCATGTAATGAAAGCCAATGAAGCGTCCCAAAACAACATCGCATGGACAAAAAGTCAGAGACATTTTTCTAAATATCTTCTTCTTGTGTGTGTCGGATGAAACGAGCTCTTGAAGTGTATTCTTGATAATATGAAGTCTGCTGGAACGGTCTCTGTCCCGGCTGCTCACAGCTGTGGTGTCTTGTCTGTTTGCCAGTGTGTGTTGGCTCAACAGAGGAAAAGTCACAGTAGTTTCATCCTCCGCTTCCTCATTTGTCTTCTCTGATAGTCTGGAAGTCTTTATTAAATTCAGTAGGGATACAACACTAATGCGGCCCCTTCTTACTTCAGATTTCCTCACAGATCCTCCGACTTCCTTGAGTATGTGGCAGCTGTTCACAGCTTTTCTGGAATCTTCTGTATTTGCAGTCATTAATGTAATGGCTATTTGATAAACCGTTTCCGTTCCGTGGAGCGCACATGTGGCCACATGCTTCGCTATTTTTTTTAATTGCATCTTGCTGAGAGACATTATAGAATAGATATTCTGTAATGGGGGTTTTGGATTTGCCTTTAATGCATCCGGCTTTATCTTTGATGTTTAGAGTTCGGGATAAAGCCAGCGTCTATCCATTTCGTCTTCACTGACAAAATTTAAACAATTACGCCAATTACAATTACTACGCCAACAATTTAAAGCTAACTTCCATCATGTCAGCCATCAAACTGCTACCGTAACGCCAAAAAGTTCAAAAGTTTGGGGTCTGCACTATTATATATATATATATATATATATATGAATCAGTAAGGATGGATTAAAGTTATCAAAAGTGACAGGATACAAAATATTCAAATAAATGTTTTTCACTTATATTACTCATAAAATAATCATATTAGAAGGATTTTTGAAGGATCATGCCAGACTAAAATTTACATTTTACAATTTATTCACATAGAAAACAGTTATTTTAAATTGTAGTTATATTCCAAAATATTACTGGATTTGATCAAATAAATACAGCTATTTTAGACATCATACAAAACATTAAAAAAATGGTAATGAATAATTATACATTGCAATATTTTATTTACTATGTTCATAACAGACTCTTTTAACAGATTAACAGAAATTATTTGTTTTAAAGGTTTAAAAGGGGGTGTGACCAAAAAAGTTTGAGAACCACTGGGTTGGAGAAACATGATGGCGATTGGCCTTTTACATAAATTTGTTCATATAATTTCAAAGTTTATGTTCATCAAATAACATTTGTGATGAAGTGTCAGTGAATCATTGTAATTTGGTTTGTTTAAGTCATCCGGGGAAGGATGTATTTTTGGAGATTTGGAAAGAATTTGAATTAAAATGATGAAGTAAATACTGAAAGAAAAAAAAATGTAATTTCTACCTGAATAAGTTAGTTCAGGCAATAATAAAAAACACAATGAAGTAAATTCTACAATAGTACTCTATTTAAACTTTTAGAAATGAAAGCGAAAATATCAACGTTATAAAAGTAAAGTAAAACCTTCTCAACTTTCTGATACTGGTGTTCCCATCATGCATTGGATAGAAATTATTAACAAGGTTGCACTTTACACTGTATTTACACTGTTTTATCATCGGTTTAGTAATTTGCTGTTTTGTTACATCTGTTAATTTTACACTCAGAACGACATTAATTCTCAAAAGTGATCCAATGAATGTCGTTATTGTGTATTGTGTACCAAGTATTGAGATGGTTCTGGTGGGATACCATATCACTTCTATCATGTAGATGCGTTTCCTTCACAGTAATGTTTACTCAGATCTTCTAAGTAAAACGTACAATTTAGAAACATGCTTAATTCAGTGTTATATTTTTCGAGTTAAATGTACATAAAACATATTTTTGCAAAGTGAACCTAAGTCTAAACTTTTACAAACTCTAACACTTTTAAGTAGATTTTATACTAAATTCCACTTATGAAATTTACTTTAAAAATCTGACTGTGCAAACTTGCAAAAGAGAAATTCTAAAGTTATTATGGCGCTGTAAAGTGAATCCTAATATATGCTATCATAATTGTAATACTTGGTCATTAAAAAAATGATACGGCCACTGCGACTTTGCAGAATCAGATCAAATCATGAACGCAATCTTTCTGACATCATTTGAACACGCCGTTTTATTATTATTATTTTTTTAAATCAGCATTTTTTTTATTTAAACTCAAAAGAAATTCGAAGAGGAACTTGCGTCTCTGAAGGCGAATGCATGCAAGTGCATTTGGGCAGGCATAGATTTCCATGTGAGGACAGAGACTGGTGGGTGAGGCGCAGGATCCCTATTGGTGGGAGAGGACGTGTTTCTAGGTAGAGCTTGGCAGCGATTGGCTGAGGACAGCGTGTCACTGGGGAGTGACAGGGCGTGATTGGCATCCACAGGCTGGTGGTGCTGACAGATGGTAAAATGCTACGCAAGCTCGGGACAGATCTCACTCACAGGGTGGTGGTAGTTGGGGTGGTCAGGGGGCGTAGTGTTGGGTGGCGGGGGTTAAAGAATGCTGGAATGGATGCCTTGAGTATGTTGCCCTGAACACGGATGAAATCTGCTTATGTTTGGAAACATCACCCAAGGCTTGTGAAAGTCATGGTTTTGAAGTCCACTTTATGAATACAGAGATGAAAATGCTCTCTTATGTCAACTTGATTCACTGTGACATTGCAATGAGCTCCATTTCAAAACCGGTTAGCCTGCAAATCGGCCAATTAATCTATTTTGGTTCTGCCTAGTCAACACGAAAATTTACACCCTGCCTCAGGGACCTCCTTTAAAGGACTCGGTCACCTAACAATTTAAATATTATTTATTAATATTTGAAAAAGTCACGCGGTGCGACCAGCATGTGTAGAGCATGAGACCCTCATGACTGTGTGTCAAGGTTACCAAGTCTCTAAAATATCTGATAATTTTACCTTTTTTATAACAAAGCAAAGTTGGTCCAGGTTGTTAAATGCTAAGCGTTCCTTAATTCTGTTGTCTATTTTTTCTTTCTAAATTTTTATCTGTTTTAATTTTTCTGAGGACTGTTTTAATTGATACATTTTTAGTAATCAAAAATCATGTCTAAATAATTGAAATAATAACACTTAAACCAATGAAATCTTGTAATTTTTTTCTAAAATAATCAAAGAGCATGTCTTATCAATTGAATTCATAAATCTTTAACATCCAGTAACAATTATTATGATTATTGAAACTTTTACAATAATTGAGCTCTATTAAATATTTTTTTTAGAAATTCTGTTGCCTTAATTTTCAGTTCAATTTTGTTCAATTTTTTATTTCTGTGTCATGTCAAAACGCAAATGATTTGGGGCAACTCAAATGTTTTTGCTAGGGAACGCAAAGTTTCTCTGAGGAACGCAAACGTTTTTTGCTAGGGAACGCAAAGTTTCTCGGGAATGCAAAAGTTTTTGCGAGGGAATGCAAAGTTTCTCTAAGAAAAGCAAACGTTTTTGCTAGGGAATGCAAAGTTTCTCTGGGGGGACGTAAATATTTTTGTGAGGGAACACAAAGTTTCTCGGGGAGCGCTAATGTTTTTGAGAGGGAACGGAAAGTTCCTTTGAGTAAAGCAAAAGTTTTTGCAAGGGAACGCAAAGTTTCTCAGAGGAACGCAAAAGTTTTTTTGAGGGAATACAAAGTTTCTTGGGGGAACGCAAACATTTTTGTGAGGGAAGTCAGGGAACGCAAAGTTTCTCTGAGGAATGCAAAAGTTCTTGCGAGGGAACGCAAACGTTTTTGTGAGGGAATGTAATGTTTCTCGGGGAAACGCAAACATTTTTGTGTGAGGGAACACAAAGTTTCTTGGGGGAAAGCAAAAGTTTTTGCGAGGGAATGCAAAGTTTCTCGGGGGAACACAAAAGTTTTTGCGAGTGAACACAAAAGTTTCTCGGGGGAACACAAAAGTTTTTGCGAGTGAACACAAAAGTTTCTCGGGGGAACACGAAAGTTTTTGCAAGGGAATGCAAAATTTCTCTGAGGAAAGCAAAGGGAACGCAAAGTTTCTCTGAGGAATGCAAAAGTTTTTTGCGAAGGAACTCAAGGGAACACAAAGTTTCTCTAAGGAACACAAAAAGTTTTACGAGGGAACGTACATTTTCAACGCAAACATTTAAAAAGCGAACGCAAAGAAAGAACTATCAATCAGACAACATGCAGTAGATTTTGTGCAAGACTTTTTTCAAGCAAAGTTTTAATCATGTTGATAATTTAGAGGCCATATCAAATTTGATACAGTAGGCTTTATAGGGTTACATTTCTGTCTGATCCAGAGGTGCTCACCATGCCACATGTTCTTTTGAATATTTTTTTCGAAAGGTAGTGGAAGTGCACATCCTAAAAAGAAGTCCATCTTTTCAGGAGAGAGAGAGAGAGAGTGTGTGCTGGACTTCAGACAGAGCTGAACAGATTGAAGGCCGTCTGTGTTGGCCTGAGTGTGTGAATGTTGACTGTAGTCCACATGAAGATGTGCTGAGCTGGCTGGACTGAGAATATTCCTAGGCTGGTGGTCCCAGAGCCAAACGCTCTGCAATCATCTGGCCTCTGGCCTCGACACGTGCTGTAACGTGTACTGTCAGCAGCCCGCAGGTAGGTGGGCGTTTTTTTCCTGTGGCTGTCAGCACAGGGGTCGGAGCCAGACCTAAACCGGTGTAGCGTGTCCAAGAACACTCAGACACAAGGGAACATTGGACATGCTGTTAAGAGCTCCAGTCCAAAACCTAGAGTAGCCACGGCGCCTTCATTATATAGGCAGCATCCTAAACTGGAACCTCGCAAGCGACAGATTTTAAACCGCCTCACAAATAATGTGGGTGGTGATGGTGCAGTGGATAAGACACATGCCTCTGGTGTGAGAGACCCGGGTTCGAATCCACTGTGAGACACCAATGTGTCTGTGAGCAAGACACTTAACCACTAGTCGCTCCAGAGGCGTGCGACCTCTGACATATATAGCAATTGTCGCTTTGGATAAAAGCGTCAGCTAAATAATAATAAAATAACAATCTCGTGACCGATTCCAGTGGATGCTAGCATGTTGCTAAGCTAAACAACTTGATAATCAGATTGGATGAATAACAAAAAAAGGATCTGTCCACTTTTTTTTGTTTTTTAAAATTTACTTTAGGCGTTTTTGCCTTTTAGTGGATAGGACAGTGACAAGACAGGAAGTGAGGTGGGAGAGAGAGGGGAAACGGGATCAGGAAAAGTCCACGAGCCAGGACTTGAACTAGCGCAACGGCACTTGCCTACGAGTCTATCGGCGATGACGGTATACGTTATCAAATCCCACATCAAATACAAACATTTGATACACAAATGCAAACATAGGCAAGATTTTCTAAACAGGGTAAATTAGCATTAGATTAGCGTGAGAGCGCAATCCTATAAAAGCGCCGATGGGAGTGGAAAGTTCTGATCCTGACCTCCTGACGACGCACATATGAAAGAACACAGAGCCGGATTATTTCCATAATGACCAACACAATTTACCAAGAGTAACACAAATTTGAGGTCAAGGACCTGTCCACACTACTGCGTTTTCGTGTAAAAACAGAGACCTTTTGCTACGTTTGCACCTCCCGTCCAGACTAAAACGAAAAAAACGAAGACCTAAAACGGAGAAGTTTAGAAATGCTGCAGCTCCGTTTTGCGTTTTGAATCTCCGGAGGGCGTTTTAGTGAAGACAGAACAAAATGGTGGAGTTTAGAAACGATGACGCAGAGGCTCACGCTCGCCTCTATGATTGGGTGTCATCAGTCATGACGTATCCTTCCCTGATTCGTCAGCCACTGTTTACACCGGCACACACATGCCCAGTGTTGGTGAATGGTCATGTGATCCGTGATTTTAGTGGTTTTAATGTGGATGAGATCAATTCTAATATGCAGATAAAACGCTGGTGTGGACGGAGATCGCATTCGTTTTAATTCTCCGTTTTTAAACGAAAACGCAGTAGTGTGGACGGGACCTAACACAGGATTTTTTGGGTGGTAAATAAAGATGTGAATACCAATAAATTGACTAGCACAAAAAAATCATTGCGTGATTAATTTAACAACAGAATCTCATGTCAATTCGTAAATATTTTACCCTCTGACGGATTGGTGGCGTATTCTTAGTTATTTATACGCTTTTAAAGAATCTGCTTATGCCCCGCTGAGGGTTCGGTTACATGTTTGACAAACCATGTGTAAAGTCATGTCAACACCATTGTTTAGTATTTTCTCTTTGAAACCGCAGTGAACCAAAGGCAGACTCAAAAATGCGTCACAAACTAGTAATTTGTAACCAATCAGGTCAACGTGTGATCGTCAACCAGTGGATCTCTGAGCTGCTGTGAGTGAGTGGAGGCGGGGCTAATTTGCATAATTATAGAACCACGTATACTAAATGAGGCAAGGGTGTAGAATTACATTCAAGGTATTTTAAAGCTACACTGTGTGATTTTTACCCCCATCTAGCGGTGAAAAGGTATATGACCATCCAGTGAATATTAGTTTCTGTTCCTCTCAATTCCGATTTCATTTTAACTCCTACGTTGGCCAATGTAGTCCAAGATTAACATGGCTTCCAGTTCGACATCGTCCATGAGTGTTAACTCAAACGTAAACGCGAAAGGCGAAGCTTGAATTAACGGGAATGTCCCTCTTTGGCTAATGTACTTTCAAGATGGAGGGGCAACATGGCGACCGACATTAGAACCCCTTACCCGTATGTATTTTCAATGGCATATTATACACTCACGAGAATACTTTATTACTTGAACGAAGTAAATATACATTAATGAGCACATATATTTTTGAAAGAAAGTGTTTTTAGCTAAGAATAAACCAAAAGAGTTACACAGTGTAGCTTTAAGGCATGAAAATAAAATTGAGGCAAAAAAAAAAAAACATTTAAAAATGTCATTTTGGTGATCAAAGATGTGTTTTAAGTTGGGCTGTCAAACGATTAATCGCAATTAATCGCATGCAAAATAAAAGTTTTTGTTTACATAATATATGTGGGTGTACTGTGTATAGTTATTTTGTATATAAAAAAATACACACACATGCATGTAAATTTAGGAAAAAAATATTATTTATATACAAAATAATTATATTTATATATAATATAAATTATATATAAATCTATATACAGTATATCCATGAAAATACAAGCATGTGTCTGTATATATATATATATATATATATATATATATATATATATATATAAAATAATTATACACAGTGCACCCACATATATTATGTAAACACAAACCTTTATTTTGGATGCGATTAATCGCGATTAATCATTTGACAGCCCTAGTTTTAAGGGATGATATTATATTATTGACTGCAGGGGGACTTTAAACGTACTTGGTTTTCTCATTAGATCGCCTTGGTGTATGGAACACAGCCAGCGTTTCTTGTCCAAAGACCGAAAGCATATAACTCTGAGAATTTAGCAGGTACTAAACCAGTCTTAAAGTTTTATTTCTATGCTGACAGTGACGATTGCTTGGCTGCTTGCTTTGTGCGAACACACTTACACACTTTTAACAGTTTTTTAGCAGTCCGGGTCAAATCTGTAGTTTGCATTTATAGCTTGGTATTATTATAGAATCAGGATTTGGATGTGTGAATTAAGTGATTATCCATGTGACACAATGCCCTACTTGCTCACGTCTGTTTTCTTCCTTAGGAAATCTTGTAAAAGTCACCATATGGTATGACTAAATGTAGACCTTTTAACAAATGCTCGTCGGGTGGTTGTGACGCTACAGCAGTGCGTGAATCACATTCCAGATGCCTGTGATATGGTCCGCTCTTACACTAGACTGTAGTTTGTGTCAGTGTCACACCAGACCAGACCAGTAAATCACTCTCTCCTCAACTGGGTTTGGCTCAGACACTCCCAACAGCTCGACCGGCCAATCCCGACACACTCTAATGACTCGGCTTGGTTGTTAATGTCGGAGTGATTTATTTAAAGCTATAATAAGGAATTATTTGCGAACTTCAAATTTTCATTTACTCCATTTTTATTTTATGCTATGGTTGTGTGTTTAACCACAGTGATGTTTATAAATCTAAAATCTGATTGGTTGAGTCATGTTTGAATTTCTGCTCAACAAATGCCAATTGAGTTTTAGTAGAGAACTCAAAACCTTTAGGTGACTTTCAAGTCCAGCTCTAGAAATTAGAGAAAATTAAAGTTGGCCTGTGTTTTTATCAAACATTAAAAAAGTCGTATACTAACCTGTCTAACTTGTGTCGCAGTTTGTTTGAAGCAAATTTAAAAGTTTTAGCCCTCAAACCGTATTCAGTTTATAGCCCTTAATCCTGTAATTGTGGACGAATGTGGGCACAGAGGACTCAGTTGTGATTCTAATTTTTATTTATTATAAATGTTATATCACTGTCTTCGATAAAGTTTTGTCTGTCCATTTATGGTGGGTTTTTTTTTTATTTTGGGGATGTTTTTGAATTTATTTACTTCAAAAAGTACCATATTTTCTATGTAAATCATGCTAATTTTTATGTTTTACTTTTTAATTTTTTTTTAACTACATTGAAATCTCATTCCAATAAGTTCTTTGAGCTAAAACCTAAAGATGAAGTGACTTTGCCGTCACCTGCTGTTTTATTTTGGCTTATTTTAGAATGCTCTAAATTAGAGTTTTTCCCATACATTTCTATGGGTGCCCATTTTTGACACAAATACAAGATTAAGGAGATCAAGGGAAGTATTTTTTTTAAAAAATAAATCAAAACTATTTTGCCCACATTTGTCCAGAATACGGTTTTAGGGTTAACAAGTTAGATAAATTACTTATTTAAACAGAAGACATTGCTCGACTTTTACAACAATATATAATCAAAAACACTACACCAGTGTCGATATTTACTAAAACGCTTACAATTTTTTTTGTTAATTAATGAAGCTGAAATAAATATAAATATTAGATTAAAAAATTCGAAAACTACAAATTTTGTTTAAGAACTTTAAGTTGAAGCAATAAAATGGAAAATAAATAAAACTGAACGAAAACTAAACTGCAGTGAAACCAAATTGTACAAAAGCACAGCTTATTAATTAAAATGAAAATGTAAAACATGTAAATAAACCTTCTAAACATTAATAAAATGATAATATAATAAGCTAAAACGTCTGTTAATTTTGAATAATAAATATTTGTCATTGTAAGCCTCATGCTTTGACCAAAAACAAATTATCCAAGCGATCAAACTGAGTTGCTCATACAGAATAGACTAAAAATGTAATTTAATTCAATTAAATTTAATTTCTGATTTGATAGTTCAATCAACCTTTAAAATAGTGGCAAATTTAAAGTTTTTTTATTTTATTTATGGTGAACTGCTTGTGCTACGGATACCTTAACATGAGGAGAAATGTGCTGTTAGTTTTCTAAGCAAACAGATTTGTGATTTTAGCGATAAAGACAAAATTCCCTCGACTTGCACTCTGAAGAGGAACCTGAGCTATAGTAGCCAGCATTCGGTTGATGTGTGTGGGTGTGTGTTTGCAGCCAGTAGATTTGTCTTCCAGTACACACTGCCCTCATTAGGCCGTATGTGGATCCTAGTTCACAATTGTCTCAGGTGCTTTGGTGACAGTGAGAAATCTGTCAGCACCATCTAGTGGATTTGCCCTTTTATCTGCTCACCAAGAATGAAATCAGTCATTTTGAATTGACACTTTGTCAGGGATCAACTTAAACCTTGATGAATGGCTCTTGCTATTTTTATCATGTAATCAAACACTGATGGTAAACTTTTATTGGAACACGTTTGTACACAACTTTTTTAATCTGTCATTTAAATGTAATGTGCATGATGAATGAATACATATAGGCCAATTTGTTTTTTTAGGTATTGTGTGTGTTGCGCTTTAATTTCTCTTATTCACTTATTTTTGTCATGTTGCTTTGACAAAATCTAGTTAAGTCAACAATAGGTTGGTTTTACCTCCTCTCCATTGTTTTGGCGTCAGAGTGAAGGTCTAGTTTTACATCCGTCATGTTGTTCCCTGTCGGAAGGTTTTGGGAGTCACCGTGGCCATGTGCGGCTAAAAAAGGGGAAAGAATCTGAAATGCTGGTTGTTGTGCCGTCCGTACTCAATGCCAACAGATGGCTGGTTGTAAATCTGTCACATTGGCACCTCGCTGGGAATTGGATGCTGGGCCGCTTGTGTACAACAGGCTGTTTATGGCAGGCCATGTAGAGCATTACAAAACTACCACATAATATTATAGTGGAAATTAAGAAATAAGTGTGTTGTGAGATTATCAAAATCCCCTATAGTTTAATGTTTTGTTTTGTTTTAAAGAAAGTGTTTGTTAAGTACTTCTGAAGTCAATAATTTTATCCTTTAAAACTAATCTTTGAACACCAAAATGAGAAAACTTCAAACGTTTTTTTTTCCTGAGACATTTTTTTTTCATGCCTAGCTTGAATGTAACTCCACCCATGCTTCATTTAGTATTCAAGTGTTCATGAATATGCTAATTGGCCCCGCCTCCACTCACGCGGCTCACAGATTCACTTCGCCAACTTACTGAGTTAAACGCTGCACAATGGTGTCGCTCTTTGCAACGTCAGACACATAACGGTAATTAGCATGATTAGCCTTTTGCTTGACTGTTAATAGCTGTGTTGCTGATGTTACACAAACTATGTTCCTGTTCGGCTTCGCTTTCTAACAATCATAAGAAACGCTGTGAACATGCTGTTTATTGACTCTGTTTTGCACTGAAAAAATAATCCCGTAAAAAAAAAAACGGTAAACTACTGGCAGATGTGGTTATCAGCATCATACCGTAACTGTACGGTGTGTTACTGTTTTTTGAATTATCAGCTACAGTATTTAATTTAACAGCTTTATGCTCTAACACAAAAACAGTCAGTATATATAGTTACGGTATGATGCTGGCAACCACAGCTGGCAGTAGTTTACCGTTTTTTTTACAGGATTATTTTCACTTTACAATAAGGTCTCTTTAACATTAGTTTAAGAATGAACTAACATGAACAATATATTTGTACAGCATTTATTAACCTTTGTGACTAGTTAATAAAACTTTTCATATAATTCAAATTGCATACTAAACTTTTAAACATAAAACAAACAACGATAACTGCAAAGGTACCTTATAAAATATAGTTTGAAAAAGTAATTTAATATTTAAATAATTGTATTATTGTTTTACTATGACTAGCCTACATCCAGATTCCTAATCTAAATAAACTGTGATGCGTACAGTACTGTTTTAACAGTGATTGCAAAAATATTATTTATGATATTACAATTGTTAGGAGGACTAATTCTCGGTAATCCTGCAAAACCACTGTTAGTGAAAACAGCTGTTTATTCATGTGTGCTTTTGACAGAATTTGTAAAAAATAATGTTTTCTCTGCAACTGAGAGCATCTGTCTTGTGTTTGAGGGAGTAGTTTGTGATTGGCTGGAAAGATTTCTCTCACTTTCCGCTCTGGTATTCAGTTCGCGGCTCGCTCGACCACTTGTGTTTGGGGTCAAACAGAATTTCCAAGTCCATGGTGTTCCCATGTAATTGGGCTGCTTTAAAACTGTTGCCGACGGGTTGATCTTTTTTAAAGGTTCGACATTTTGCATGAATTATATTTGACTGAAACCTTGTATTGAAATATAATATACTCTACCAATGACAAAATGTTTTTATGGTCAATGTTTTATGTTTTTTATGGCTGTGTTTATGGTCACTGTAGTTGTTTTTTACAGTGACTGTAAAATATGTTTTTAAGGTATGGGATTGGCATATCTTGAGTTTTTTTTTTTGATATTTGGGATATGGAAATTGGGCTATTTTTTTTTTTTTTTTTTACACAGACCTGGCAACCCTAGGGTCAACATATTTGAAATGGCTGAATTTTAAGTTTCACTGGTCTTGAATTCAGATGAATTAATTCTTTTTTTTATTAGTAATTAAATATTGTTGAATTTCAATCAGAAACTTTGGATGGAATATCTTCATAGAGTGCTTACATGAACCTGGATTGTACTTTATTCGAATATAAAGTTTATTAAAAGTTATAAAACTTAAGTTATGTAATAAGTTTTATACTTATTATAACTTACTATGCTTATTAATACTTATTAACTTTATAAAACTTTATTCGTATTTGAATTTAATTCAAAATGAAGCTGTAAGCAAGATTTAATTTGATTTAATTTTATTAGAAATGAAAATGTAGAAACTACAAATTAAAAATTCAGAGAAATTCATATAACTATACTTAAAACAATTTTTTAATTTCATTCAATTAAACGTGCCACCAATAGAAATTTAAATTTAAACTCAAATTTCTATTGGTGGTAAGTGTGAGATCTTGTTAGTGGGTATTTCAAGCAGAAACTGAAATTGAATGTTTATTTTATGGACCATGTTGGAAGAAAATTTCATTTCACAGAAGGCTGTAACGTACGGACAGAGACGGTCGGATCCATGCGCAGATCTTTATTGCAAGCATGCATAGATACAGGCAAACAGTAGAACAAAGGGACAGTCCAAATACTCGTAGTCTAAACAGGCAATGGTCGGGGCAGGCAGCACAGGTTCACAAACAGTCCAGGAAACAAGCTAAGGTCGAGAGTCCAGGGAAACACAGAATACATAAACGGAGAAATTGCTCAGAGATGTACGCTTACAGGGTAACAAGACTTCGCAAGGGACAAAGGGAAAACTCAGGCTTAAATAAGGAACTCAATAACCAATAATGAAACACAGCTGAACATAATAAAACACAAAGAGTCCATGGGGAAACAGAACATGGGAAGAGAGTGCCCTCCAGTGGCTCTTGAGGGCACCACAGCTGCAGATCATCACATAACCCCCCCTCTAAGGAGTGGCTTCCAGACGCTCCTAAGAGCTCCGGGGGGAGGTCAACGGGGGCTGGGATGGAGGGCCAGGCCCATGGAGAGGCAGGAGGCCAGGCTCCTGGAGAGGCCTGGGGCCTGGGGACCAGAGCAGGGCAAGAGACCATGGAGAAGCACACTTGGAAGGGTACCAGGATGGAGCAGACTCAGACAAGGGCGGAGCAGAGTTGGACAGAGACGAGGGCGGAGCAGACACAGGCGAGGTCCATGACAGCTTCGCCTCCATGGCCCTCACAGACTCGGACGAGGTCCATGTCAGCGTCGCCTCCATGGCCCCCACAGAGTACCTACTGCCCCTCCCCAAAAAATACTTGGGGAAATTCACGGGAGGAACCTCTGGGTGGTGAACGGGTTCAGGAAGAGCCTCCCGGAACTTGAAGGGTGTAGGCAGGGCGAGGCACAGAGGCGGGGCCGGCAGGGCGAGGCGCAGAGGCGGGGCCGGCAGGGCGAGGCGCAGAGGCGGGGCCGGCAGGGCGAGGCGCAGAGGCGGGGCCGGCAGGGCGAGGCGCAGAGGCGGGGCCGGCAGGGCGAGGCGCAGAGGCGGGGCCGGCAGGGCGAGGAGTCCGAGTACGCTCACCGAAGCCTGGCGAACCGAACTAGTCCTCCCTCTCCTCCTCCTGCGGCGGCGAGTCACAGGCCTAGACACACTCGCTGGGCTGGGCGACTCACTCACTTGACTTGAAGATTCATCACACACTTGTACTGAAGATTCAGAGCTCACTTGAACAGGAGATTCACTCACTTGAACTGGAGACTCAGCACTCACTTGAACAGGAGATTCACTCACTTGAACAGGAGATACAGCGCTCACTTGAACTGGAGATTCAGCGCTCACTAGAACTGGAGATTCAGCGCTCACTAGAACTGGAGATTCAGCGCTCACTTGAACTGGAGATTCAGCGCTCACTTGAACTGGAGATTCAGCGCTCACTAGAACTGGAGATTCAGCGCTCACTAGTCTCGAAGAAACACTGTACAGACTTGATTCACTTAGCTCGGCACTTGACTCACTTGATTCACTCGGTTCGGCACTCGGATCACTTGGCTTGGCACTCGATTCACTCAGCTCGACACTTGACTCACTTGATTCACTCGGGTCGGCTGGCACGCGCTCAAACTCCGGTTCTACCCGCGACACCTTCGCTGTCTTTGGAACAGCACATTTAACAGGGCCAGTGCGGGATACGGGCTCGAGGGGTTGGACACGATGAGTGGGTTTAGCAGGAACAATATGCTTAGAAGCTCCTCTGACGGTCCTTAAGGGAGGATCAAATAGTTTAGCGAGCTGAGGCTTAGGCGGCTTGGGGAGTGAGTGAGAGAAATTCGCCGCATACGAACCTCCCCGACGCAGGGAAAGGAGCAACTCCTCGGGATCCTCCTTTTCTGCGGGGAGTTCAAAAGCCTTTCTGAACAGGGCGGTAAACACGTCGAAAGAAGGAAACGACATCCGACCTGGTTCCCAAAACACGCCTGCCCACTCCAGAGCCTTTCCAGTTAACAGTGAGCAGATGAAAGAAATGCGTTCTATATCCGAGGCGTAAAACAGGGGCTGATGATTCATATACAAGCTGCACTGCTGAAGAAATCCTTCACACGCTTCAGGTGAGCCATTAAACTTCTCGGGAAATGGCGTATTAGTATCGCTGGATGCGGTACTCACACTGGGTTGCGGTGGAACAGGTGCAGCTGGAGTTTGGGCTTGATTAGCCGCTGTGCTTGTGCTCTGCGGAGACCATGATTGCACGGAGCTTGCTAGTTCCTCGAGGAGAGAAGTTAGTCTCGCCAGCTGAGAACTATGAGAGGCTAGCATTGAAGCTCGGGTCTTGACCACGGCGGATAGATGCTGAAAGTCTGCTGGATCCTCGTTTGGCGAAGTCTTCTGTAACGTACGGACAGAGACGGTCGGATCCATGCGCAGATCTTTATTGCAAGCATGCATAGATACAGGCAAACAGTAGAACAAAGGGACAGTCCAAATACTCGTAGTCTAAACAGGCAATGGTCGGGGCAGGCAGCACAGGTTCACAAACAGTCCAGGAAACAAGCTAAGGTCGAGAGTCCAGGGAAACACAGAATACATAAACGGAGAAATTGCTCAGAGATGTACGCTTACAGGGTAACAAGACTTCGCAAGGGACAAAGGGAAAACTCAGGCTTAAATAAGGAACTCAATAACCAATAATGAAACACAGCTGAACATAATAAAACACAAAGAGTCCATGGGGAAACAGAACATGGGAAGAGAGTGCCCTCCAGTGGCTCTTGAGGGCACCACAGCTGCAGATCATCACAAAGGCTCTAATTTACTGATTTGATTTGAGTAAATGAATCCTCTATAAAGTTTTCTGAAATCAATTTGGTGCACAATTATACCAAAATTACAATATATTTTGACAATATTAAATTTGATATAAACCGTAATATTTAAATTATTGTATAATAATAATAGTATTTGTTTTTTGTCACTAAGTTTAATGAAATTCTATTTGATGAATAGAATTCGAATGGCAATACAGTAAATTCCTCTGTGTGTTCATTCTTGACATCAATATCACAATTTATGTTCATTGTGAGACTTTTATTGAGACCTGCATTATTTTTAATAGTGTTTTTGTTTATGAAATGTTTCTTATGAATATTGCAGCTTCAATTCAATTCAGTTAGTGAATTTCCCACTAATGCACATGTATTGTATTTTATAATGTAAGCTTATATATATATATACACACACACACCCACACACACACACACAACATTTTGCTCACGAAAAAATTCAACAAACACAATTAAGCAAATGAAATAATGTATTTTTTTTTGTTATTGCATGATTATATATGATCTATTTTCAGATATTATCAGTAATTCTGTCCAATATTTGCGGCCAATGGTTGGACGTGTTTGTGGTTCGTAATGACGTGCGTGAATGTTCTCTGTTAATATTCCCAATAGTTTATCAGATCTGTCAGGGCGTTGTGTTTTCTCCCACATGCTGTCAGCGCTTCAGTTTATCATGATGAGCAGGTGATACCACTCATCTGTCATTACAACTCACTGATGTTGCTAATTAAAAATGTGAAAACTAGAACACAGAAAGGGGACATGTGAAGTTCAGAGCCAGGCGTCCTGGCAAAGACAGAATGCTGTCAAACTAGGATCACATTTAGGATTTAACACTCGCACATTATCCCACAAACTCCTACGTGGCTCCTGCAGGACATTTCTCTTGGATTTGGGTTGCTCATGTTTCACTTCGACTTCAATTTAATTCGGTTTTTAGGGTCCTACTGTTGTTTTCAACTTTCTTAAACTTGCGAGTTTAGCATTTTTGTCGGGCAATCTAAAAATGAATTCTGTGTGTTATATTTAAATTAACTTTTACATTTTTTATGTAAATTGAATTAACCTTTTAAGTACAAAAAAAGCTTTTTAATGTGAATATTTCAACCTGACATTTTTAAGAGTCAGAACAGATAAAAAAAGTCCCCTTTATAATAATTAAAGATATGAAGAAAGATTTATTACACAATCTGCAAGCTCAAACAGAAGTACATGATTAAGTACATTAATTTAGATTTGTACATGATAAATATTGTAGTTTTATAGCTGTGTTGGGTTAGTTAATCTAAAATAATAATTGATCACAAGCTACTAATCATATATTCAACAGTGTAGTTAAATATTGTTGGATTACTTATTACTAGTTTCTAAATCCTATATCAACTTTGCAGTTCAACCATTCAACACTGTAAAAAATATATATATTTTCACGATTTGTAATCCCAACCTTTTTTCTTTTGTCAAATCAACTTAAATAATTAATGTGCTTCAGATAACATAATATGTTGAGTTTTTGATGATTAAATCAATCTCCTTTATTGTGTTAACTCAATTTTTCCATTTCAATGAACTTGGTTACTTTATTTTTTAAGTTAAACCAACAATATATTTTTTATAGTGTAGACATGAAACTGCTCTTTTTAATCTTTCAAATAAATCATATAAAATTGCATAAATCTTTCTTGAACTGAGCAGATATGTTAAAGGAAGAAAGTCACATGAAAAACAAATTCGACATTAAATTTTGATGTTAAATCCACTATTGTTTTATATAGATTTGTACAGTATTTAATGCTATTACTTAATTTTCAGTAACTTGAACTAAATTACAGATAAATTAAGAATTTTTTTCTATTTACATGTGATATGTGATATTCCACCAACGTCACCACGCTGTAAAAAAATATTTTCATGATTTGTTATCACAACATTTTTTCTTTTGTCAAATCAACTTAAATAATTTATGTGGTTCAGATAACATAATATTTTGAGTGTCTGATGATTAAATCAATCTTCCAAATTGTATTAACTCAATTTTTCCATTTCAATGAACTTAAAATTTTAAGGCAACCAGGTTACCAGCAGTTTTTTACAGAACTGCTCTTATAAATCTTTCAAATAAATTATATAAAACTGTATAAATCCTTCTTGAACTGAGCAAAATTATTTTAAAGGAAGAACGTTACATAAAAAACAAATTCGACATTAAATTTTGATGTTAAATCCACTATTGTTTTATATAGAATTGTTCTATACAGTATTTCATGCTATTACTTAATTATTAGTAACTTGAACTAAAGTACAGAAAAAAATAAGTAATAATTGTTTTTACTATCACAACATTTTATGTTTTGTCAAATCAACTGAAATAATTTTTGTGGTTCAGATAACATTTTGAGTTTTTGATGATTAAATCAATCTCTTTCATTGAATTAACTCAATTTTTCCATTTGTTGGAAAATGGAACAATTTCCCATTTCAATCAACTTAAAATTTTAAGGCAACCAAATAACTTAATTTTTTTTTAAGTTAAACCAAAAATATTTTTTACAGTGGTCAGGGCACTAGGGATTCAATATATTCTTTAAAAACAGGGAGTTTCTCAAAATCAAGGAATAGATATTTTTTATTTTTCACTGCAGCCCTTAAAACATTGACCCAAAATGTCAAGGTAAAATAAAAGAGGTAAAAAAGTGAAAACTATTAAAAGTTCCACAACGGAGGCAGTGTTTCCCACTGTAAAAAACAAAAATATATTTTCAAGATTTGTAATCACAGCATATTTTTCTTTTGTCAAATCAACTTAAATAATTTATTTGGTTGAGATAACTTATTATTTTGAGTTTCTGATGATTAAATCAATCTCCTTCATTGTATTAACTCACTTTTTCCAGTTCAGTCAACTTAAAATTTTAAGGCAACATGTTACTTCATTTTTTTAAAGTTAAACCAACAATATTTTTTTAAACATAACCTATAGGTTACGTTTTTCGTGGTAAAAAAAATAGGCCTAATGAAAGTGTATTTGATGCATCGGATGGGGGGGGGGGGGCACGTCCCATTTGGGAATGGTTTCATCCATAAGGTGTTAGTTCACATAACGTCGCCCTCCCTGTTTTGCCTTCAGTCGGTTTTGCGCAGCACATGTGACGGTGAACTATTCCAGGCACATTGGTGGAGCTCGTGTACACAGAGCCCGGGGTCTGAGCAGAGCGAGGGAAGGGACTGAGCGAGGTAAGAGCCAGCGCCTGATAATGTGGTGACAGTGTGTTCACTCATAGATTATGAAGTGGCCGCCAAGTTTTAAAGTGATTTAAATCTGTGGCTGATGCTTCTCAGGAGGATAATTTATTGTTTCCTCTGTGAATGCTTCAATGTTTTGGTGTGGCATTACAAGAGACCGGCGCAGTTGTACGGCGAGACAAAGATGCGTGTGGAATTTCAAAAGTGATTATTAGAAATGTAACGTTGAGTTGTTGCTGAGCCGTCTCAGAGCCAAGGTCATTGCAGTTGTTTTCTTTTTCTTTTGCGTTTAATTGTTTTTTAATGATTTGTATTTTTGGAAAAGTCTATTACACTGAAAAAAAACAAATTGATGTGGGAAAAATAAAGTTGAATTGAAGTCAAAAACCGTACTTATTATAACTTAATCAAAATGAAAATATATATTTTTCCAAGCTGTGAATAAAACAAAGGCTTCTGGCATAGGATTTAATATTTTCCTTTTTCTACTTCAAAATGTACTTTTATTTGGGGGAAATTCAAAAGCAATTTCTGAGTGAAAATTGTTTCTACACCAAATGTTTTTATTTTATTTAGTTACACCAGTTAATGCAAAGACCAGACGATTATGAAACACGTTTCCTCTTTTATAGTACGGTTTAACATAATTTCTAATTAAATATAATAATTTCAGTGTTGAATGCTTGAAAAGGATTCTTATATGGTCTTACAAAAAAAGTAGTAGTTTTGTTTTGTCATTTTTAATAATCAAAGCTACAAATTGCATTTGAAATACACACTGTACAAAAATTGCTGCCTTAAACTTTTAAGTACAATCAATGTGGATGTTTAAGTTATTTGAACTTAAATTACATTAAAACCAACTTCAACAATTTGTTGAATTTTGTATAACTTTTATTTATTATTATCTTGATGAGTTAAGCAATGCAAAACAAATGTTAAAACTTATCGATCATATGATCTTTACCGTGATATTTATACATACAAAATCATCTTTATGAGTCTTTATGTAAACACCAGTTAAGTTTTCTCTGAGAAAAACTAGTCAGTTGTGGTCATGTAGTTAGTACTTTGCAGATCATTTGTAAGTTTACACTTTATGTAGATTTAAATCTGATGGAAAAAGAGAGCTTGTGCATACAGTGCGTTACATGCGAGACACCAGATGCCCGTCTAAGCAGTAACTGAATATGGTACGCGCCCCTTACATTTGTCGGGATAGACGGTTTCTGATTTATTCGTCAAAATGTTCGTTAGTAATCCACGTTCAGGAGTGTATTTAATGCACTTTCTGTATCACTTGATTTTAAGGTGTAGTTACACATTACTACAACTAAACTAACCCTAAACCAAACATGTCCCCTAAATGTAGTTATTTAATATTATTCATACTTATTTGAGGAAGTGCAATGCAACTATGTCACCTTAAAATGTAAAGTGTAACTGCACTTTATATTATAGTTTGGACATTTTATTTCTCCTGCAGGTTTTTATTATATAATTAGACATATAGATTATATAATCTATCTATAAATTGATTAAAAGTGGAAATTGTAAAAGTTCATTTGCAGTTATTTTAGGATTAAATCACAATAATAGCTGAAAAAGAGCATTAAATTAATTTTGGTGCAAAGTTGCCACTTTACAATGAGAGCATTTTGGTCTTTGCAGCAGCAGAACACGGTCACACACACCACAACATTTAATACATAAACCTACAATAAATAAAGTTAACTCGTAACTCAGTCGTACAACATATCGTTCTCACTAATTAAAACAATAGCAATAAACCCATTCTACATGCATATGTGATACTATTTAGCATGCATGGTTATGCTTAAATATATTGGCAGGTGTTGTAGTTTCTTTGTGGCTTTTCTTAATTCTCTGCTGTTTAAAGCGGTTCTGGTGAATGCAAATGTTTTTGTATTGGCACAAAACTGCAGGGTTAGAATTTAGCAGATATTAATTAGAAATAATTGATGGATTTGACTGATTTGTTTTAAGATAGACAGAAAGACGGATAGACAGACAGATAGATAGAGAGACAGACAGACAGATATATAGATAGACAGACAGATATATAGATAGACAGACAGACAGATATATAGACAGACAGACAGATATATAGATAGACAGACAGATATATAGATAGACAGACAGTCAGATATATAGATAGACAGACAGACAGATATATAGATAGACAGACAGACAGATATATAGATAGACAGACAGTCAGATATATAGATAGATAGACAGACAGATATATAGATAGACAGACAGACAGATATATAGACAGAGAGACAGATATATAGACAGACAGACAGACAGATATATAGATAGACAGACAGACAGACAGATATATAGACAGACAGACAGATATATAGACAGACAGACAGATATATAGATAGACAGACAGACAGATATATAGACAGACAGACAGATATATAGATAGACAGACAGATATATAGATAGACAGACAGACAGATATATAGATAGACAGACAGATATATAGATAGACAGACAGACAGATATATAGATAGACAGACAGATATATAGATAGACAGACAGACAGATATATAGACAGAGAGACAGATATATAGATAGACAGACAGACAGATATATAGACAGACAGACAGATATATAGACAGACAGACAGATATATAGATAGACAGACAGACAGATATATAGACAGACAGACAGACAGATATATAGACAGACAGACAGATATATAGACAGACAGATATATAGATAGACAGACAGACAGATATATAGACAGACAGACAGACAGATATATAGATAGACAGACAGACAGATATATAGATAAACAGACAGATATATAGATAGACAGACAGACAGATATATAGATAGACAGACAGATATATAGACAGACAGACAGACAGATATATAGATAGACAGACAGATATATAGACAGACAGACAGATATATAGATAGACAGACAGACAGATATATAGATAGACAGACAGACAGATATATAGATAGACAGACAGACAGATATATAGATAGACAGACAGATGTATAGATAGACAGACAGATATATAGATAGACAGACAGACAGATATATAGATAGACAGACAGATATATAGATAGACAGACAGACAGATATATAGACAGACAGACAGACAGATATATAGATAGACAGACAGATATATAGATAGACAGACAGATATATAGATAGACAGACAGACAGACAGATATATAGATAGACAGACAGACAGATATATAGACAGACAGACAGATAGATAGACAGACAGACAGACAGATATGTAGATAGACAGACAGACAGATATATAGACAGACAGACAGGTATATAGACAGACAGACAGATATATAGATAGACAGACAGATATATAGACAGACAGACAGATATATAGACAGACAGACAGATATATAGATAGACAGACAGACAGACAGATATATAGACAGACAGACAGATATATAGACAGACAGACATATATATAGACAGACAGACAGACAGACAGATATATAGACAGACAGATATATAGATAGACAGACAGATATATAGACAGACAGACAGATATATAGACAGACAGACAGACAGATATATAGACAGACAGACAGATATATAGATAGACAGACAGATATATAGACAGACAGACAGATATATAGACAGACAGACAGATATATAGACAGACAGACAGATATATAGATAGACAGACAGATATATAGACAGACAGACAGATATATAGACAGACAGACAGATATTTACTCAATAATTCATTGTTGAATGCAATAATTTATTCCTAACTCCAAACTTTTAAATGGTAGCGTATGTATGTTTACATATATAATTAATTATCATAAAATGTTTGTTCTATTTTAATTATAGATCTCAATAACAGATTTCAGCCACTCTGCTGTTTTAATGCACCCATAGGTGTTGCCGATGCACTTCTCTGTCTCTTGGTTATGATGATATGCATTTCTAGCCAATGAGGTTCAGCCGTTATAAACTGGAACAGTTGCATTCAGGACATGTCCCATCATGAGGTCAGGGGGCGTGACCTCTCTACTCTTGCCAATTTATCCGCGGATTAACTAGAAATACACAAAGCTTGTTCCTTCCCACGGACCAGATTGGTGCAAAGACATTGTACATCCACAATAGCGGATAATTATACTCGGCACATGTCCTGTCTTAAGACGGGCTTGTATTAATTGGTGAAGGGCATTTGACACCTGGATCCTCTGCTCATGCGAGACGACTCAAGTGCAGAAGCGAGCAGGCAGCTGTGAGAGCCATATTGGTTTTCGGTGGTAGCCGAGCGTGCTGTGTTGTGTGTCACTGGTGTATTTTAGGCTTTTGAGTCATGAAGGTGGGACGATACAGGCGTAATGTCCTACAGTCCTCTTTGATATCACAGACAGTCACGCTAACGAAATAGCGGACGAAAATGTTTGTTTACAAAGTCCTCGTCAATGATAATCAAGACAAACAATTTTGTTTAAAAAAATTGTTGACACAACAACACGAAAGTTACACTGACTGCAACATATTAGCAATGCGCTAATGAAGAATAAATATGGGCAAATGTGCTTGAGGTGCTTAGTTGTACTTAGGTGCTACTAACGTTACAGTGTTTTTGAAACCTAACCTCAAGATCATTTTATAGCATGCCAACCATAAAACTAGATTTTTAAATCCATTGTTGGCTCAAATTTTGCGCTCTTAATTGTGGTATGCTACAGTTGACCAGCTGTTGGGTCTCAAAGGCCAGTTGTACCATAAAATCTAATTTATGTATGTTGTGTCTTTGCCCAAGATTTCCATTACAGTTTTGCATGCGGTTTCACATGCCAGGATATATTGTACTGGCGAATGTCTAGTAATGTGGTAATATACACCCATTTTTTAAGTACCAGTTTACTGCCCTTATACTGCTCCTACTGCTTATAATAATAAAAAAAGTAATATATCTTTATCATGAACATCTTGTCTACAAAGATGTAAAGTGCCTTTCAAGACATATAAAGCCAATTTCTACATGCTAACGTGCAAACAGCAATCAATTATTGAAACTAGCATCTCTGTTTATTTGTCATCTGAGAAATAATATAAATTAATCACTAATTAAGCTTTAAGTGCATTTTTGACAAAGACACGGTGCCTTTGAAAGCATAAGATGCTCTTGGCTACATGCTAACATGCTAGCAACAATTAAACTTATAGGCTATCTGTATGTTTATTTGTTATCTGAGAAATAACATAAATTAATCACTAATTAAGCTTTAAGTGCATTTTTTGACAAAGACACTGTGCCTTTGGAAGCATGAGACGCTCTTAGCTACATGCTAACATGCTAAAAACAATTAAACTAATTTCTGTAGGCTATGTTTATTTGTGATCTGAGAAATAATAAATTGATCCCTAATTAAACGTTAAGTGCATTTTTTGACAAAGACACGGTGCCTTTGGAAGCATGAGACGCTCTTAGCTACATGCTAACATGCTAGCAACAATTAAACTAATATCTGTATATGTATTTTTGATCTGAGAAATAATATAAATTAATCACTGATTAAGCTTTTAAGTTGATTTTTTGACAGACACGGTGCCTTTGGAAGCATGAGATGCTCTTAGCTACATGCTAACATGCTAACAACAATTAAACTAATATCTGTATATTTATTTGTGATCTGAGAAATAATATAAATTAATCACTAATTAAGCTTTAAGTGCATTTTTTGACAAAGACACGGTGCCTTTGGAAGCATAAGATGCTCTTGGCTACATGGCATGCTAACATGCTAACAACAATTAAACTAATATCTGTATGTTTATTTGTGGTCTGAGAAACATTAAAGTAAATAAAATTTAAATTTAAATAAAACTCGACACCGTTAAGTTTCTGAAAACACATTGTTTTCCAAAAGAAATGTTTAGTCTTTAAGTGTATAATAATCTGTGAATGAACTCTAGCAGTTGATTAGCCTTGTTTTGCTCTGCCTGGTGTCAATAGCCACTGTTGGAGCAGGACAGCGCTCTGGAGCAACGTCACACAAACCCATAATTTCAGCAACATATGGACGTTTATCAGAATACTAATCAGAGGAAAATCACTGGGAATTGGCGAGATCGCAAAACTAACATGAGAGTGGATTTTGTTGGCAATTTTGTTGTTTACTTAAAGATGTAATACCCAAGCAATCAATGTTTTACCACAGTTTTACGATAATAAGTGATACATTGATCATAATGAATTAATTTGTGTCAAAATTGCACAATAGTCCCACAGAAATAAAGTGGTTTACCGTCAAAAAAAAGAGGATATATACATATTCAATTGCGTCTGATTGTTTGTATGTTTACATCAGATTTAGAAAGAATGATAATTTCTACAAAAATCCCGCCAAAAATACGACCGGGGGAGCTTTATCACTCTCTCTAGCGACAGTCCCAATACAGTTATGTTTTCAGCCAGAGAAACAGAGAAAGCTTATGGAAAACTGGAGTTGCTTTATTTTATAAAAATAAAATTGCTTATGTTAGCTGGTATACAAAACCATCCGACTGAAAAAGATGTCCGAGTTGGCCCCAAAAAACCCTGGCCGTTGGCCTCGAGGAAGCCCAGACAAGGCCCGTAACCCCCCATGAATATCAGGAGTGCTTGAAACAGAGGTGGCCCTGTTGCCAATTACTCACTCCAACTCTATATTCGTTAGACTAATGCTTGAAATAGTGAGGTACGTGTGCATTGGGTGTAGATAAGTTGGTTTGTTCTTACACATTTACTCTAGAGGTGTGTTCAAATGGCCTATAGTGCCCTGCTAAGGACTTCAAAGTGTATTCAGCCAACTTATGTGAGACTCAAAATCAAGGTCAGAGTCACCTCAAACCACAAATGGAAGAAATCCATATCACTTCAGCTAAATTAACCCACACGTCAGTGAACACTGTGAACTGGAACACAGCAATGGACTGTTTTACGTACAAATCTTTAAATAAACGTGTGTTGTAAATGTGAACATTTGCGTAATGAACAGCCTTTAATCTGATTATTTTGCGGTCTAAAGAAAGAAGGGATAACTTATTTAGAGCTGGTATTGATGTGTGAACTTTACGATCTGGAAAGGCTCCTGTAAGACCATGTCATAATTTTAAATGTCTCCAGAACTACTATGGAGAGGTGTTAATCCCCCCAAAAGATTCAGTTGCACAAATTCAGATTTGAGAGGATCTGAGGGCCTCCCCTTGTTCCAGTTGTTTCTTGACTGATCACGCATGACATTGGTTGGTATTTGAAACACCAGAACACCTGGAATGTTGAAAGAATCCCCTTATTAGGGCCTGTACCTTTGAGAAACATTGTTGTTCCCTCTTTCTCTGCTATTACAACTCTTCCTTGTGGCTTTGGCACTTACAGTATGTCAGATTTTGGATTGGAGGGTGTGTGCTCAGCGAGTGCTATCAGGCTTGCACAGATATTTTGATTGATAGTAGTGCTTGCTAAATTTAGCAAGCATGTGAGCGCATTAATCAGTCCACTCAAACTGGGACAGGGAGTCCACAGTTTCTGGACTCATGTCTAGTCAGGAAGAACGTTTACCGAGCAAGAAAAAAAAAACATTTCAGCACCTTGAGGTTTTGCAAAACAAAAATGTCCATTTCAAAAGCTTTCGCTAAAATAGTGACCCATGTAATCATTTTTGGTTCCTGTAATGTTCTGGGAACATTTAGTTTTTGGGTTTTAGAAAGTTCCTAGAACAGAGCTTTGAGGGTTTTTTTTTTTTGAGTTGCCAGAAAAGTTTTATGGAAATATTAAACAATTGTATCCTCTACGAACTACGAAAACACTAAGCAAATCAAATTATATCTCTGCTAAACTTATTTTTTGCCTTTAACTGAATTACAGACTGTAATCGCATAATTTACTAAAGTTAAAAAGATCGTTTTTAATCACCGCTTGTTAATTTTGGCTGTAGAGAGTTCAAACTATTTCAAATACTTCAAGGGTTGCAATTTCTTCAAAATCAGAATCAAATGGTCATGGGTGTTTGCTGATGCCTAGTTTTTACTTTGTACATTTCCTGCGGCACAACTGTGGATCATTTAATTGACAAAATGTTATGTGTGTCTCCACAGTACCTCAGGAGAAAAGCTTGATAATAAGTCTGCTCCTCTGGGAGGTGCTCATGGTGGAGCGGGTCAGAACCTGCTGCTGAGTCCTGCAGGTCTTCAGCTGGCTCAGCTTCAGGCCCAGCTCACCCTTCACCGCCTTAAACTGGCCCAGACCACTAATACTGCTGCCGCAGCCTCCGTCCTAAATCAGGTCCTTTCCAATGTGGCCATGTCCCAGCCTCTCTTCAACCATCTTCGGGGTTCAAATATGGCCCAGGCCCACGGCAGAGCCTTTCCGCCTCCTCCAATACCCTTCCCACCCCCAAATGCTGGCCTAGGACAACTGGTTGGGGGTGGCTTTAACCCAAATCCCACTGGGATAAGGCCTACTGCCTACAGTGGGGTGTCCAATCAGAAAGCTAGTCAGCACAATGATTTCGGCAAAAAGGCTGGAACATATTCGACGGACACAGACCGACGCTTGCAATTTGGATATCTGGGAGGTACGTCAGTGGTCGCTAATAAACCATGTGATGGAGGACAGTATGGTGGAGCCACTGCACAACCCAGAAACAATGTCCACAGCAATTTTCAGAGAGATTTCTACTCCAAAGAAACCCCAGTACAACAAACTTGTTTCATGGGAGGAAGCAACGATCAGAATCTGGGATCTGTTTCTTCATCAGCCACTAAGGAGCAATGGAAAGGTCCGATCAACTTGGGGAAGATGGATATGGGTAAAGGACCAGGTCCTGGTGGTTGGGTACCACCCGGACCAGGGTTTGTGGGTCAGAGGGCAGAGTTGTATAACCCTGAGGAACCCACAGCGGATCCTAAGTTACACTCTACAGGTGGACCAGGGACTGGCCCACCCATCGGGCAGCAAGGGGGATTTCAACACCAGCCACAGGTTTCCCAGGGGGAAGAAGGGGTGACCTTGTCATTACAACCCCACCAGCTCAATGACTATCATGGGACGACACCTTTACACCTACCCCATCAGTGCACGATTTGTGAAAAGAAGGTTTACAACTTGAAGGTGAGTAGATCTGACTTGTTGGTTGTGATCAAAGTAAATGGACCATTCACAACAACGTCAAAGATTAGCATTTGCACTGCAAATTCAATGTGGTCACATTTGTTTATGACTACTCTGAATGTTTATTGGACAAGAAACCATTTTGAATTCAGTTTATGCCAGTATTCAGCACTGTCCACTTGAGATCGAAACAACCAAGATTGGATCATAAACTGTTTTGGACCCGCTGAATCCTGTTTAATGCAGAATATTGTGATGGGATCAAATATTTGTAAAAATACAAATCTGACAAGAATTTGCTACATGTGCCGAATGTATGCTAGGCTTTGAACTCTGCTTATGGACTTAAGGTACCATACCTACATAAGTCGATCCAGATGTCTCAGCTGCAGCATCCAGTATCCAGAATTGAGATCCAGTTGGTCTCGACTCCGGCAACTGTTTTCCCCAGCTACTTCTGCAGAACTGAGAGGGTTTGATACTTGGCTAAAATGGGCTCATTTGTTACACTAGGGTGTAAATGCTTTTGTGGCAGCTGGCATGTGTCGAGTGGAGGCAGGTTTAGAAGTGGGGGAGGACGCAGTTGTTCTGCAGGAGTTTGTCGCAATCGCATTCGTTCTCAACTCTTGCTTGCCCTTACTCTACAGTGAACTACTAGCTCTCTAATTGGCCAAGGTTGTGGCGTTCTTTCGCTCTCATAGAGAAGGATGGTTTTGAAGTCTGTCTGACAGGCGTATCGTGTGTGTGTGTGTGTGTGTGTGTGCTGTTTTCAGGACTGGGACCAGCATGTGAAGGGCAAGTTACATCTGCAGAACTGTTCGCTTTACACTGAAAGGTGAGTACTGACGAAAATACCATGTTACAACCTTCCTAAATTGATGTACAGGGCGGTTTTAAGTGTCTATCATGTTGATAAACCACCAACTCTGATGCATGGGCGGCTAACCGTTGCTAACTTGGTGTAGAAGCAAGATATTTTTAAAGGGCTTGTTTGTATGTGGTCTATTTTGATCCTTATTACCTACAGATCATCGCCTGTGATACCCTTGTTAAGCGTTTTATGAGTACAACCAATCTCCGTATTAAACACAGAGTTATTTTATAAAGAGTCTTCTTCCATATAGAGAGAGTTATGACTTGAATTTGAGCGGTGTCATAAGATATAGTCAGACCAGATGCACTGGGATTTAGGATCTAAATGCAGTGCTGTCCCCCTCGCAGCCCGCCGCTCGGAGCAGTGCACTTTCCAGTGTCGTCTGAAGGATGTCTCAACATGGCATTGAGTAACACTATGGCATACACATCAGCTGCCAGTCAAGGTAAGTCAAATCTCCTAATTTGTCCCTCGATGTAAGTGCTGAAAATTCAGGAGACGGAAAACTCTGGGATGTGATTTTAGAGAGGACTCTATTTTTAGGGCTGTCACTTCAGTTAGGGGAAATGTGGAGTGTCTACAGTCTGGCACACACTTGAGTGACGTGTGTTAACACCACAACTTTTGTTTTTGGCAGAAACAACAGAAAAAAAACTATTCACCGGTCATTTTTTGTTTTACAAACTTTCTTTCTAAAAATATCAGCTTGTACTCATGGGGTGTAATCACAGTTTTGTCCAATATGTTGATCGCATTAGCATTAGCAAGAAGCATGTGCTTGTTACTGTCATGTGACCTACCAGCTTCAGTTGCGTAGCTTCAATTCTATTAATCTTCTCCCGTGGCTTCAGGGGATAGTAAAGTGACCATCGAATGCCCACACTAGAATCTCGCCAGAAGTAGTAGATCATCCGGGGACTTTTTGCATGCTGTTTTTCCAATACTATGTCGGCGTACTGTTTATCGCATACTATAACTGTACATTCACACCGCCGCCGACTTGAGCATCAAAGAAGCTCTGGCCGCCCTGTCAAGGACGCTTGTCAAAAAGTACGGGGAAGCTTGTTGACGCTTTGAACGTGTCACAACATGAAATGTAATAAACAGAAAAAAATAAGCAATACATAAAGAAACCTTTTATATTGACAGCATTTTTATAACCGTTTTGGTCACATTTGGTCGGGAAAAAAATAGTTAGCCATTATTATTTGCGGCCAAATCGGTGTCACCATGAGCAAATTAATTGCATTCCCGCTTTAAAACGAGCATTCGTAAATATTTTAAATAAAAGCTGCGCTTATGCGGTCCCTATAAACAAACAATGTCATGTCATAAATGATACGAAACCTGTAGGAAACCCATCAACGGCGATTATTAGCTTCTCTTCCATTTACTCGAAACTAATGTTTTGGTAGGAACGAAAGTTTATATTATATATTTCTCCGGAATCAGTCAGCGTGAAGGACGTCTATATTCTGATTGGTTGCTGGTGTTTTGCCGCTGAATCGCGTCACAACTCATTACCATAAAGTTGAGCTTCTTTCGACTTTCTGAATGACGCTCAAAACGCCCAAATCGTGACACCGATGGATTTGACGTTCCTTGCAGCTGAGAGAAGCCAGCCATTTTCCATTGAAAATGAATGACTTCCGGCCGCTTTGGAAGCTCAAGTCGGCGGCGGTGTGAACGTACAGTAAGGAAGTAATCGCAGCAATGGTTAATCTGTGTGTTTTCGGTTATGCTAACGTTCTTTCATTTGATTCAATGTCATATTTTTTTTTACTTCACATCCTTTTCCAAAAATCATTTGGTTGCAAATGAAGTGGCTTTTATTTGGTTTTGTAGGCTGGAATGTAAACTGAAGGCTAAAAAACACAAGCCCTAAGTAAACTAAAATATTCCCTGCCCTAATTTCAATAGTAAATACATCAACACGCATACAAAAAATACTTGAGTCAAACTATTTCATGGGGTCTGACTTTACAATGGGTTTTCAAGTAAGGTGATGTGAACAACCAATTGTTAAAAAATAGGTGTATTCCTCAAAATGTATTATTTATAATTAATGTTTTGACATCTGTCCTGTTTTCTACAGATGTTTCAACTGGAAGCGCTTCATATTTGCCTGCCACAGCCATGTCATTTCCTCTCTCAGGGCCGGGATTTACTTCAGGAGTGAAGGTTAGTAATGGGGAAAGACCAGATTAAGAAATAAATATTTAGTGAAAAATGTAAATTCACATGATATTTGGCGTTTGACTGGTGTGGATTTGTAATCTGAGTGTTTAATTCTTTAATTCTGAGTGTTTGTTGGCTTATCTCACGGCATTGTTCTTTTAGCTCACAGGGTTTGTATAGAAGCCAAGAGTGTTGAGATACAGAGCATGCTATATTTTGGTCACACTATTTCAATGACTGACAGATTACTTAGTGCTTATTATCACAGTCTAACGGTTATTATTCAAAGGACTACTGAGCCATCTTCACAGCAAGAGCTCTTTAAAAACAGGTGCAAGTGTTCAGTATTGTACAGCTCACTCATTGCTTACTAGGAAGGGGTTTGTTGTATAAGTGTGGTTCAGTAGCATCGATAGGGGATCGTTTTCGTTGTGAATATACACTTATGAACAGGGTCGGCTGAGCGGCCGTTATGCGATCATGCTGTTGTAATGAGGTGGGAATGCACCAGGCTAGACTGTTCAGGTTCAGTGTAAAAACTGAACACTTGTTTTTTGTTGTGCAAGGACTTTATTTAGCTGTGGGATCAGCCTCCAAAATTAACTTTTTGCCAGATCTGCCAGTGCTGAGTGATTTGAAAAAAAAATCTACCACCCATAAATAATACAAAGCACAGTTATTGCTAGCTAATTTTTTTTTCTGTGCATATATGCAAAACAATAACAAAAATTTCTGTCAGTTGTAGCAACATACAACACATACTCTCGGTTTTGGTGACTTTTATTTTGGTTACTCAATAGAAGAAGTTCTCGCCACTTAAAAGAGGATTTTTTTTCTTTTTGATTGGCTTTCTAGCAAATAAAATCTGATGGTAAATATTCCACCGATTTTTTTTTTTTTTTTTTTTTTTTTTTTTTGTAGAAGGTTTTGGGTCAGTAGGATTTTTACATGTTTTTGAACTAAGTTTCACCAAGGATGCATGTATTTAACCAAAAATACAGCAAAATTGTGATATATTATTACTATTTATTAGGGCTGTCAAACGATTAATCGTGATTAATCGCATCCAAAATAAAAGTTTGTGTTTACATAATATATGTGGGTGCACTGTGTATAATTATTTAGTGTATATAAATATTGTATATATTTACATATTTAAGAAATATTTTTGTGTATATACTGTATATAGATTTATATATAATTTATATTATATATAAATATTTCATATATAAATAATATGTTTTCTTAAATATACATGCATGTGTGTGTATTTATATATATATATATATATATATATATATATATATATATAATTCTACACAGTGCACCCACATATATTATGTAAACACAAACTTTTATTTTGGATGCGATTAATCGCGATTAATCGTTTGACAGCCCTACTATTTATTACTGTCTTTTATTTGAATATATTTAAAAACGTAATTTATTTAGTGATGTCAAAGCTGTATTTTCAGCATCTTTACTCCAGTCTTCAATGTCACACGATCCATCAGAAATCAGTCTAATATGAGGATTTGCATTTATTATTACTGCTGCAAACAGTTGTGATGCTTCATATTTTTGTGGATGAGTACATTTTTACAAGTTTCTTGATAAATAGGAAGTCCAAAAGGACAGTATTTTTCTTAAATAGAAATCTTTTGTGTCAATTTGAAAGTCTTTACTGGCACTTTTGATCAATTTAAAGCAAGCTTGCTGAATAAAAGCATTCATTTCTTTTTAAAAAATCTTACTGACCCCAAACTTTTTTTTTTCGAGATTTGTTATCACAACATTTTTTTTCTTTTTTCAAATCAACTTAAATAATTTATTTAGTTGGGATAACTTATTATTTTGAGTTTCTGATGATTAACTTAATCTCCTTCATTGTATTAACTCACTTTTTCCAGCTCAATCAACTTAAAATTTTAAGGCAACCAGGTTACTTACTTTAAGTTAAACCAACAATATGTTTTACAATGTAGATGATATATACATAATATTATAATAGATTATAACTGTGGCTATACAGACATATATTATATTCATTGTTATAATGCATTACTCTTGTCATCGGTGTATCTTCGGACAGTCTATTTTTCATTTCTTCTGTCATGCCCGTTCTTTGTGTGCGTGTAGTGTAGTAATGCGAGTAGCGCTGTGACGGGCGGCTGTTTGCGTGTCCCGAGTGCGACTGATGGATCCTCACATATGGACGGCGTGAAGCATTGTTTTGGATTAGATGCTCTGACCTTGCGCAGACGTCAAACCACCTATAATTGAAACCATGTCCTGTGCAGGATGGTATTTAATGCAGTTGCCAGCTTGTGGATTCAGAGACTTGCACAAAGATTCTTTATGCTGGTCTTTTTAGCCAAGTTATTTATGATTTAGTCCACTGGAGAAGCGAAGGCACGGGCTAATGTTAGCTCCTATAAAACCCACCTGTTGTACTGCAGCTATACGTTGGCGGCGCTTTAATGACTCTTCGTTTTTTTTTTTTTTAGCTTAGGATGCCAAAACTCTTTTCAGTTTAAAAAATCAGTCCACAAAGAAAGGGTGTTGTATTATTGTATTTCGCCATCGACAGATCAAACCGTCTGTCCGAGTAATCAAGATGTGTGTGCTGCTCCTGGATTCTTTGGAGGCTCTGAGGCTGGGAATTCGATTTCAGCCCACAGAATCGAAACCTGATCCTTGGGGATAAAGGCTTCCTGACGGGAGGAATGCCAGGAGATCTGTGAAATCCAGAAAGTGCATGCTATAGGTTTCAGATGAATGTTTCAGGGCTTGTGTAAAGCAGTTTAAACCCTCTCTAGATAAGCAAACAGACGTGAATGCATTTGTCGCATGATATGGTGCGCCGGATCTCCGAAGAGCTTGTCTTTCGTTCTCCTAATTTATGACGTGTTCATGACAAATCGCATTGTGTCTCAGTCGACATGCCTATTACAGCACTACGTATTCCACTGCAATCGCTTACAGTTACATAAAAAGATGTAATCAGGATGCCAATACATTATTGTTCGTTTTCAAACCATTGCGATGACAACAGCTGAAAAATATCATTTACTGGTAACACTGAACACATCATACCCAGATAGCACAAGTCTATTTGATGTAATGTTTACGTCTGGAAGACGTATTTTTAAGAGTGTTTGCTGATCTGTAATACGTCTATGGGACGTTTCCTGTCAGATGTCAAATAGACGTTTATAAGACGTCTTTAAGATGTAATGATTTAGAATGTGTGTTAAACTGACATTTTCTAAACGTCTATTTGACATCTGACAAGAAACGTCCTATAGACGAATTGCAGATGAGCAAACACTAAAAAAATACGTCGTCCAGATGTAAATGGCACAACAAATAGCCTTGTGGTACGTCTATAGGACGTTTCCTGTCAGATGTCAAATAGACGTTTAGAAGATGTCTTTAAGATGTAATGATTTGCACGTTAAACTGAAATTTTCTAAACGTCTATTTGACATCTGACAGGAAACGTCCTATAGACGTCTTGCAGATGAGCAAACACTCTTAAAAATACGTCTTCCAGATGTAAACATCACATCAAATAGACTATGTGCTATCCCAGATAGCACAAGGCTGTCTGATCTCCTATTTACATCTGGAAGACGTATTTTAAAGAGTGTTTGCTCATCTGCAAGACGTCTATAGGACGTTTCCTGTCAGATGTCAAATAGACGTTTAGAAGATGTCTTTAAGATGTAATGATTTAGAATGCACGTTAAACTGACATTTTCTAAACGTCTATTTGACATCTGACAGGAGACGTCCTATAGACGTCTTGCAGATGAGCAAACACTCTTAAAAATACGTCTTCCAGATGTAAACATCACATCAAATAGACTTGTGCTATCTGGGACTGAGACGTCTATTTGATGTGATGTTTACATCTGGAAGACGTATTTTTAAGAGTGTTTGCTCATCTGCAATACGTCTATAGGACGTTTCTTGTCAGATGTCAAATAGACGTTTAGAAGATGTCTTTAAGATGTAATGATTTGCACGTTAAACTGAAATTTTCTAAACGTCTATTTGACATCTGACAGGAGACGTCCTATAGACGTATTGCAGATGAGCAAACACTCTTAAAAATACGTCTTCCAGATGTAAATATCACATCAAATAGACTATGTGCTATCTGGGTAAATGTTACATATTGCCCCTAATAGCACACGTACATCACCCCAGATAGCACAAGTGTATTTGATGTGATATTTACATCTGGAAGACGTATTTTTAAGAGTGTTTGCTCATCTGCAATACGTCTAGGACGTTTCCTGTCAGATGTCAAATAGACGTTTAGAAGATGTCTTTAAGATGTAATGATTTAGAATGTATGTTAAATCAGATGTTAGTGAACAGCAGATGTTTTCCAGATGAAGTGATCTTTAACAGATGTCTTATAGACATACGTGTGCTATCTGAGGCAACATTAATCTGTTTTCTCTCTTTGTTTGGAATATGCCAGTGTTGCTGTTTTGCCATACAGAAGACATTTTAATTAACGGTTTTCTAGTTTATAATTAATTTCTATTGTCTTTATTTGCATTTGCGACTTTAACCTTTTAAATGTTTCGCCAATCATTATTACGTTTTCGGGTCTGTAGCCATATTCGGAAAATATTTTCAAAGAGCGGAGTAACTTTTTGTGGGGTTAAAATGCTTTATCACAACTGAACTAAAACTAAACTATAAAAAGCACGGTGAAAACTTTACACTAAGGTTACATTTATTAAAAATGTTAAAACAGCTATTATTCATAATTCTTAAAAACATTTATTAATCTTAGTGGATACCATTATTATTTATTGAACCTGCGCTAGCCTTAAGTAACAACAGTTGTATTCGTATTTCCTACGTTAACAAAGATTACATGTAATGTAATATCGATTATCCAAATTTCTGTTTGTTTAACACATTTTTAATATTATTTTTAATATCATTTTTAATATTATTTATTGAACCTGTGCTAGCATGAGCTAACAACTGTTGTATTCGTATTTCCTACGTTAACAAAGATTTTTAAATACTGTAGATAAAATTTTGCTCATTGATACTAACTTATTGTAAAGTGTTACCTTTTGACCATGCTTCAATATTCGACGCTCTAGGCGCCCTTTAGCGTCAGTTACGTCACGTGATCCTATGGCGTCCTCTAACTGACGCTTTAGCCATAGCATCGCGTCATGTAACTGACGCTAAAGGGCGCCTAAAGCGTCGAATATTGAGGCATGGTCAAAAGGTGACGCCTTGGGGTGAGAACGCGTTGCAGCGTTATTTGAAATAAAAATAAACGTTAATTTATTTCAGCTAGTTGTCAAGGCAACATTTCTCGTTTTCATTTAGTTTAACGTGATTTACTAAAAATAACTAAAACTGAAATGAAACCGCAAGAATGCTAAAACTTGAGCTAAACTTGAAAATATAAAAATAAAATGAATTAAAAACATGAATACTTAATTATACAATACTAAAATAAAGCTGCAACTTAATATGCGGAGACATATTTACGCCATTAGTAGGTTAATTTTATGTTAAAAATGTGGCTTTGTAGCCACTGTTTATATTGGCTGCTTTCAAAATATTGCTGGATTTGTTTGAGAATCCCATGGCAACACTGACTCGACCAATGGCATTACTTTGGGGCGGAGCAACCTGTTTGGCCAACCAATGACAGACAGGAGGAGGTGTTTAAGGGAAACCTGTTTGAAGATGTTCTTGTTTTTTGCACTTCTCTCTAATTATGAGATTCTGTCTCTGCTTTGAATTTCACTTGCTTTGGTTGACCAAAAATCTTTTGAGGGCAGTCGTTGCCAGCCAATCAGGAGCAGCCACAGCCCCTCAGGGTTTCATTGCCACTGTCCCGGCACATAGAAGCCCTTCAGAGTTACGTTCTGACTTATATAGCATATAGCGGAGGCATAAACAGCCTGTTTGGGGGCTATTTTGGTATGTGTTTATGGAAGTGGAACAAATGTGACCTTTTTGGCACATTTGGGCAAAGGGAAAGCCTGACAGGATGTCCAGATTAACATTGATTTAAGAGCTCGGCTTTGAGATCCGGTCTGAGTCTGATGGTTGAATCGTTTACAGGACCTTCACAAGTTTCACTACTTTGATTCTCACAGCCGGCAGTCACGATCATTAATCGCTTCTCACGCACTCTGCAGATCTCTGTGGTCCTTCCACTATAATACTGTTTGTAAATTGCAGTGTTAACACTGACCCTGCGCTGATGTGGACCGAGCGCCCCTCACACTTGCTGCTGTCAATCAAACACCCTGTACACATCACACCTCACTGTAGCTTATATTACTGAGACAGAATTTTAATAATAACATAACTTAATTCTTTTTCGAGTATTTAGATTCTGCTACACATACAGTTATAAAAAGATAATGTGAAAATGGACATTTTTGAAAATTTTTAGATGTTTTTGTTTGTAGAATATAATATAGAATTATGTATGTACATTTTTATTTTAGATTGTGGTATATGCTACTGTAAAATTGTGGCATCAATATATTTTAACACAAAAATATTAAGCAGCACAATTGTTTTCAACATTGATAGTAATAATAAATGTTTCTTGAGTATCAAATCATCATATTAGAGTGATTCATGCGACACTGAAGACTGGAGTAATGATGCTGAAAATTCAGCTTTGATCCCAGGAATAATTTATATTTTACAATGTATTCAAATAGAACAGTAACAAACAGTAATTATATTTTACAATTTTGCTGTTTTTGCTGTATTTTTGGTCAAATAAATGCAGCCGTAGTGAGCATAAGAGACTTTAAAAAAAAACATTTAAAAAAATCTTACCGACCCCAAACTTTTGAACTTGATAATGTTGATTTTTTTTAATTTATTTTTATTTTTTTACATTTTAGATCCCTTTTTAGATTTTATAAATTATGGTATAACAATGATTATTATTATAAAATTTTATTATCTATTTTAGATCATTTTTTTTGAGTCTTTATATTGTGTTTTTTGTACTACGTTTAATTTTGGTAAAAAAATACATATTAGAGAGACTTTCTGTGGTTTTTAATACATGGAATGTAATATCGATTATCCAAATTTCTATTTGTTTAATGAATTTTTTAAATTAATTTCAGATTTTTGGTATTCTATAATGGATGAATTAGCTCAATTTATTTATTTTAATTTAATTTCAAAGAATAAATTGAAACATGGGTTAATTTTTATGAGACGTTTATGATATCCACCAGTATTACCAATAGGGGGCGTTAGTGAGCACAGCAGGGGCCAGGTGTTTTTTAACAAACTGTTTCAGGTATAAAAAGATCACACATTAACATATATGTAATTGTTCAAATGCTCTTAAACATTTCCCACTTTGTTGATCAGATGAACAAGCGTGTATAATCTAAGGGACTGTAAGTTTAACTGCTTCCCGTCCTCTCTCAGTTTCTTCAGCGTAAGGCGTGTCCCGGGCGCGTGGTCCACATCTGTAATCTCCCAGAGGGCAGCTGCACGGAGAATGATGTCATCAACTTGGGGCTGCCCTTCGGCAAAGTGACCAACTACATCCTCATGCGCTCGACGCATCAGGTATGACTCAGCCTTCGAGTTGGGCAGAACCTCAATTGGGCAAAACCTTCCGTACAATTTTTTGAAGTTTAAGTTTTTATTTCATGGTGACTTCAAACTTTTACAAGCTGTATTATTCAGTTAAAGGAATACTCCACCAGTTTTCATATTAAACTATGTTATTCCCTTAACTAAGACGAGTTGATGCATACCTCTCCCGTCTCAGTGCGTGCACTCTATCGCTCTGTATTGCCGCAAAACTGTGTTAGCACTTAGCTTAGCCCAGTGCATTAAATATGGGCCCAAAAGAGAAGCGACCAAACACTTCCTCGTTTTCCCTATTTAAACACAGTTACTCGATTAGTGTAACTCGACCTAGGCTGGTGACACAAAATAAAGCGTTGTGTTTTTCTAAGCGTTTAAAATTGATGACTATATTGTATGGCGGAATACCATGAAAATTGCTTTAGAGCACTTCAACTTGGCGCAATAATACCTTCACTCGTGAAAAGTCCTCTTACCGGCTCGCGCTTTTCGCATGTCACGTTGGTTGTATTGACCTATGGTATTGACGGAAATAAGAGGGAGGGGGAGGGGAAGCGCGAGCCGGTAAGAGGACTTTTCACGAGTGAAGGTATTATTGCGCCAAGTTGAAGTGCTCTAAAGCAATTTTCATGGTATTCCGCCATACAATATAGTCATCAATTTTAAACGCTTAGAAAAACACAACGCTTTATTTTGTGTCACCAGCCTAGGTCGAGTTACACTAATCGAGTAACTGTGTTTAAATAGGGAAAACGAGGAAGTGTTTGGTCGCTTCTCTTTTGGGCCCATATTTAATGCACTGGGCTAAGCTAAGTGCTAACACAGTTTTGCGGCAATAAAGAGCGATAGAGTGCACGCACTGAGACGGGAGAGGTATGCATCAACTCGTCTTAGTTAAGGGAATAACATAGTTTAATATGAAAACTGGTGGAGTATTCCTTTAAATAACTGTTTTATCTTGAAACTAAGATAGCAGTGTCCTGAGTTGATTTATCATACAGTTTGTTTGTTGTAAACAGTGCCAGGCTGCAGAAATAGATTTAGGCAAGCACTTTATGTCCTTCTTCTTTAAACCCTGACACCGATGATGTCTCCATCACCCCGATTCGTTAATCACGTTTGATTGACTTTTTGATTGGCGCTGTTAGTACCAACTGGATCCCATTCTGGGTCCAGTGCCAAGTTTAACATGTGCCTGAAATGCCTGGCGTTGAATCGATCTTGTAACTGTCTTAAAGATTTATTACGCAATTAAAAAGAATATCTTAAAAGATCTGTTCGGATCCCATTTGACAGATTTTATGTTTCATGCACGCTCTCTGTCAGGCTTTTCTTGAAATGGCGTATGTGGAGGCGGCTCAGGCCATGGTTCAGTATTACCAGCTGCAGCCGGCCACAATCAACGCACACAAACTCCTGATCCGCATGTCCAAGAGATACAAGGAGCTGCAGCTGAAGGTACGTGTCGTCTCGCCTCATCGTCGTCACGTGACTCCAACAAACCCGGCTCAAGAGTGTTTTGCTTTCTGATCCAGAAACCAGGGAAAGATGTCGACTCAATCATCCATGACATCAATTCCCAGAGAGAGCGAGATGAGGTGCAGGAGGCTGACAGGTGAGGATGTTTTATGAGGACTCTAAACTACATTTATTCAAAAAAATACATTTCACTATGATAACGTGTCTGTATGTCTCATTTCCCCCCCCAAAAAAACGTGCTCTGCTCTGGGCCATGTTCGGTTCTTCATGGCTAAATTAGTGGCGTCTTACCAAGTAATGAATGTAGCTTTACAGCTCCCCCTGTTGGTGAACATAATCACTACAACTGCTCTGGGAACCAGCAGGCTATGATGGTTAGGCTTTTTTTCTGTGTATTTGCGGGTTGTTTTGAACATGCTGTAAAACGGGGACAGTCCCGGGGTTCGGTTGTCCTGTCCTCTGAAAAATGAGGACAGGACAACTTTATCATTGTCTCAAATCCGCTGCTGGTTTGTGTAGGTACCTTCCAGAACGTGCAAGATCTCGCAGCCCAATCAGCCGTTCTCTGAGTCCGCGCTCCCACAGTCCGAGCTTCACTTCATGTAGTTCTGCACACAGTCCCCCGCGGCCTGACTGGAGCAACGGCATGGGGCCGCGCCGGGCCTCTTGGGACTGGACGTCCCATTCCCGAGGTGACGAGGACCCCCGTGAGAGGGACGACTGGAGGAACGACAAAGAGGAGAGAGCCAACGGGTGGCTGTCTGAGCGCAGGAAACCCTACCTTAAAACCGGGGACCGGATCAGCCCGCGGATGGGGCACGGGGACGAGCGGGGGAGGGACTGGTACCCCCGCGGGAGTCCTCAGGGTTCCTCCTTCTCCTCCTACCACTCCATTGATGACTTTTACAAGAAAGACTCACCGTACAAGACTGATAAACAGTGCAGGCCGCAACATCACAGACACGAAGGGAAAACTAAGAGACGGGACGGTGGAGACTATCACAGGCCGAGACACTCGGAGTCAGACGTGACGGACGACACCGGCCCCAACCGGATAGATGAAGACCGAGGACGCAGCAAGAGGTCGAGCCGGAGACGAGAGGAAGAGGAGAAAGAGTTCCAAAATAAGGCACGTCCTACACTTTTCACAGCATTTTAAGAAGATCTGTAACACAAGTGCGTATGATGTGTCAACTGAATCACTAAATTTGAAATCATACACTTTAAGAGTTAAAGGGATACTCCACTTTTTTTGGAAATAGGCTCGTTTTACAACTCCCCCAGAGTTAAACAGTTGGGTTTTACCGTTTTTGAATGCATTCAGACGATTTTCTGCTATTTAGAAGAATATCTCATTGACTTCCATTGTATATTTTTTTCCCTACTATGGAAGTCAATGAGACCAGAAACTGTCTGGTTACTGATATTCTTCTAAATAGCATAAAATCGGCTGAATGCATTCGAAAACAGTAAAACTCAACTGTTTAACTCTGGGGGAGTTGTAAAATGAGCCTATTTCCGAAAAAAGTGGAGTATCCCTTTAAGAGTTAGATCACGTATGTTATAATACATCTTATTCATACTAAAGTATTTGTTTTTAATATTATACACTCTTTCAAATATATACACTTATTAAATATTTAAATGTACTGCTTTATTAAACCATATTTCAACTCCAAATCCAGAAAAGTTGGGATAAACTTGATCTGACATAGACTTCCACCAATGTTTCGTTGTCACATTTTTAACCTTAAGAGTTACAAATGGCAAGTATCTATTAGTGGATGCATGTGGTGCGTTACTGACCTTCATGACCCTAGGCACAGTTGTCTTTACATGTCTTGTACAGCTGTCGTGAGAACGGCAAAGGAAAAATTCATATGGATAACGAAGGAGGATTGCATGATTGCATGATTAAATGAATAAATTATAAAACAATTGCATATTTATTCTGGCTTAAATGAATAAACACAGAGTCAGACCTTTCTGATACCAACTAGTCATTTGCTTATAACACTAATACCAGAATAGGTTAAATAGATTTAAGAAAACTATGATTCTCTATATAACTCTTTGTTATATATTAAAAGGAGTGGAATGTAAATTCTCCCCTTCTAGAAAATATTTGAATACTGCTTTTTTAATGTATTACAGAAAGAAGAACATAGAGCAAAAGAAAGATCAGTGTCTCCTCATAACAGCAAACCTGCAGAGTCCTCAAAGTGTGACAGTGAGGTAAACACACACATTCACATAGACATAAACAGTGTGCCGCGTTTCAATTACGGTATGCCTGTATTTATTTCTCCCCTGAAATTACGTTGCTAAAATTAATAAATATAATAAAAAGTTGTGATTGGCATTTTATAAATGTCTAGCTTGAGCAGGAATGTAACCAAGCAACATAATGGGTTTGATATTAACACCTGCCTACCTGCAAAATGCAGGTGGATTTCAGCAGTGGCGTGTAACACAGTCACTCCTACTAGCCATCATCATGGCATGTTAAATTTTATATATAGTATAAACATTTTTGTCACATTTTGAAGTGTTGTCACAAATATAGATTTTTCGCTACACATATTGATACTGAAATATCTCAAACGCTTCCAATACTAATTTTCCACAGATACACGATACCAGCTGCGCTCTCTCTCTCTCTCTCTCTGACAGTGAGCTACACACAAACCCGCCTCTCCTCACTCACTCGTTTCATTGGCTCCAGATTTATATTGTTGCCATTACAGGTCTTGAATTTCCAGTGAATAAAATCCCTAAATCAGTTTCAGAGAAAGAAAACCCCAAGTCCGTTTCAGTGAGTGAAAGTCCCAAGCTTGTTCCCATAAATAATATTCTCAAGCCTGTTCTTTAGAGTGAAGTTCAAGAGCCAGTTCCAGAGCCCGCTGCAGTTTGTGAATCAGGTCCAGAATTTCTGCATTAACCCCTGCCCAAAGGAGGAGGCTGAGGAAGAAGAAATTGTCCTCTGCATGTCCAGCCCCTGAGTTCAGTCACAAACCCGCTCCTGCCCCTGAGCTCAGTCACAAGCTCCCTGCAGCCCCTTAGCTCTGTCACAGGCTCTTTCCACTCCCTTAAGCTCAGTCACGAGCCCGCTCCAGCCCCTGAGCTCAGTCACAAGCCCACTCCAGCCCCTTAGCTCAGTTACGAGCCCACTCCAGCCCCTTAGCTCAGTCACGAGCGCAAGAAACGGCATACGTCATAGAAACGTCATAAGCTCTCTGCAGCCCCTGAGCTCAGTCACAAGCCTGCTCCAGTCCCTGAGCTCATTCACGAGCCCGCTCCAGCCCCTGAGCTCAGTCACGAGCCCACTCCAGCCCCTGAACTCAGTCACAAACTCTTTGCAACCCTGAGCTCATTCACGAGCCCGCTGCAGCCCCTGAACTCAGTCAGGAGCTCTCTCCAGCCCCTGAGCTCAGTCACGAGCGTGCTCCAGCCCCTTAGCTCAGTCACGGGCTCTCTCCAGCCCCTAGGCTCAGTCACGAGCCCGCTCCAGCCCCTGGGCCTGGTCATGAGCGCTCTCCAGCCCCTGAGCTCAGTCGCGAGCCCTCTCTAGGCCCTGAGCTCAGTCACGAGACCGCTCCAGCCCCTGAGCTCAGTCGCGAGCCCTCTCTAGGCCCTGAGCTCAGTCACAAGCCCGCTCCAGCCCTGAACTCAGTCACAAGCACTCTGCAGCCCCTGAGCTCAGTCACGAGCCTGGTCAAGCCGTCCCCAGCCACAGTGGCCGAGTCAAGATCCATCCTCATGGCTACAGTGGTTGAGGAGGTTGCTCCTCCCTGGCTCCTGTATCACATTTGTCACCCTTGAGGCTTCCTTGCCTGCTGGCACCACCCTGCCCACTTACCCGTTACCTTCCAAGACTCCAGGATGCCCGTCCTCCGTTAGTTTTCATCGGGTTCAGTTTCTGTTTGCCTGTTTGACAGTTTTCCTGTGTGTTTAACTGATTGATCTCTTTTGTGTGCTCTATATTTAAGTCCTCAGTTTGAGTTGGTTCATGGTCCTGTATCATCAGTGTATGCGTGATTGTGTTTCTCCATGTTATTCTCCTGTTTGTTGTGTTTGAAGTTTGATGACTATTTTGTTTATGCCTCCGTCACTACAGCCACCAATCTGTGACAAAAATCAGTTGTGCTTCTTAATACTTTTTATTCAGGATTCACATTCAGGATTTTTGGAGTTCAAAAAAACAGCATTTATTTGAAATAGAAATATTTTTTCTAACATTACATAAATGACTTTACAGTCTCTTTCGATCAAATTAATGCATCCTCCATTAATTTATTGCCAAGGGACTGGAGAGTGGAGATGATGGAGAGGAGGAGAGCTGGTATCCTAAAAGCATGGAGGAACTGGTGACCGTAGATGAAGTCGGAGGAGAGGATGACTCTATAGTTGAACCTGATCTACCTGACCTTCAAGAGGAGGACCAGAGAGTTGAGCCCGTTCAGTCGGCGACAGAGAGCCCTAAACCAAATGCAGAAACCCCAAAAAAGGTTGAGGACACTGTGGTGGACCCTCCTACCCTTCCACCACTGGATTTGGTCCCAGAGGAAAGCTCTGGAGGTGCTCAGTCCTGCCCCGGAGAGACACCCCTGAAGTCATCTGTCCCAGAGCAGCCGGTCTCTCAACTCAACCAGTTCCCGTCCCATGAGTTCAAGAGCTCTTTGGAGGAGACATGCACTGCCACTGATATGGATAAACAGACCAACACAGCCACACCAGCTGGGCCTCCAAACCACAGCAGCACATGTGAAAGTGGAAAAGTGACAGACTCGAGTAATGACGAAAAAAAGGAGGCAGAGATGGACAACAAGGAGCCATGTCTCAAACAGGACAGTCAGAAGAAAGGTACCCACAGTCATATAAGTTTGTCAGTAATGCATATATAAACCCAGTTTTGGGGAGAGTTACTTACTGATACTACTAACACATAGTTCTTAACAGTTCCTCATTACCACGGTAGCCTTCATGTAGCTCGAAAAGTAGAGCATAGCGCTAACAACACTGTTCATAGTTTCGATTCTCATGGAGCAATAACTGATCAAATGTGTGCCTTGAATGTAATGAATGTCGCTTTGAATAAAAGCATTTGCCAAATGCGTAAATGTCCGTTCAGATTCACTGACTGAGTACTTTAAACCATTAAACCACGAGTGGGTTTGAAAAGCGAATCCTTTTGACTTGAGAATTCTTGAGTTATTGAGAATCATTTGCCTGTGAATCGGACATCACCGCTTGTACCGTGTTCGGTTTTGCATGCACTCGAAAGAAACTTAGAAACTAACTTAACGGCACCTCACAAGGTGATATCCGCCGAAACCGCATTTGGATTTTTTTTTGTTGCATTCTGGAGGGCTGCCTAAATTTGTTTTGATTTGCCACGAAAAAATTTAGCTTGATGACACTTGCATTTTTGTTGTGTGTGAAAGCTTTGACATTTTGATAACTTTTAACTTTTAAAGGTAGGTAAATGATGTCAGAATTTTCTAAACCTATTTGTCAAAATTTAAACTTTTTCTCAAAACTTTGCTATAAAATCTTAGAGGGCATTTTTGAATTATTTTCGTCAATGTGATTTACAGGCTGTAGGTAAAATAACATGTGCTTAGATTCATCATTCCACCTGCTTTTCTGTTCTAGATATACCCGACTCATTACCGGTCCCTTCACCACAGGCGACAGACATCTGTGCTGCGGCACCGTCTCTGGATCAGGAGAAAGCTATTAGTGAACACAGCATACCATTAGGTACGTCCACCAGAGTCAAAAGATTCAAGCACATGACATAAACGCTGTCCTGAAGAAGAAAGCATGAGCAATAGTAATAGCTGCGCTTTGAGTGGCTCTGGCTGTGATGTAGGCTCTCAGTGGGTAACTGAAGCCTTTAAGGCCAGTTGATGTCAGTGGAGCATTTGTCATCCTGTTGAGTGAGGTGTGAATTGCACCCTCGAGGCCTGAGCTTGTGTACTCATTACCACACAGCTAACGCACTTGATTCCCTCAGAAGAGCTGACTTTACACCCCTGCACACACATACAGTATGAGAACGTGGCTCAGAAAATGTATCGGTTTGGTGTTGTTCTGATTTCTGACTGGTTTTGTTGTTTTGGCAGGTGTGGAGTTCATTGTGCCAAGGACGGGATTTTATTGCAACCTGTGTGGCTTGTTTTACAACAGCGAACAAACAGCCAAGATGACACACTGTCGGAGTACAATTCACTACAGGAACCTACAGGTCAGAAATACTAACATGCAGTCTTCCTTTCTCTTTCCGTTAAAATATGAATGTTTTCTCTTTCTAAACCTTTAAAGTTAAATGCAATTTTACTGCTTTGTCACCATGACGATACAAAACCATAAACAATGATGATTTAAACAGCTTTAACTCTTGTGTGGTGTTGAAAATAAAGCTGAAATCAAATAATATATAAATATTAGTTTAAAAAACTAAATGAAAATTTAAAATGTTGCCTTGGCAATAAACTGAAATAAGTTGAAGTTGAAACACTAAAATTATTTACTGAAAAGTAGTGCTGTCAAACGATTAATCGCGATTAATCGCATACAAAATAAAAGTTTGTGTTTACATAATACATGTGGGTGCACTGTGTATAATTATTTTATATATATAAATACACACACATTCTTGTATATATTTAAAAAAATTATTTATATATAAAATATTTATATTTATTAGGGCTGTGTAACAATTAATCGCGATTAATCGCATTCAAAATAAAAGTTTGTGTTTACATAATATATGTGTGCGAAGTGTGTAATTATTTTGTATATATAAATACACACATGCATGTATATATTTAAGAAAAATGTGTACTCGATATATCAAATATTTATATTTTTATATAATATTAAAAATGTATAAATATATATAAAGTATATACATGCAAATATTTCTTAAATATACATGCATGTGTGTGTTTATATATGCAAAATAATTATACACACTACATACACATATATTATGTAAACACAAACTTTTATTTTGGATGCGATTAATCGCGATTAATCGTTGCCCGGCCCTAATTTTTATATATAATATAAATTATATATAAATCTATATGCATGAAAATATTTCTTAAATATATACAAGCATGTGTGTATTTATACATATAGAATAATTATATACAGTGCACCCACATATATCATGTAAACACAAACTTTTATTTTGGAATGCGATTAATCGTGATTAATCATTTGACAGCCCTACTGAAAATAAATAAAAGTGAAATAAAAATGAATGAAAGTGACTGTAAATAAAATTATTTATGCAATATTTCAAAACAGCAACAACTAATAAAACGACAAAAGCAGATAACGAAATGACAAAAAATTCAAACAAAATTAATATGAAAAGTAAAAAAATACAAAATAAAAGTTTATTCAAAATATTATTCCAAAAATATATTTAAAATATAATAATAATAATAAAACAACACTGCTTAGAATGAGTAAATTGTTCCTTAAAATCTCTTCCCTAACAAACGGATTCACAAAAAATGAATCAGTTTCCAACAGCACATGAGATTAGCTAAACGACAGACTAACTAACATGTACATGGAAGCAACTCGAATCAGTGAAGTGTTTCTTAAAATCAACCGATTTAATCAGACTTTCTAGCAGAATATATATACGATTAGCTAAACTACAGTCTCACTCAACATGACATCACGACTTTTGCGTAAACATACACGCCACTTTCGAGTCAAGTGGCGTGTTATCTCTACGCATTTTGAGCTATCTGCGTGTATCCGCGTGTATGCGTGTATGTCTACGCCATTAACGTCCGCGTCATTCCGCGTGGCTGTACACGCGCGTCAAATGTCCAGTCATAAATGCCATTAACCCCAGTGACGGTTAAGTTTAGGGATAGGGTTGAGGTAAGTCATACCTTTTTTTTTCACTAGGATGGTAAGGGAACAGTCATAAATGCCATTAACCCCAGTGATGGTTAAGTTTAGGGACAGGGTTGAGGTAAGTCATATATTTATATAACGTTAAGTCAACGGCGTTCATAAACACGCTGAAAAGCGATTATGCGTCTTGATAGCACGCCAAAAATGCAAATACGAATTGGCGTGTCATACACACGCTTCTTCATGAGATCAGTCTGTCTCACTAACTATGGAAGTGGACAGAGTGGACTGAGAGAATCATTTAGCAGAGCGTATTTAACTATTGCTCTCTTGGCATTAAAGCCACTTGCAAACAATGAAATTCAAACAGCAATGTAGCATTTGGTCACACTACACTGCTACTTGTTGGAAATAGTACCTTGTTACTGAAAAGGCTACACTTACTTAGTTACTCACCACCACTGGTGACGGCAATGTAAGACTGACTGATCTAAGGAGCCCGGTCCTCAGGGTGGGATATGGTTTCTCATTATAACCCTTCCGAAACGCACACATACAGACAGACGAACACACTTTCCAACACAGCATAGTTGAGGCGGCCCGGAGCCGGACATTCCCCGTCATCATCACAGTCCGACCACAGCCAGTTGTCACGTCTCTCACACTCGAGCGGTCGGCCAAACAGCGCCACCTCATACTTCACTTCTCCGGCTGGACGTCTGCCAGCTGTGTTGAGTTTACAAGAACTACAGTGAGAATTCAACACCAGAAGAGCACGACAGGTGAAACCGAGCGAGAGAGAGAGAGACTGTAAACACTACAGGAAACACCTGCTTTCCTCCCACATTTTGACCTTCTTCTTTTTCAGTTCTCCTTGTTTCACTGGTAAACAAGTACGCTTTTTGGTCGGACTCACATTTGCAGGAGTTTCTTCGACTAAAGGCACATTTATGTCATTAAAACAGGCCTCAACTTGCCTCAAAGTCCATACTTGTCAGCAGTGCAAAATAATTTTGCAACTATAAAATGTGAGAGTTTTGTCAAATTATGAAAAAAGTGCGTCACTATTGTTTAAGATGACCAAATTAGGATTCTTAAAAGCTATACAATTTGTCATTTTATCCTCTGTTGGATATTGTCGGTGGTTAAATTACATAAACGTATGGGTTTGAAAAAGTGTATTTTAATAGAGTTTGGTTTCTGAGACATGCAAAATCCAATTGTTGCATAAACTAACTTCAGTGTAACAGTCAGATGCTGCCAGTCAGCCATTTTAGTCAGAGAAACCAAACTGTTGCTCTTCAAGGCTGAATGGTTGCCCTTTAAAAGTAAACCGATGTTTGTGTAATTTAATGGGGGGTTGTTTGTGTTTTTATAGAAGTATCTGTCACAGCTGGCAGAGGAAAGTCTCTTGAACTTCCACACCGAGTCGCCAAAAACTGAGTGAAGCTCACCTGAGACTGCCATCACTGTTGGGACACACGGAATGAGACAAAGCCTTGGAGGTACAGAGACACACAACACAAAGAGGAGAGGAACGGGACACAAGGAGAACCAGAACAATTGGATCCTCTGTGTACTCTAGGTCATAGCAATGTGAATTGAATTGTGTAAAAAAAACCCCATTTTTTAAATATCATATTTTAAAGGAATAGTTCACTGGAAACATTTTAAACACGTTACTTTTTTTTTTTGTCGAATAACTACAATTTTCATAATGTAATTTGTATTCAGTAATAGATCACAGTTTAACTGAATCGAATAAGTTATCTTCTTATAACTTAAATATCTTTTTTTCTCCCACACGTCATGAGTGAGGCTTTGAAAAACCAGTGTAACACCGTAACAGCCTCAGTTCCCATTTATTTTCTTCGTGTGGAAAAAAGGAAGCAGGAACATTCTGCAAAATATCTTAATTTCTGTTGTATGAAGAAAGAAAGTCAGAGAGAAACATAATTTTGTTTTTCAGTAAACTGTCTCTTTAAAACACTGCCCTGACACAAGGCGGGGGGTGTGTCCGCTGCAGTCCAGGAATTTTTATTACACTGTGAAAAATATTAATATGAATATTAGAATGTGAAATGCACTGGTAAGTGTAGTGTTTACATCATTTGCATCTGCCTCATTCATACTCTAAGCTTGCGTATGTGTTGATTTGCCTCTATAGACTTCAGATGTGCCTTATTTAAATTTCTATTTAAATTTCAAGAGGTGTAAAATTATCCTCAGGTTAATACTTGTGAATATCATGTTGTTGTTGTTTTGTCAGTGTTCAGGTCTTGAATCTGTTTCATGCTTGAAATAATCACTTTTTTTAAAGTGCCTTTTTGGTGGTGAGGTGTAGCGAAAATCTCAAAATGTTTAAAAAAAAGAAAATTGGTTGAACAGTGGAAAGCTGTGTATGTGTAATGTCTGTCATACTATTTTGCTTTTCGTCATTGCTGTACACAGAGCTCAGACTTTAGGGATACTTGAACTGGACCATGCTTATATGTCTAATTATCAAATTTATTTGTTTAATGATAATAAATAAAAAAAAACTGTGTGAGAGTGTGTGTTATATGCAAGTATATTATTGGAATGTTCTGGAAAACTTTTTTCTCCACTGTTTTATATTCTGTTAATAATAGCATCCCATTTTCTGGAAGAAAAATCTGTATAATTATTTTTGGGTTGCGTTGATGCAAATATTTAATAAACATTTTGGAAAATATCATGTCCCATGATGGCCCTGAATGAACATTATTGTATAGCACATTAAGAACCCTTGCATCTTTTTTACCCATCGTCTTTTTTTAAATGGGTCAATATAACCATAGACTTTAAAAGAATATAACAGAGAAAAGGTGACTTCATCCTCACCCATACGCACTGTATTACATAATGACATCACCTATGTTCCAGCGTCCATCAGCTGCCGGCGGAAAGTCACGATCTTCAACGAACGAGGCGTCTTGTAGAAAATACGAGAAAGACCTGCTTTGTCAAACTTAATTTTCATTGGTCATTTAGTTATCCGCCTCTATTATTCTGACCAATCAGAGAGCTCGAAGGGCACCGTTACACTGTCGAGTTGCTGGGCAGAGAACACAAAATCAACATCAGCAGAGAGAGTACGTTCGCACTTGGGCTAAGCGATAGAGCAGGTCGGTTGGATTTGTTCTTTATCGACTGGCTGTTGTTGGGAGGAAACTTCGTTTGTTACATATTCCACTTTTGAAGATTTTACCTGAAACGCTGCGTCAAATAAAGGTAAAAACGCTTTTGTTCACAATCGCTGCACGTCCCGAGGCTTTGTTTATGTTTATGTTGCGCTCGTGCATTTGCGCGTGCACGGCAAAATATTAAGTGCGTGCTCTCAAATGTAAAACACGTTAATAAAATTCTTACAAAAACGAAGTATTGCTTGGCCAAAACAATTTGTTTGAGAGACTGCAGATCTTCTGTCTGTGAGGTAATGCGTCCATTCATTGTTGTATCAGGCTTGTGTATGAGCCAAATGGACGCTGCTGATTGGAGCGACTGTCTAACGTTAACTTACATGTTTCATTTAACAATTCATTTACGTTTTAGACATATTAACGTTAATATTTCTGCATTTCTAGGTGCAAAGGCACGCTGTAAAATTAACCATGGCAACTGACTGTGAGGCATGGCTAAATGCAAACCCTGTTGGTAAGTTTGAGTGGATTTTTATTAGTGATTTGATAGCATTTGAAATGTTCTTAGGTCTGTTTAAAAACTATTTGCCCTTATATTTGGTATTTGATATGATAAGCATTTGCCAAGGTCAGGACTTTCACTTGTTTTTACTTTCTCCGTGGAATAAAACGTTTTTAAAGGTGCCCAAACTTTGGCCCCTAGTACTAATGCTATTTTGTATATATATTTAGTCTCATAATATAAGTTCGTGGTCATGAATATTCACATATTGTCATCCACAGAGGCTGGAAATCTTAGCGATTCCTTCCCCTCTGGGGACGAGGACAGCACCTTCACTGGAAATGTCAATAATGAGATCAACGGAAACTGGATATTGGCCCCCACCGGCAGCATTCACGAGGCAAGACTCAAGGCCAAGGTGAAGAGACGTCTGAGGAAGAACTCCTCCCGGGACTCGGGCCGGGGCGACTCACTAAGTGATAACAGTGATGCGGTCCGGTCCACGGTTCCGCCCACCAGCCCAAAGGGCAAACTGCTCAACCGGAGGTCCAGGATGGGCAAGGGACGAGGCCTGCCGAAGAAAGGTATTGGTGCTGTTTTCATTCCTTAAAGCCCATTCACACAAAGAACCACAACTATATTCGTGTCCACACCCGACTTCAAGTTCTGGAAGTCCAGTGGGCTTGGGCTTCAAAGCAAATTAAGTGTTGACCTGGATCTGTTCCAGCATTGGCTGCTTTATTTTAGCCAGTTAGGCCGTGTGTCCACCAAAGCGTTTTTTGCCAGCTGAAAACGCTACACGCTCTGCTGAAGACGACGTGCTTTGGGCGCTTGAGAGCGTTTTGGCAGCGCAGCGTTTTTTCTGTTGAGGCGTTTCGTTGCTATGATACAGAATATCCGCAGCAGTTTAAACGTTGTGACTGTTGGTCGGTGTGGTTTAGTCCCGCCCCTCCTCCACTGTGATTGGACGGCTGGGCAAGAACTGACAGTGATGAGCGCTGCGTTTTTTCCAAAGTTGAACATTTTTCAACTCTCGGCGACCAGTAAAAAACGCCGGGCGCTCGGCGCTTCAGCGTGAAAAAAACGCTCAGCGCCTCGTCACGCTCATGGCGTTTAAAAAACGCGGCGTTCCCATTGGAAACAATTGAAAACATACGCCAGGCGCGTGGAAAAACGCTTTGGTGGACACACGGCCTTAGATGGATGACAAACGTCCGAGTGAACGGACTGACACACCACATCTACCGAACTCCACCCGTATTCACACATACGTTCATAACACACGATCTCTCCCATTCATTCAGATGTTGTTTTACACAGTGCTGGTCCTTTGTAGAGGGTTCAACGTCTCTGAGTGCAACAGACCTGAATTGATTCGGAAAAGTCTGGCTTGCAGAAACGACCTACATACTGTCCGACTGGCTGCGTCGAGTACGCCACATGTATGCTGACTTGCTAACCTAATGGCAAGCCTGCAAAAAAACAACATTCGACTGTCTTTGTGTCTGACGGTGATCATTTAATCGTCTAGATTAGTGTTTTAGCTGAGATTATCGTCCCTCCTGACCTTTTCACCTCCCCCATCACCCCCGCAAGATGACTTAATGGCACACTTCTCTTTTTGATTCCCTCTGCGAATGCACAGCCGTCCCTGTTTGTGTTATGTAACTGCTGGTTAAGTCAGCCTGCAGGGCAGGGCAGGAGATCCTGTTAGGTTTTTTGTTTTTTTTGGCCAGAATCCTTCAGATGTAGGCGTTGGAGTGAAAATGTAGTAGGTTTGGAAGTGCCTCACTTAGTACCTCACAGTAGGCCTGAAAAATGGATTACAGCTTATTGACAATCGTCTTTACGGTCAGGCTGAGCTGAAGCTAATAGTGTTTAGCCCTTAAACCAGAAATACAAATTAGTGACATGTTTTCTTTGTCAAATTTCTTATTTGATCTAGTTTTTGCAAACATAAGATATTTTAAAAGTTGGCATTCACCCTGTATATTTTCGAAATGCATGTTGGGTACGATTTATCCCTGCATGTGGGTTTTTTGTTTGACCTTGTAATTCTTAATCAAAATGACGTGATTTAGATTTTCCGGGTGAATGACAGACTTATCCAATCAGTCTTTAAACTCCACCCCTTTCTTACAATCGACTGCAAGCTCGCTTTCGCATCTGCCTCCATCCAATCAACAACCAATGGATAGAACCAAATCTCCACCCTACAGTTTATTTTCACTCATATGTCACAATAAAAAAAGATAATTTGATACTTGCATTTCATTTTGTGTTTGCAAAAATCATCCTTAAAATAAAATTATAAATACATTTCTGCGCCCGATCTCTTTCCCATGATTCATTGCGGGTTCAACTGACTAAACGGTTTTGCTAGCACTCTAGTCCACACATTAGAAAAAATATCAGTCTACACATGCGTTTTATATTTAATATGAGCGAAATACACAACACAACAAATCTTTAACTTTTAGGTGGCAAAATATTTTTTTGTAATTCTTTGAATTACACTGCGCAAAACAAAAGTGATGGCCTACTAACCGGATGAAGAAGGGTCGGCCTCCACAGAACATAAAATATTCGTTTTATTTTATTTTTCGTGTTCGCATTTATGAGGAAAAAACAAAACAATCTTACATACGTGAGAGTTCTCCATCACGCACATGACCGCTCTGAAAACAACTTCAAAACTTCACAGAGATCTTAAAGAAAAACCACAAAGCCTTTCTTTAAAGTGAATTTCATTTTTTTTATAATTGTATCTTAACTTCAATCAATGTTTCATCAATCATTTGCCTGGTTTTAATGAATAAAAATGAAATATAGTAAAAAATAGATCATCATGACGTTAGGTGCCGACTCGCGCAAACTGGACTTTGGTCTTGTAAATGAACCGAAACTCGGCATGTATTGTATCCTATTTTCCTCACAGGCCTGAGAAATAGACTATGTATCTTTGAAAGCAGAGGTAGACAGGAGTCAAAGGTCTAACCAGCATAAGCTGCAGCAGTCGGGGAGGATAGAAACTCTCGGATGTTGCAGTCATGCATCCGCTATCCTTCGGAAGTTATGAAGAAAAGAAAAAAGTTCATCTATGATTTAATAAAAAAATAATGCGTTCAGATCACATTTGATGAATGTTTTTTTTTTTTATTTAGTTTAGCGATGTGGGGATGACACAATCTGAAACACATCTCAAAAACACATTGACCAGATACGAACCGGAAGTTGGCAACCGGAATCGTCGTTAGGCCGTGTGTCCACCAAACCGTTTTTCCACGCGCCTGGCGTTTGTTTTCAATGGGAACGCCTCGTTTTTTAAACGCCATGAGCGTAACGAGGCGCTAAGCGTTTTTTTTTTCACGCTGAAGCGCCGAGCGCCCGGCGTTTTTACTGGTCAATGGGAGTTGAAAAATGTTCAACTTTGGATAAAACGCAGCGCTCATCACTGTCAGTTCTTACCCAGCCGTCCAATCACAGTGGAGGAGGGGCGGGACTAAACCGCACCGACCAACTGTCACAACATTCAAACTGCTGCGGATATTCTGTATCATAGCAACGAAACGTCTCAACGGAAAAAACGCTGCGCTGCCAAAACGCTCTCAAGCGCCCAAAGCACGGCGTCTTCAGCAGAGCGTCTAGTGTTTTCAGCTGGCTAAAAACGCTTTGGTGGACACACGGCCTTATGGCAGCCCGCATTGTTTAGAGCAGAATAAGGTGGATATTGATATTTTAAAGACTGTTGGTAAGCAAACAACATTGGAGCCTTTTGGCTTCCATTTTATGGTAAAAAGAACATACAATGTCTTCTTTTGTTCCACAAAAGTAGTAGTCACACCGGTTTAGGGCAGCTTAAGTGTGTAGCAGAACATCTAAGCCTTGCGTACACAAACTGCTTTAGTGTTTTTTATTCAGTTTCTGTTTTTTTTTTTTGGTTCAGTATCAGTTTGAGGCTTGTGGTCCGAGCTTAGCATTTCGAGAGATGATGTCACCAGGGCTGAATTAAAGGGGCCCGGCCCTGTTTAGGTGAATCGTTTCAGAAGCGGCGATGCGGTTAACATGACAATCGCAAGAACAGTGTACTTTCATGTGCTACAGCAGAAGGAACCGAAAGATCCGCATGGTTTTCCTTCTTCAATCCGTTCTCGGCGTGACGTCACTAGTTCCTCCAATGCATTTTATTGTTTTGAAAGACGTGTTGTGTTTCTATAGGTGGAGCTGGCGGTAAAGGCGTATGGGGAACACCTGGGGAAGTTTATGACGAAGATGTGAAAGTTGATGTGAAAGATCCCAATTACGACGCGGAGCAGGTAAGAGCCGCGCGACACGCTCGCTTTGGGGTTTTAACCATGAAATTGGCACACCGAGCCTTCACACTTTGTGTTTCTCCAGGAGAACTGCGTATACGAGACGGTCGTCCTCCCTCTGGACGAAGAGACGTTTGAGAAGACGGTCACTCCTATAGTTCAAGAGTACTTTGAGCACGGGGATGCTAATGAAGTGGCGGTGAGATTTATGACCGTGTTGTTGAACGAGGAGACGGCTTTTGCCCTTTCATATCTAATCGCTGTCATGCAGTCCTCTGCAATTATTTTTATGAGTAAACAAGCCTGTGCAAACCTGGGAGCGGTGCGTTCTCATTATAATCATAACATCTCACTCCGTGCCTTCAGGAACTGCTTGCCGAGCTGAACCTGAGTGGCATGCGCGGCGACGTGCCCATGCTAGCCGTATCGCTAGCGCTAGAGGCGAAAGCCAGCCACAGGGAGCTGACGTCCCGACTGCTCAGCGAGCTCTGCGGGCGCGTGCTCACGGCTGGTGACGTGGAGGCCTCCTTCCACAAACTGCTCAAAGAGTTGCCCGACCTGGTGCTGGACACGCCAGCGGCTCCACAGGTAACACGCTAAAGCTAGCGCATTTGAGCTTACGGTGTCCGTCACTGTTACTACTGCACAGACTTCTGGGGAGTTGGTCAAACCCCTTCATATATTGGCATTATTAGCATTCATATATTTTTTACAATTAACATTTAATTTAGGCCTGGTTTCACTGACAGGGCTTTGATTATAACAGGTTTATGCCAAATGACATTTAAAAGAATAGTTCACCCTAAAATGAATATTACCGCATTATTTACTCACTCTCAAGCCATCCTAGGTGTATATGACTTCATTCATTCAGCCAAACACAGTTATATTAAAAAACATATCCTGGCTCTTCCAAGCTTTATAGTGGGAGTGAATAGTTTTTGAAACTCCTAAAAGCGCATTCATCCATCATAAAAATAATCCATACGACTCCAGAGGTCACTAAAGTCACTTCTGAAGCGAAGAGATGGGGTTTATGTAAGAAAAATATCCATTTATCACTTTATAAACTATAATCACTGGCTTACAGTAACATCCGTACACGAGTCTAGTTCTGAATGTACTTATACTATATAGTTTAGTGTATATATATATATATATATATATATATATATATAGTAATAGAGTGTAATTGAAAAGTAGACCAGGTTGACAAAAATAAATAAATATATATATATATATATATATATAAATAAAAGTTTGTGTTTACATAATATATATGTGTGTGTGTACGTATAATTATTTTTAGGTCTGTCAAACGATTAATCGCGATTAATCGCATCCAAAATAAAAGTTTGTGTTTACGTAATGTATGTGGGCATAGTGTGTATAATTATTTTGTATATATAAATACACACACATGCATGTATATGTTTAAGAAAAATCTGAAAGTATATACTTATACATAATTAATATTATGTATAAATATAAATATTTGATATATTAAGAACACATTTTTCTTAAATATATACATGCATGTGTGTCTATTTATATATACAAAATAATTATACACACTATGCCCACATATATTATGTAAACACAAACTCTTATTTTGGATGCGATTAATCGCGATTAATCGTTTGACAGCCCTAATTATTTTGTATATATAAATACACACACATGCATGTTTACATTTAATGAATATTTGCATGTATATACTGCATATATATTTATACATAATTTATATAAAATATAAATATTAATATTTTTATATTTATATATTATATATATATATACAGTATATATATATATATATAATACACACACACACATATATATATATATATATATATTAAAAATAATATTTTTTTTATTCTTTATGGCAGCCTTCAAACCTTTAATGAAAATTATATATACTTATTTTATTATGAATCAACATTAAATATGAATAAATCATTTCATGAGGTAAATTGGCATGAACAGAATATATTAATCGCAATCGTCTTTATGATATTAAATCATCGGCTAAAGTTCATGATCTTGAACCGCTCTCTGTCTCTTCACTTCTGCAGCGTAACATTTGGCACAGTTTCTAAGCTCCGGTGCGTCTTCGTGTTCGCTTTGCTAAAAGCGCGTTTGATAAGCTGCGGTTAACAATGAAACGCCTGTGGTCGGAGTGCGTCCGGTGGTGCAGATGAACCAGTCAGAAGAAACGTTCAGCTGTTTCCTTTGGCTTCATACAAAACACCAGAGCTTGTGCTTTTGTCTGTCTGCGTACAGAATGCTGGGTCAGCGCTGTGCCTCCAAACACACTCTCTGCTGTACAAACACATTTACCCTGCTCGCTCACTCCATACACTAGAGCAGATGTTGTTTGAGTGCTAGAATGGGGCAAACACAACCCTTTCTTCGCTTTACACCCAATACGGTCCCAATAGCCAATACAAAGGGTTGATGTGCCAAAACAGCACGTGCACAAACACTGACCACCTGCTCCATCAGTGTGAATTGATGTGTATTACTGCATTATTTGACAATGTGTATCCTCCAGCTGAGCACACAACTGCTCTGTTTACAGTGGCACACACTTCAATGGAATTTTAAAAATGTTTCGAAGAGGAACTTGGCCTATTTTATGCACTTTCAAATTCAATATCTGCAGAGGTATCTGATTTCAGTTCCTTTTGGATTATGTGACAATCATGCGGTTTTTGTGTGTGTGTGTGTGTAAACATGAAATATAATGCTTTCAGTGGGAAACTATTAGAAAGAGTGATCTTGACAGAGTGAATACAAAAAAATGGACCAAGAAATATTTGTATTATTTTAAAATTGACCTCGACTAGAGATGACCCAAAAGTAACACTTTTATGTGGATTTGTTTAATAATATTTAATATTTTGATGATTTGTAATTTTTTGCAGCTTAAAAGAAATTAATTTAGGCCTAAAATTAAAAAAAAAAAATTAAATTATTTTAATTACTAATTATTTCAGTTCCTTTTTTTAGTGTCAACAAGAAATATGGAAATGCTTTCTGTGGAAAGCTCTCAGAATGAGTTATATTTACCTGGAATTATGAAGTTATATATATATTGGTGATATAATTAAAAGATTTTAATAATGACAGTGTGATTCAAGAATGGACCAAGAAATGTGAATCTTATTTTTATTATCTAAACATATTAGAGTTAATCAAATATAAGGATTTTTAAATGTTTTATTATTTAATTAGGGCTGTCAAACGATTAATCACGATTAATCGCATCCAAAATAAAAGTTTGTGTTTAGATAATATATGTGGGTGCACTGTGTATAATTATTTTTTATATATATAAATACACACACATGCATGTATATAGTTAAGAAATATTTTCATGTATATACTGTATATAGATTTATATATAATTTATATTATATATATATATAGATATAAATATTTTATATATAAATAATATGTTTTCTTAAATATACATGCATGTGTTTGTATGTATGTATATATATATATAATAATTATACACAGTGCACCCACATATATTATCTAAACACAAACTTTTATTTTGGATGCGATTAATCATTTGACAGCCCTCTATTTAATATTAATATTATTATTAATAAATGTTAAATAATGAAATTATATTAGTTAAAGCTTTTAAATGAAATCGAATAGGCCTAAATATTGAGTTTCTTTTTCCTTTTTTGGATCCTGTGATCACAGTGGTGTTTGTCATGGAAAAGCTCTCAAAATGAGTGATCTTAACCTGTAGATGTTAAATGAATAATTCCCGTTTGCCGTTGTCTTGCAGATGCTCGGCCAGTTCATCGCTCGAGCCGTTGCGGACAACATCCTCTCAAAAGGCTTCATAGACGGCTACAAAGGACGAGTAGACTGCGAATACGCCAGGTATGGGGTGTTTTACACGCTGTTATCATGTGTTCTTCTGCGAGTGTGACGTGTGTGTGTTTCGCCAGAGCTGCTCTGGATCGCGCGGCTGTGCTGCTGAGAATGAGTCGATGGACCGGCCTTCGCATCGACAGCCTCTGGGGTTCAGGCGGCGGCCAGAGACCTGTCAATCAACTCATCAAAGAGGCAAGGACACACTGACACACTCTCACCGGCTGCGTTACATAACACATTCACGGCACATTAAGCGTCAACGCATGCCAACTCTGTCGGATTGCGTAACTGTTGTTGTTGCAGGTTAACCTCCTGTTGAAGGAGTACCTGTTATCAGGTGACACCGTGGAAGCCGAGCGCTGTTTGAGAGAACTGGAAGTGCCACATTTTCATCACGAGTTTGTTTACGAGGTAATAACGGCTAGAAAACAGGCATTTCAAGCCTGATTCGGCTCTGCCTGATTATCTGTGTTGTCTTCAGGCGGTTATCATGGTGCTGGAGTCTAAAGGCGACAGAACCCTGCAGATGGTCCTGCGGTTGCTGAAGTGTCTGTGCGCCTCCACCGTCATCACTGTGGACCAGCTGAGACGGGTATGAGCATCGCCTGCTGGCCGTTTACAGTTACTGCAGCTTTACAAGTGCTCATCATCTGAATGGTGTCCTCTTACAGGGGTTTGAAAGAGTCTACCTGGACATGGCGGATATCAGTATTGATGTGCCGTGTGCGTATTCGCTCCTGGAGCAGTTCGTGGAGCAGAGCTTTAACGCCGGGGTCATTGATAAAAAACTGCGGGACCTCTGTCCTTGTCGGTGAGTGAGTTAAGGTTTAAGACTTAACTTTGCTTTATTACTTCATAAATATTTATTGTTATAATTACATCTATTGTGAAATGCAGTAATGTATAAAAATCTGTACAATTTTACATGTTTTGCATATTACAAATATATATATATATATAATATTTATGAATAGTAATGTAAAAATTAGAGCCCGACCGATAAAGGATTTTGAAGGCCGATACCGATATTTTTTGGTTTTAAAATCCGATATTCCGATATATCGGCCGATATTTTATTTTTTATTTCAGAAACGCGCAACAAAACATTAACAGATATCCCTAACAGCAGTTATTTATGAGTTTTAACTAAAATAATATGATAATGCATTTAAAAAAAACGTATTTATTACAACGTAACTTAACTATTACTAGCTGATTCCGCTTCACTCTCTGCTTATTTTACAGCAGCAAAACTGGACATGATAGTCACAACTTTTGTCAAACTTTTATGAGTTAAGAGAACTGTTGCCCTGTTGCCAACAGGGACGGCGTAGAGCGCCCTCTGGTGTACAAACTATACAACTCCAACACTCATGACATGGTTCAAGCGCGTTTCGTCCGATTTTATTTTTTGAAAATATTCATTTATCGGCCATTATAACTGCCGATACCGTTAGTTTGGAAAATGCCTAATATCGGCCTGCCGATATATCGGTCTGGCTCTAGTAAAAATATTCAATTTATTACAAAATGTATTATTATTACATAAAATATTTATTGATATTATGATTTCCATTACACACGAGTAGATGTTCAGATGCTGATTTGCTGATTTAAGCAAAACCAAGACGTAGCTTTACAGTAAATATATATAACAATATATTTATAGTTGTAATATATAAAACATATTACATAAAAATGATTTGTCATATACCCAAATGAAATAGTTGTCCTTTTTTGTCCTATTTCCTATGAAATGTAAATAAATTATTATATATTTATGAATAGTTGTAATACATAAATAGTATTATTATTATAGTATGTGGGGTGAGTAAATTATCAGCAAAAGTTTTCTTAAAAGTGAACTACACCTTTAACTTTGTTTACTTTTTAAAAAAATATATTTGTATGTACCTAAATAAAATAGTTCTTTGTCATACTTCTTATATAATTATTAAAAATGATTGTATATACCCAAATAAATATACTAATAGTTTGTTGTTGTGGTTGTTGATAGGGGCAGGAAGAGGTTCATGAGTGAAGGAGACGGCGGGCGGCTCAAACTGGACGGCTTCTGAGTCCAGGAGTCCGCGAGCCCTCCCTGCGGCAGCTGCTCCGGCTCGGATGCTCACCGGAGCTCTGTGTTTCTTTCAGTTGCTTGTATTTGTCATGCAAGTTTAAGTACTAAAAACTTTCCTCCTATCAGAACACACGTTGTGACTGAAGGGGGCAGGCACTTTTCAAATCCGAAGGAGATGTAAATCCCCCCCCCCCAATCCTTCTGATGTCACTTTTTAAGCTAATCCTGAAAGTGCCACACTTATGACGTAGTCATTCCATGTTTTGTATTCCCGAGTTCACTGCCACTCCTGTGCTCCAGTTAGCAGTGTTTGTAGACTTGCGGAGTTGTGTACATAGCTTTATAAGTGGGGGGCATGTAAGTCGGAAGCTCTTTCTCCCTCCTGGGCTGCTTTTTGTACGTTCATTTTCTCCTTGACTTTTCAAAGGTGTCATTTCTGATGGTCACTGACGGAAGGACAAAACTGAGCAACGCACAGCAGCTGGGATCATTTCACAGAAGTGTCAAGAACATTTATTTTTATATTTCAGTAGACTGGTGGATGTGAAACGTACTTAACTTACTTGCTCTTTGTTTAAAATGGTTGATAATAAACTTTGTCATTACCGGTACTCACTTGGGAGTTATTTATTGATGGACAGAACGTGATTTCACCAAGTATCACCATCAACTTTCCAATCAACCAATCAGGTTTGAGGAACAAGTTTACAGTTTGTGTCAAGTTTAGGCTTAACCAGGGTGAAGTACTTAAGCGTCTGTGTTATTAACCTTTCATTACCCTCTAATTTTAGGGAAAAGCTATGGGTAGGGATTGAATAAGGACTACATTTTGGGACACAAATGTTAAATTCTTTTGAAAGTAGTCATGCTCGTCAAGATCTTTTGGATAAGAAATATTAATATTGTCATTTATTTATTACAATTTACGTTTTAATTTATTTTAAAATTTAATTTATTCCTGAGATAGCAAGATGTTCTTACTGAATAAAGTATTGTTTTATTTAAAAAAAAAAAAGAACATTTGAAGAACGATAAGTATTAAAATAAGACATTTACAAAGTGGAAGGTATTTTTAAAAACACAAAACAAAGGCATGTGGATAATCCCAATTTCATTGATTAATTAGCTGCCATTTTATTCAAAGAAAAACAAAATCACACATTTTTACATTGAATATGAGAACATGGCAATTTCAAACACAGCTGAAACTGTTAACAAGCTTACTTACATGTTTAATAAAGACAGATCTAAAACTAAACTGCCTCTTTTAAATAAAAGTACATATCTAAATAAAGTGCCTATGCCACCTTATGAACTAAAGCATACAAAGCCTCACGCATAGATAGAACAAGTTGACCATCATACATGAGCGATGACTGTCTATTACTGTAAACTGTGCTGAAGTGTAAACCCTACTCTGCTTTTTCACTCTGTTCCTTTAAAGCCAGTTCTTGTTGCTTGATGATCTCCTGAGCTTCTTGCTGCATCTTCTCCAGTTTCTCCAGCGTCACGGACTTCAGAGGGAGCAGTTTGGGTTTGCACAGGACCATGGTGGGCACGTCCTCCATGGAAAGCTGACCTGCACGGATGAAACAGACCTGTGTAACCCGCATTGGGTGAAGTCGAGCAGTTGTTCATCTCTGTCATGTTTACTGGGTGAGGTTTGGAAAGCCCCGCACTACATCGACCAAAGGCTTGCAGGCAAAACAAAACTACACCAGTGGAAAAACTCACCTTGTTTAGGCAGAACCTCTCTAAACATTGACTTCACCTCAGGCATTGTGCTTCAGCGAGGTTCCTGTTAATGTAATGCAAAAGAATATTATATCCATACAGTTATGCACTCTAAATAACGCAAAAAGGTTCGTGGATTTACCGTTTATCTCATCAGCTGATGTTATACGCACTTCCGGTTCAGCTCCGACTCGCACGCGCTGTGTTGATTCGTTGCTGCCGCCTAGCGGCAATCTCGTTGAATGTTTGTTGCTGATGAAGGTGGAAATCATTTTCATACCGGTGGATAGTGTTCAACTTTTGAGTCTAGATCATACGCATATTTCTGGACCATTATTATTTTGTTGTTGTTTTTAATACACGTAACGTTAGAATATTTTCACATTTAGGCACATTTCTCGTCAATAAACCACACATTTATAACAGAAAATATTTTATAAATTCGCCCATATTTCAGTTTTTTTTTAAAATATATTTAACGAATTCTGCTATATCTCCGTCCTCTAATTCACCAGCTGCTGGTCAACGCTACTAGGGTGTTTTATTGCGTCTGCCATTGTTGCTGCTAAATTTCCCAAACAGAAATAAATCTGGAGCTCCAGAAGTCTCGTGACGCGTCAGTGACGCGCGCTGGGGAGGGGAGCGTCGCGCGCGAGCTGCAGCGCTGCTGGACAGGAGGAGGAAACAAGGATGGCGGAGTCACACCTCTCAAGGTAAAGCACTTTAACGCACCGCGCGGCTCAGAGTCGCACCTTCCGCGGCGCAGGGTTTATCTTCGGCGCGATAAACGCGCTCGTTCGGTGGTCGAGCGCGACAGACGCGGCGCTGTGCGCGTTCAGTGGGTTTGAATGCGCTCTTTTGTTCAGTCCCGGAATGGCCGCTGCTTATGTGCGTTCGTGTGTGTGTGTGTGTGCGCGCGCGCGCGCGTGTGTGTGTGTAGAGTGTGTAGAGAGAGAGAGAGAGAGAGAGAGAGAGAGAGAGAGAGAGAGAGAGAGAGAGAGAGTTTTCTTTTTTTCACATATTCCGTAGGCTTGCGAAAAGAAAGAGAGAGTGTGTGGGAATAAAGAAAGGTGCCGCGGAATGCGTCTGAGCCGCCAGACTGTAAACAAAAGACTGATTTGTCCCAAAATGGTCATAAAGTCAGAGTCAACAAAGCTTTATTGGTACGATTGTTAACATTCACAACATCGCGAAAGCGTATAAAACATTTATGGCACATATGTATTACATAATATAAATACGTTTAAGTAAATAATGAAATCATGGAAAAAGAAAGACAGTGTAAAAAAATGTAAAAGAAAAAAAAATATACAGTGTCAGTTCAACCGACAGTAATACAGCACGACTGCTGCTGCGCGCTCACGCGAACACACGGCTCTTTTGAATCGGATCTTTTCAATGAATCGATTCATTCACAAAAGCCAAACTATTTGCTTTGCGTTTATTTATTTATTTTTTGATAACCTGATGTCAAACACTTGTTTTAAAAATGCATGTAATTATTATTATTATTATTACATTTCTTTCAGTTTGAAAGAATTTTTTTCTTTGCACTTTTATACAATAAACTTATAAATGTCTGTTTAGAGGTTCCTGTTTATCAAATTAAACTATTTAGTAATTGCACTAATACATTGTGCGACACTTTATGTTTAAATGATAGACTATGTAATGCCTAAAAATGAATGTAAAGTGCATTCACTTTTATTTTTGCTCTGCAAAATTTTGCGAGCAAAATCTGGAATCTGTTTGTTCCAGTGAAAAGTGTGAGAGTGAAAAGATGAATAATGGGAGTCGCTTAACCTCAGATATCTCTCCGAAGCAGAGACAGATTTAGTGTGCATTCAAGGCCACTGAGCTTGCCATTTTTTCAGACCGGGACATCCTTGCTGTCACATACACACTTGCTCAAGGGGCCAAGACCACAAGTGTGGGTATTGTGATAGGGACAACCAACTAAGAACGAGCCATGTGTCCCAATATGCTTCCTTACTATTTAGTTGGCTAGGACTGTAGTGGATTGTCATAAAAAGAAAAAAAAAATGTAGGGCTGTGTTTGAAATCGCATACTCTCTTTGGTACTTATTTTGAATAAGTTCTTTGTGACCATTCAAAAAGTATGTTCTAGTATGGATGCAATATGGACGTAGTATTCACCATCCATGTTGTTATTATCATGTGACCAGGATCAGTTGCGTCGCTTCACTGCCATTCATAAATCCTCTCCCAAAGCCTCATGGGATAGTAAATTGTCCATCATATGCACACTTTAGAATCCCGCCGGAAGAAGCAGATAAAGCAAAAAACCTAGGACTAGTTCACAAAAGTAGGTTCATAACTTATTTGTTAATATTTAATTAACGATTTGTTTGACAGCAATGTTTCTAGAGGCAAAGTTGTTCACCATGAGGAGATCTATCAAATGATATGCATTTTGTGGGGATTTGTGCAACACCATGTGATTACAGAGCCATAAAACTTGTTAGCGCCAACTAGTGGCCAATTTCTTTCAAAATTCTTACAAACCCATAGGGCCACGAGTCGAACATGTCCATCGAGTTTCGTTCCGATCGGCCTCTAACCTTGTCTAATAGGTGCTTAAACTTCATTGGTCGATGGTGGCCATGTTTTTTTTAGATACGCCAATATCCTTTATAGACATACATGGTAACTTGCACCAAGACGCTGCATACCAAATTTCAAGTCAATTGGAAAAACGGTCAAGTCTTTGGGCTTTTTGCCTACTCTTTTATGAGTAGGCTACTGTGAATTGCGGGTACTCTCGTCTCATACTGTGTAGTAGGGAAATTTGTCGTTTCGGATGGAGCCTAGGACTGGGAATTGGTGCATCAGTGATTTGGTGTTCTCAAAAATGGGGGCAGGCGTACGTGAACTTGCAGGGGAGGGGGTTTAAGGTCAGCATGCAATGGAAGTTGCGATTAATCCTTTTTCCCCCCTATTGGGACGTATATCCAAAAGAAATGCTTTTCGAACAAGAAAAAAAAATAGGGTGGGACTTGTTTTTTATGGGGAATTGATTGGATGGTTTTGGTTTGCTATTGGTGTGATCTGATGTGATTGATAGGTTCCTCACGTCAGTAAACACGTCATCATTTTGAGTAAAGATTATGATTATTTTGAATAATTACTGCAATATTGTCAATTTTGACTTAATGATGACTGAAATGATTCGTTATACATTTTAACTGATTCTTTAAAACGAACCGTTCGAAAGAACCGATTGGTGGAAAAGAGTCGGACTTTCCGTCACTAACGCACGCGCACACGCACGCACGCGCACGCACTCGCTGCGGATTGAGCTCTTCCCGCTTTGAGCTCGATCTGATCCGAGTGCCGTTTGGCGGATGACAGTTTGTTTTCACAGAGGGCCTGTATGAAAAGAAGAACGAACATTTAAGTCCTCAACTACGGGACGTTCATTGCTTTGTCGTCAAGATGAGGCCGCTTATTCCAAAATGTACGAGTTTGGTGAGAAGTGTGTGGTGACATTTGTCTTTTGAGGTGTTTTTTTTTCTTTCTTTTTTTTTTTTGTGGGAGCTCGCGCAGGGCTAATGCTGCTAGCCTGTTAGCCGCAGCTGAAGGGTGGCTAATGCTAGCAGAGAGATTTCCTTAGCCAGCTTTCAAGCTACCCGTATATTCTGTCATATATCACGACACAGCGAATGTGCTCAGATTATTTTCGTTTTTTCATCTTTTGAACCCTATATCATCTTAGTCGGTATTAATGTCATTTATGGTGTTTCTGTGGTTTAACAGCAAGGAATGTTTAGCTAGTTAGCCATATCAAAACAGACGCTTTGTACTCTGAGCCCCCTCACACGTCAGATTTTTTATTGCTTACTATTTTTAACGTTTTATTATACATGTAGATGTGCTGTAGGATCATAGTCTGGTCTATTGTTATGCCAAATTGGGCATTTGCATCTCTTCCTGTCCCGTTGATGTGCAGGGTTACATATGTAATTTAGGCCCTAATCTACATTGGAATACATTCACTAGAAGTTATAAGTCTAATTCAAAGCTTTTGATTTGTTATTGTTGTTGTGGTTTTATTGTGTGCCCGTGTGGTGTCAGTTCTCATACAGACTATTACATTGCATAGTATGACAGTGAAATTGTTGTTAAAATGTGTCTGTGAGATTAAATAATTGTCTTTAATTTAGGGATATTTTGCTGCAATATCAGGTAAATGCCCTGTTCTGATTCGACTTTGTTCGTATGTGTTATTTGTAGCATGTGCACAATTGCATCTGTAACCTATTTAGACAGAGTTCTGTGGGTTTGGTGGCCTTGTTTTAAAGCCAACATCCTACAGTGGAGCTGAGCGAGTGATATTGTCATATTTAGCTAAATAAATATGTCATGACTCATAAACTAATGTAGACTTTATACATCATCCCAGTATTGCATTCAGCCATGCAATTTTGATGCTATGGTAAACAATTGTTATTTTCTTCTGTCTTAGTTGGCATTCCTATGCATTTCAGGATCTGTTTTATAAATATCCGATGCATCATCTCTCTGAGCTGATGTAAGTATGTTAGATGTGTGGTAAGGGAGGAAAGATGTATTTTTTTTCCTGCAGTCGGATGTAAGATTAGGAGAAAGTTGTGCAGGATGACCCCTGCCTTACTGTGCTGTTCAACAGTCTTCGCCCACCACACACACACATCCAGAATCTCTCCGGTTTTCTTCATATTAACTGTCCTGGTTTTTTCCATGCACTTGGTGTCATTTGAGATGCACTGTCCAACAGCTGATAAATATTATTGCTGATGGTCAATATTTCAGTAATAAGTCGCACACAATTGTAAGAGCCACACTAGCAATGTTTCTATCCAACTTATGTGCAAAATTGGAATATCTCATAAATCATTTGCGAATAAAGCAGCATCTCCATCCCAGGTGTTCAAGAGAACAAAATTGCCACTTCCTGGGTATTTGGCAAAATATCTGTGATGAAAATGCAACCGCGAAGCCACTGTGATTTTTTTTCCCATCATCATAAAAGATGATAAATGCTGTCATGTTGTCAAGCGTTCGGAGGCGGATACCTTCGTTTGTTTAGGAACATAATCATGCGAGACAGTTCTGGTATTGTGACAACCCTATCTGGCGATACTAAGATAAAGTAGGGCTGGGCGATTTCTTTCTGATTAATTCAAATGTAATATTTTGCCATGATTTTATTATTTTTAAATCGAGAAATTGCTGTTTTCAGTAAAAATGGATGCAAACTAGGGCTGTGAAACAATTAATCGCGGTTAATCACATCCAAAATAAAAGTTTGTGTTAACATAATATATGTGGGTGCACTGTGCAGAATTATTATTTTATATATATATATATATATATAGATAGATATATATATATATAGGTATATATACACACACATGCTTGTACATAATTAAGAAATATTTTCATGTATATACTGTAAATAGATTTACATATAATTTATATTATATATAAATATTTTAAATATAAAAATATTTTTCTTCTTAAATATGCAATAACAGGGGAAAAAAATATACAATAACAGGGGAAAATGTAGGCCTATTAAGTAATCGATTCTCCAAGTTAAGGATCGATCTTTAGAAATTATTATGAAAATCGATTCAGAATTGGTGAATCGATTTTTTTTTTTCAACACTGACTGCCCTAAACAGTCAATCAAGTTTACATGATTTACAAGATGGATACTATAATCAAAAATTATATTAGAATCATGACAAATGTAAACATATAAAAGAAAAAAAACTTTTTATCTTTCACGGCCAGGTCACCGCCATTGTGCAGTATTCTAACGTGACGTCACGGGCTTCAGTTTTACAGGCTCTGGGCAGTGAATATCGCGACATCAAACTGTGTTTACACCAGTGTTTTGACCCCGAACGACTAATGTTAGGTACAGTCATTAGACTAAAAAAGACGACGTCTAATGTTATATGTTAACAAACTGCACGTAGAAACTGCACATTGTTCACGATGTCTCATCATATTCCCGTCTCGTCAATACTAGCAAGCTGCATTTAGCATTAGCCCTACATATCGCTAGAATAATTACTTACTGTTACATTAGTTACCATTATATTATCTTACTGGCTATTTATAACTTATAGAAAGGGTGCAACGTTATAAAGTAACATTACATGTATTGCAAAATACGTAATGATTTGAGGACCAAGTTTGTAGTCAAAGTATGGGCAGGCCTTAGTCAATGTAAACCATATTGTTAATGTTTCGTCTCTACTAGTGAATGTGCCGTAACTGTTTATCCGCGGGCATCGGTGGCCCTGCAGGCTTCGCTGTGGAGGGAGGGCTGTAGCGCAGCATAGAGCAAGGGGGTGGGACCTGTAAGTTGTGCTTGTTCAAATTTTCAAAGTCAATGTTTTCTCAAAACTCCCTACTGCAGCTTTAACATTTTTTTATGATCAGTGCTCGAAGTGGGGTGGTACTCACCGGTACGCAGTACCAGCACTTTTTACACTTTAGCGTACCTACACTGTTTCTTATTTACCGCTACTTAAAAAAGGTGTAAAAAAGTGTGACGGCCGTTTAACCCCTTTTTTACACTGCACATCTGCTGCGCGTTACGGCGCGATAAGCTACCGGAGCTGATCGCGGCCACCGCAAGCGTGATCAGCGCGTATTTTTTCCGGTTTGCTTGTTAATCAGTGAGTACATTCACAACGCGAGGAGGAGCGGCGCGTGAGCAGCAGTGAAGCGCGGATTCGGGCCGAGTCTGTTTTTGTTGTGCTACGCTCATTTAAACTGAAAGCACACTTTTAATGGAGAAAATAAATCCAAAATGTGCCCAAAATGCACAGAATTTGCATATCTAGTGTTTTTTAACAAGAACTGGAGTAGCCTACGTCAGAAAAGAAAATGGAGACTCAAAAATATTTATACACGATTTAGCCATTTAAACTTGATTATTCTTAATTATTTTGTTAAACTATGAATTTTAATGGATAAAACTGTATATTTTATAAATAAATAAAACGAGCAAATTAGAATATAACCTTTCTTTTAGTTTATGTAATAGCCTACACAGACAGGTACATGCCCAAATCAAACCCGAGTGTACTTTTTTTTATGTTTGCTGTCTTGTAAACATATCAAAGTATGACTAAAAAGACATTATCAGAGCTGTTTTCATGGTTGTTTACCATTCACATGCCAACATGACATCACGACTTTTGCGTAAACATACACGCCACTTTCGAGTCAAGTGGCGTGTTATCTCTACGCATTTTGAGCTATCCGCGTGTATCTGCGTGTATGCGTGTATGTCTACGCCATTAACGTCCGCGTCATTCCGCGTGTCTGTACACGCGCGTCAAATGTCCAGTCATAAACGCCATTAACCCCAGTGACGGTTAAGTTTAGGGATAGGGTTGAGGTAAGTCATATCTTTTTTTTCCCTAGGATGGTAAGGGAACAGTCATAAATGCCATTAACCCCAGTGACGGTTAAGTTTAGGGACAGGGTTGAGGTAAGTCATATATTTATATAACGTTAAGTCAACGGCGTTCATAAACACGCGGAAAAGCGATTATGCGTCTTGATAGCACGCCAAAAATGCAAATACGAATTGGCGTGTCATACACACGCTACTTCATGAGATCAGTCTGCACATGCAATTGTTGTAAACCTCCAATCCTAACAAACTTCAAGAATCAAGTTTATTAATGTCCAACTTCTAAAAAGAGAATGTTTCTTTCTAAAGAAATGCACGCACACACGCATGCACACACACACAACTTGTTTAAATACATTTATGTTGTTAATAAATAACAATAAATTGATGTTGTACCAGCAATAGTTTTGTTTTTCACTGTAGAAATGTCAAATGTCATGATTTCCCAATCCAAGAGAGGACTGGCACCCTTTCCCCCCACTTCAAGCACTGTTTATGATCAATTATTACTGTCACTTTTGAGTGCTTCTGCCCATCCCTGTTAGAAAGGATAGAGATGGCAACCAGTTTATCATATAGTCCATGTTTCAAAAGCCTTTTGTTTTCTATGTATTTGGATGGGGTTCTGTTCATATTTGGATATTGATCTGTAAATGTTTGTTTTGGTTTCCTCTTCCCTCATAGCAGACCTGTTCTGCGAAACCATTGTCTTGCTCAAAAGTGGCTTTTCTGCGAAATATCGCCGCCTTGGGATTTCTAGGCAGCTTATCTGAAGTCGCCTCTGATTTAAAGGAGATTTCACGCTATAAGAGTGTCAGCATCTAAAGTTGACAGTGGAAACACACAGATCCCACAGTAAATCAAAGGCTGTGAAGTGGCTCACAAAGTGACCTGTTTACAATTCAGTCAAAGCATTTTCCATGGACACAGGTCAGCAGAAACTGCTGCAATTCACTTTGGGGACTCCACTCATCTCAAGAAGTAAGCGAGATTAGTAGGTGGAAGGTCATGAAACTGAAAGTTATTTTGTCTTCTCTTCAGGTAACCTCAGTTCCGCATTCAGTGATAGTGGAGGTCAGTTAATCTATGACACATTGCTGTCTTAATGTGTGGAGTTTGGTGCATATGCCGTCTGTCAGTATCTGTCAGAGTGTTCATGTGCGTCTACACATTGCTTTATTATTATTGTAGACGAGCTGGACTCTTTGGCCGTAAAGGTCTTCTGACCTGCGGGAGGCCTGAGCTTTGAAGGGCACTCCCAAAGATTATTCCCAGCGCCATTAACCTTTCTGCTGCTCTGATCTGAGCTTGGACTCGGCACCCGCACACACACTTCAACTGCACATTGAATTTCACAACACAGGGCTGAGGAACACATGCCTATGCAAAGAATGCATCTAACAGAGTGCTGAGGCTTTACTGATTCGGTTTGGTTGACGTTTTTATTGGGATTAATGAATGTTGTGTGTCATTTGTGATTTAATGAACATTGTGAGACACCTGGCATGATGTGGCATCTCACAGGTAAAGGTGGTTGTTGGAAACCCGATGCAAAACTGCTTTATATTTTTGAGCAGGTGAACAGGGGTCTGTGCACAAAAGTGTAGCCTACAGAAATAACAAAATGCTGAATGAACGCAACTGTATTATTCACAGAATATGGGACTGACAAACTTATTCTAGTTCGTTTTGAATGCAGCATACATCCCTATATTAGTCAATAGTGAATTAATAGCCTAGTGTTCAGTTTATTTACTTCAGGGGCACTTTATTGATACTCGCATTGGCCCTCATTTATCAAATTTTCAGCGTACAGCCAAAACCATGGTGACTTTGAGATTTCTCAAAATAGACGTTGGCGTACGTACGGCACGCTCAAATCCTACGCCACATTAATGTGAATGAGTGGTACTCCACATCACATCACTATTTTACACCCCTATACATGTGACGTGATTCGAAATTGAATGCTAGTTCAAAAGACGTGCTGTAAATAATGCATTGTGATAGGCCATTTCGGCTCCACGTCGGAGAAGTGTCCCTCCTTTGCCGTCTTCCGTGTGTCCATGGCTTAAAATGAGGGCGTAGGGGAAGCAGAGACTTGACTATAAATGGGGGCGTGTTAGTCTAATGACGATCATTGTCAGCCGCTGGATTTATCAAGGGCAGGTATTGCGTACACCTGGATTTCAAAGGTATGCACAGCTTCATAAATCAGGCGGTGAGAGGAATGCAAGCATAATCTTACGCCAACATATATGCCAGTTTCTACGCAAGTATGATAAATGAGGGCCATTATATCACACTCATATCATTATAACACACGCAAATCATTTTTATGCAATCAACGTCATTGACGTGTCTAGCCCTACTGTCAACCTGATAGAAAGAAGATGTTTTCCTGATAATATTTTAGTATTTGCTTTAGTTACAATATAAAAAGCCAACTATATAATAGGAAGAAACTAGCCTGAATTGTCCACACCCTTAAAATGAATCTAATGGATTCTTATCAGTGAAACGCTTTAAGGCTTTTCCCATTGTGGAAGCTTAGTACCCTATGTAATTTTTCTTGCAGGCTAGTTAATATTTTCCCGCACATCCACCAGTAAAGGATCATCTGATGCATCGCCGAAGGAGATTTGAGATTTAATTGCTCATAATTGCCTCAAGTGGCTGACCATTGACGGCCTGAATGACTTGATGCTGCTTCTTCCTGTAAGCGTTTGTGGTACAAGCATACAGGAAGGAACTGTATGTTTATTAGATAGCAGCTCACATTTGCGTCATCGAGGGAAGCTCTTAAAGACCTTTTCTCACATCCGAAATTTGAATGACACTTTGTCTGTAAGTCATTCTCGTCTTTGGGGCATTGTGTGCCTTAACTGAAACCGTTTGTTTTGTTCAACAGCCAAAGGATGTGAATCCCGGCGACCCGTCTGTGTAGAACAGCTCTAGCCGAGCCGAGGGAAAGAGCGCCGTTCAAACAAGCATGAGGCTGCTGGCCTCCTCGCCACACCGACTACAACACACACGCGTCGCCCCTATGGAGTTTTAACCCCTGCAGGAGTACAGGCTGCCTCGGTCCACCGACACGGGTATGTATGAGCACACACCGATATAACAGCCCCTCCCTTTGGTTCTGCCCTTGATTGACGAGCAAAATACTAGAGCGATAGAAAGAGATCGAGAGACTGAGGGTCCCATGTGCCATTGGGCAGCGGGGCTTTCGCCATGAGCAGTACTCTGGGCAAAGATAAAGACTCTAAGGAGAGGGAACCCAAAGCTGAAGGGAAATCCAAAACCAAAGGGAAAGATGCCAAAGACGGGAAGAAAGACACGAGCGGCGCTTCGCCCGCGGTGGCCTTCGCGGTGGACAGCACGATAAAGCGGCCCAACCCGCCGCCTAGCACGCGCAAAAAATCCAGCAACGCGGAGGTCATCAAGGAGCTGAACAAGTGCCGTGAGGAGAACTCGATGCGCCTGGACCTGTCCAAGAGATCCATCCATCTCTTGCCCTCTTCCATTAAGGAGCTGACCCAGCTGACCGAGCTCTACCTGTACAGCAACAAGCTGCAAAGTCTGCCGCCCGAGTTGGGATGCCTGTCAGGACTGGTGACGCTGGCGCTCAGCGAGAACTCTCTCACCAGCCTGCCCGACTCGCTGGACAACCTGAAGAAGTTGCGTATGCTCGACCTGCGGCACAACAAGCTGCGGGAGATCCCGGCCGTGGTGTACCGCGTCACCTCCCTCACCACGCTCTACCTGCGCTTTAACCGGATCACCACCGTGGAGAAGGACATCAAGAATCTGTCCAAACTCACCATGCTCAGCATCCGAGAGAACAAGATTAAACAGCTGCCCGCGGAGATCGGTGAGTGCTTAAAACTATTCCTTTTTTTTCATTTCCTGAAAGATATATATAATGGCTGTATTAATTGATATCGTATTGTGTGTGTGTGTGGACAGTCAAGCTCAGAATTAATGGTATTCCTGGTAAATATGATCAAAATTGTCTGTAAAAAAACAAATCTGCATCTATTATCCTTTTGATCTTTTATTAAAAAATTGCTAAAAATCTAACCTTTCATTGAAGTAAAAGATTTGAAAGTGGGGTGGAAATTACACTATGAAATAAATGCTTTTTTTCCCAAAAATGTTGGCCACAATTATTGGTATACATAAATGTTTACCTTTTTAGCACATCGGGGTGATTAGGAACATGAAATTGTCTAGCTATGACTTCTGGTTTCATAGTAGTTTAAAAATGAGGCCAACTTCCCCTAATCATCCTTCACAATGAGTAAAACCAAAGAATATAGTTCTGATGAGCATCAAAAGATTGTCGAGCTTCACAAAATAGAAAGTAGCTGTAAGAAAAATAGGTTAAGAATTGAAAATCCCCATTTTGACCATCAGGGCAATAATTAAGAAGTTATAATCAACTAAAGATGTTACGAATCTGCCAGGAAGAGGATGTGTGTCTATATTTTCTTAATGGATGGTGAGGAGGAACGTTTGAGTGGCCAAAGACTCTCCAAGGATCAGAGATTAGTTGAGTCTTGGGGTCAGAAAGCCTACAAACAAAATCAAACAACCCATAGATCACCACAAGTGTTTTGGGAGGGTTTCGAGAATAATCCTCCTTGCTCATCCAAGAACAAACTCTAGCTTTTTAGAAAAATATAAATATATAGTGTCATTCCATTAAATCTCTTGCAAGTATAAACGTTGGGTGTTCATTTGCGATTATTCTGCTGGCTTGTGTTACAGGTGAGCTCTGTAACTTGATTACGCTGGATGTAGCCCACAACCAGTTGGAGCACCTTCCTAAAGAGATCGGCAATTGCACTCAGATCACCAACCTTGACCTGCAGCACAATGATCTTCTTGACCTACCTGAGACTATCGGTGAGGATCTGCTCATGGTTGGAGGCTAAAGAAAAATTGTACTCTACAGTTCTGCTTTGGGGAAATTTGATGGTTTTGTGAGCATTATTAAGTATAGTCTAATTAATTATAATCTGATCAGTGGAGGAAGTATGCCTGTGTAAATACTAGATCAACAGTTTTGGACCACAGACAACACATTTGGGACCAGATTTACTAAACAAGACAATTTAACGTGAGAGTGAAATCTCATAAAAGCACAGATGGGAGTGAAAAGTTCACTTTAAAGAACACAGACGCAGCCGGATCATTTCCATAATGACCAACACAATCTACCAAAAGCAACGCAAATTAGCATCTGATTTAAGACGTGCTCTTTTGGGCGGTAAATAATAGCGCAAATACCAGTAAATTGACTAGCACAAACCTTAGTAAATCCCCCTTTCATTTAAAAACTCTCCTCCCATAAATACTGCGTCTGAAAGGGAAAATCCTTCGAATGTATATGCAATAGGATCGCTGACAAAAATAACCCTGTCAAGCCTTTTCAGGGCTAATTTTTCACTGTCTTTCTGACAGTCCTGACAGTCGTTTTTACCGCCAAAATAGGTTTTGTTGTAAATCTGGCCCTTGAACCACAAACTTAAACATATCGGTGGCATTTCTCACATTAATTTACTGTTTCAGGTAATTTATCGAGTATAAACCGTCTGGGTCTGAGATACAACCGCCTATCAGCAATCCCTCGATCTTTAGCGAAGTGCCGCGAGCTGGAAGAGCTCAACCTTGAGAACAACAACATCTCAGTGTTACCAGAGGTGAGGCTTGCTTCTGCTCATTCCAGCCGTTAAACATTTTCAGTTTTGTATTACTCGTCAGGGTCCCGTTTGTGTATATTTATCGATCCCTGTCTGTTCCTCCTCAGGGGCTTCTGTCCAGTCTGGTGAACCTGACGAGTCTGACGCTGGCGCGGAACTGTTTCCAGTCTTACCCAGTGGGCGGCCCGTCGCAGTTCTCCACCATCTACTCGCTCAACATGGAGCACAACCGTATCAACAAGATCCCCTTTGGCATCTTCTCCCGAGCCAAAGTGCTCAGCAAGCTCAATATGAAGGTGATTGTTCACATGAGGTCACTGCTGAAGATATGTAGGACACAGGCTTTAACTACAGAGCAGAATATGGTAGAGGCTTGTGGGTGGGCTGTTGTCATGGACCGACATTCAGCATTGTGGCTAGTTTTGCATGACCAAGTATGTAAATGTGGAAAACACTACCATTCAATGTTTTTTTTTACAGGACAACCAGTTAACATCTCTTCCACTGGATTTTGGGACGTGGACCAGTATGGTGGAGCTAAACCTGGCAACAAACCAGCTTACCAAGATTCCAGAGGATATCTGCGGACTTGTGTCTTTAGAGGTGACGTCTTGTTCTGTATTTTAACAAGAGTTTCTTGATGGCAAACCCATTTTTGTCATGTAGTTAGGTCTGTGTTTTGACTCGGGTTTTTCCATTGATTCCTTCAGGTCCTCATATTGTCCAACAATCTCTTGAAGAAGTTGCCTCATGGGATTGGGAACTTGCGGAAACTACGAGAGCTTGACCTGGAGGAGAACAAACTGGAGTCCCTCCCGAATGAGATTGCCTACCTTAAGGATCTGCAGGTTGGACATTTGTCTACACAGGCATCTGACTAATATCGTGTACATTTTTTTGGGGGGGGGGGTCAAACTTTTATATTGAAACTTTGCAGAACTGTACGGAGCACCTAAGGGGACTCAATGATGTACAATAAATAGATTGGACGAAAAATGATAATTTAATGCATTTTATGTATTTCGTTCCCCCATGAAACTTTTGTTAACAAAAGCATTGAAATACAGTTCTTCCTCCCACCTCATATTAGTTCTGTGTGTTCTAGAAAGTTCTGTGAGGGAAGTTTCTTGGGTAAATACAAATACTTTATGAGAGAACTCAAAGTGTGCACAAGTTTTATGGGGGAACGCAATTTTTTTTTTTTAAGAGAACGCAAATCTTTTACAAACAGCCGCAAACGTTTTCGAAGGAATGCAAATGCTTTGTGAGATTGCAAAAGTTTTACAAGAAAACCAGGGTTTCCGCGGGGTCTTAAAAAGTCTTAAAAGGTCTAAAATTCTGAACTTTAAATTTAAGGCCTTAAAAAAGTCTTAAAAACGGTTAGATTTTCATCTGAGGTCTTTAATTTGATTCAGTCAGGTCTTAAAAAGATTTTACCCTCGTTCATCTGCCAAAAACTATGGCCGCAGGAAGTTATTACAAAGCAGCAAAAAAGTATTGAGTCTAAGCCTATAAAGCGGAGCTCTAGTGCAGATCAATCGGTTCAAACATGCCGCTTGGGTGCTAGCATTAGCTCGTGGCTTGATACGAGGTAGCTCGCCAAGAGGCCATTTACACACCTACTGTGCGCTTATGGTGCGCTTGCGGCATTCTGAAAAATTGAGATGTTTTTATCTCGATGCGGCCCGGACGCGTGTTCGGAAAAAACGAGCACCGCGACCGCGTCACTTCCATTATGAGCGCGCATACCGCGCACCTACATTTGAAATAACGAACTTGAGGTCTTAAATTTCAATGTTTATGGTCTTAAAATGTCTTAAAAAGGTCTTAAATTTGACTTACTGAAACCTGCAGAAACCCTGAAAACGCAAACATTTAGCAAAAACCTAAAATTTTAATCCTCTAGGCGCCACGGTCGAGTTAACTCGACAAGATGCGGCACTGAATAAAACGGCCGATTTTGTCAAATTAGGTGTCAAATTTCGTTCGACCTCCCCTCCACTGGATGGCAGACATGCCATACTTCATCGTTTCACAAAATATACCGTTTGTGTTTGGCGGTTCCGCAGGAAGTTCGAGAAAATTGAAGAGTCAAAGGTTATATATATGATATGACTCATTTCAAGCATTTATTTGCAGAAACTTGTATTGACCAATAACCAGCTGACCACTTTGCCGAGAGGAATCGGTCACCTGACCAACCTGACGTACCTGGGCTTGGGAGAGAATCTTCTGCAGCACCTACCCGAGGAGATCGGTACGACCTCACCCGCCGCCCTCAAACACAAACACACACACACGCAACTCACTCACAGCCTATTCCGTCCCACCCACAGGCACACTGGAGAACCTGGAGGACCTGTACCTGAACGACAACCCTAACCTGCACAGTCTGCCGTTCGAGCTGGCCCTGTGCAGCAAGCTGTCCATCATGAGCATCGAGAACTGCCCCCTCAGCCACCTCCCACCGCAGATCGTCGCCGGAGGCCCTTCCTTCATCATCCAGTTCCTCAAGATGCAGGGTCCCTACCGGGCCATGGTCTGAGACGCTCGCACACCGTACAAAGAGGAAACCCAATCGCCACGCGACCCCACCGCGCCGTCGCGCTCACTATATCTAGGACAAGAAACTGCGCAACTGGGTTCCGATTGATGGAGGAATCATAGCCAATTAGGTCCCCTTTACCCCCCGTAGAAAACAACGTCTAGACTTCTGTTGCCAAAATTAATGTACATCAGTGATTCTGAAGAGGCGCTCTTAAAACGTTCCAATCATTTTTGCCAATTTATTGTCGTCACAGGGGTTTTCGATGCCAGGAAAACAGTTGTATGCAAAAACAAAAACATTTGTACAAGTTCGTTTTTTTTGCTGCTGCTGCCGCCATACTGTATGCGAGTCATTTGATTTTGATTTTAGCCAGTTTTTATTACTTTATTTTTTTATCATCCCACAACCAAAAGTTTTTTTTTTTTTTTTATTGTACAGAGGACCTGTTTGGAAGCAGTGAACAAAATTTAGTGTGCGTTTCTTTCTTTCTTTTCTTTTTAATTGTTGTTTTTATTATAGAATTGTGCCTATCCAGTGCAGTTGGGTGGTTTGTGTCTGAACATTAAATATTCAAGAGGTTTTTAATACAAAAAGAATGAATTTGCTAAAGTATAATTTATTGTTGATTATTTTGTCGGTCCCTTTTCGAAATATCCATTCCTGTTCGCCATTTTAAAATGATCAAAAATCACAGCAATCACGTCATGGGTTTATCAAGCTAGTGCGTCGCCCTGGTATCGGTTGGGGGGGGTCTCGGTTTGTAATTGTTTACTTGTTTGCCATATCCAGTGTTGCGCTCTGCTTGTGTCCTATTGGTGAGAGTCGCATCTACATATCATATCAGGTGCTGAACAATGCTAGCAGTTAAAGGCCCACGTTTACTGAGAGGAATGCCAAACGCCCATTCAACATCACTCAAATCCTTTTTTACATTTTTTTTTTTTATTCCGCATTTGAAGGATTTCCTGGTCCGGTTTTAAACGTCACCTCTTGATTTCTGCTGCAGAATATTAAACAACGGTTGGTCACTTTCTTTTGCACCGGTCGCCCCTCTAATGCTGCTGCCTTTAATGCACTTTGTACTGATATTTGGCATCCTCCTCAAGTAAAAGGGTCGTGATATTTCATGTTACCGATTAATCGTGTGGATGGGGGCATTTATTAGTATGATTGTTGTTTCTGAAGTATTTTATCTTTTATTTTAATTCATGTATATTTTATAGCAACGAATGAAACGGCAAATTCGAACGTCAACGTTCTATTAAGAACCTTCTTCTTCTTTCTCTTTATTAAATGTTTTGATTTAAACTTCTGTCCGACTAGTTTGTTTCTACACATTTAAAAAGAAATTCATATCACTTTCGCATGGTGCGGATCAAGTATTGCAATTAAAAACTGAAATGTTTTGATTTTTATATATTTGTTTTTTGTTTTTTTTTTAAACAATGGAATTTCTTTTGGTTTAGTATTATATCATGTGACTGTAAATTTCCACCTCCACTAGTTTCCCAAGCCAATTCGTTGTTGGTGTCCTGTCCGCGCTTTTCCTTTTCTTTTCTCTTCCACGTTCCCTCTCGCTCTTTTCCCTCGATCCGTAAAGACGCGTGCATTGGCAGCAGTGGAAAGGTTTCGGAGAGGCACTCGGCATTCGTGGGGCCATGAAAAGGACACAATTCGCTGCTTTTTTATCAACCAGCAGAACCTGTTGCTGCTTACGGACCTCCTAGAAACGTAACGCTGTAAGAGAGCCGGCCCCGTTACGGACTGGGTTCTCGGGCCGGTTCTGCTACAGACGAACTCCCTCTGGACCTGCTCGGCCGAGAATAAAAATACAAACATTGTAAAAAGGGCTTTCTCTGTTCATGCTTAACTATACACCAGAGGCATTGCATTCCTGGTTTTGTATAAGCTTAGAACTGTACATTTGTGAGCGTGTGTGAGGGAATAGTTAGATGTTAAAAATGGAATTATGATGTGACAATAAATGCCTTTGAGTACTTCAAGTGAGACGTGCATTAGGGACACGGCCTTGTGACGTGTCCCATTTAAGTTTAATTTTTTTTTTTTTTTTAATTTATGTGCCATTTATGCAGGAGAGTGAGGCTGGTTTTAGGTGGGGTAACGGTATGGTCGGTTCACAAATCAGGAATGTAGTCACTAAAACAGACAATGAAAACGTAATTGTACTTTTGATGGTGAGTTATAATCAGCCGCGGTGGCAGTTTTTCATTTTGATCTTGTGTTGTTCTGGTGAATCCTTATGATTGGAGCTTAAGGGTATGGTTTATTATTTTTTTTTATATTGTCTGTGCATTGCGGCCATTGAAGCTGTATAAATGAAGTTCATATTCCATGTTTTTTTCTTAAACATAGGAATGTTATGTTTCCTGCTTTTCTTTTTCTTTTGCCTTGCTATGTATAGGAAAAAAAGCATGTTGATTTTCTTTCTATTTTTTTCGTTCTTTCTTTTTTTTAAGATTCATATTTGTCTGGTTGTGTGGACAGGGATGTACAAAAGTGCAAAAGATAAAAGTGTTGCTCTTTCGTAACTGCAAAATGTTTCTTTTTTTTTTTATTACTCTTTATAGGGTACCGAGTGTTGTTATGCGGACATGTCTAACATACTTTGCTCTAGAAGAGAAAAAATAGCCTTAAAGGTGACTCTTATGATGTCTCTTTCTTTCTGACTGAGCCCGAACGGGTAACAGGACCCTCTTGCGTCAGATCAAGTCTTTGCTTTGATAAGCATTCTTCAAATAAATGCTTATTTGACTGCCTTATTTGATGAATGTCAGATATGCTACTCTCACTCGACATTCCCAGTCCAGATCAACAATTTTTGCTTATGTCAGAGAGAACATAAAACTATGAAAACTCACTTTGGCTATTTGTTTGCCTGTTAGACTGTCTATCTCTACCTGTTTGACTCTATTTGTCTGTCTTTCTATCTATCAGTCTATCTAGTCTCAGTAAGACATGTCTGAACATGTTTTACTGAAAATGTCTGTTTCATGAAAATGTCTTGACTTAAATATCTCATTTTTTTGAAGTTTTTTTTTTTTTATTGCAACAGAGAATATACAAGGAGATTTACATGACAATACAACTCACAACAAATAGAAAATAAAGAAAAGTAAAAAAAGTAGAAGAAAAATCATGCCAGGGGTAAAGTTACAATAATTTAAAGTTACAAAATGCTTCATAGGTCTTTCTTACTTTTTTCCCTTTAATTTTATCTAATGAATTACCATATATTTTAATCTCTTTCATAAAGTGTTCAAAGCTTGGCTTAGCTTTAGCCCATTTTTTCACATTAATGTGATATTTTCCAAGTAATATGAAAAGTTGTATAAGGATGGACTTAAATATCTCATGAAAAAAAAAAATTCGTCGTAATGTGAATGAAATTAGTTAAAAATATTTATATTTTTAAAATGTAAACATAAACTAAACGAATCGTCCGTCGCGAACTCCGTCATTCAATACTGGTTTAAAAAAACAAACTCCTCACGAATATAGACAGACTGAGGCCACTTGGAAGATGGTTTCACATTTTGGTTCACGACGCATTTCCCATCAAGTGTGAGGAGGCTGGAGCCGGTGATACACGGCTGCTGTTCCCGATGCGGCTAGTAGGGAGAGGCTGTTCAGACACACGAGCTGAGGAGGTAAATAATCTGCGAAAGTTGTTGTTTAGCAGTGTTGCAACATTTTTTAATTATAAACGATTAGTTAAAGCTAGGGTAGGTAGATATCAATTCATGTCTAATCATTTATTTCGAGGGACAAAAAGTTCTTGACGGTCAGGTTGATTGTTCTCTCTGCCACATGTTTAGGGTGACCACATTTTGATTACTAAAAACTAGAACATTCGGCCCCGCAAACAAATAGGCAACTCAAATGATACTCGAAGTTTACTCAAAGATGCCTTTTTAATTTAAATACATTTAAAGTAGGCTATGCCTTCTCTGTGTGGATAGAAAATTGTTATATTTCGTAAGACAAATTCAGATAGGCTTCTCAGGGCCTACCAACTAGTTTTCTTCCCCTTGATCCTGTTTTTCTTCCTCATCCTCCTCGTTTGCCCATATTTTGCTGTAGAGCTGATCTTTCCCAGCAGTTTTTTTGAAAACCAGGGCATTTTCATTACTTTATTAAAAAAAAAAAAAAAAAAAAAAAAAAAAAACAGGACGGCCAGGACAGGACGTGGAAACAGGACATGTTGTCCTGGGAAAACAGGACAGTTGGTCACCCTTAGCTCACCACGTGTAGTTTAGCTTCTCTACTCACTTTCAAATTAACTTTCTTTTTAATTTTCTTTTGTCTTTAACTGGCGTGAGATGGGATGGCCTGTTCTGGTAAGACCCTGTTTACTCCTTGCATCTGGTTTCGTGGGCAACATTACAGTCCAAGAAAAGGGATAAATTGTGTTTGTCTTCATAAAATGCAAGCTATGTATGTTTTGACGACCAATAGAGAATAGTACAGCAGATTTCATCTAGGATCCATATTACGCCGTAGGTATGTCTAATGGGCTAAATATATCCAATATCTAAATGTAATGTGCACCACAACATATTTTACTGTCTCCCGTATAGCCTACGGTGAATTTAACTATTCTACAGTAGCCTAGGTCTGTATCATTACTTGTCATCGGATCCAACTATGTGTCTAGCGTTGATAGCGCTATCTTACATTTGCGGCAGGTGTCGCTGTTTCGCCGCTCCTGACTCCGTACTTCCTCTGCGTTGTTTTTTGGTTTCTCGTTCATCTCTTTTGCCTGGTCCGTGAAAAAAACAACAACTATTTTGCAGTAACGTTTTCTGATAATTTTAGTGTTCCCACGGCCATGGGAAGCCTGGAAATGTGAGGATTTTTTTAAATAGCTGATTTTCAGTGCTGGAGACGTCATCGAGACGAGTAGGATCCCAGTGAGTGCAAATCTTTTTACTTGTCTGATCTAAAGTATCCAATCAGGTAGATAATCCTTTACTTTTATGGTAATATTTGGTTTGAAATTCACCCCAGGGTATATAAAACGATCTACTTAATGATCATAAACTACAGCATAATTGAGGTATATAACATGTAGTGTTTGCACGTTGTTCATCGAGTTGATGATGATTATGCATCACTAGAACACAAGCACTTGGTTGATTCTCTCTTATCACTAAAACATACTAATGGTTTGATTGATTTAAACAAGTCAGGCACGTCTAAAAAGTGTTTAAGTGGTTTTTTGAATGTTACTGGCGGCTGCTGCTAAGCAACGTCATGAGAAAGAGGGCGTGGCTCAAGGACAGCAGAATAATGAGGGAAGTCGTTTAGAACGCGAGCGAGCGCGCGCTCTACTCACACTCTCTTCAGTGGCAGTGCAAGTCTCTCTCTCTTTCTCTCTCTCTCACACACACTCACACACACACTCACACAGATAACACGATTAAGATCCTGCGCGCGCACAGCTGAGTTGAGCGCTGATGATGAAGCGCGGTCTTCACACGCTCCACCGAAGAGATGCGAGGAATTAATCATGCCGTTTTTGTCACGCCGAGCGACTTTAAAAAGACAAGTTACACTCTGAGGAAGATTTCTTGGATGGCTTGAAAAGTTTGTGTCGTATCAGGCTTTTCTTCACACTAAGGTAAGCTCCATTCCTGCTTTACCTTTTCCTGTTTTAATAATATGGTATTTCATAAACAAAGTATGAGAACATTTTTATTATTTATTTTTATTTTTAAAATGATTTCACTTTTTAATTGCTTACCAAATCCATTTTCTCCTTATTTATTTGAATAATACAATTTTCCTCCTTTTTTTTTAGATGTCAAAGTGACCAAAATGTCACTTTTGCTTACAATAATACAGAAAAAAATGAAGTGCCATAAACTGAATACATAATTTCAGTTGTGAGAGGAAGAGATCGTGATTCTCAGCAATGGAGTGTGACAATGCGACCAATGGGACAGAACAGCCGTACACCCTGCTAGTGGCCCTTCCTTTGAGCGTTCTGGTGGGGCTCCTCATCCTCCTCATCGTCTTCGGCAACGTGCTGGTGATCATCGCCGTGTTCACGAGCCGAGCCCTCCGGGCTCCCCAGAACCTGTTCCTGGTCTCGCTGGCCTCCGCCGACATACTGGTGGCCACTCTGGTGATGCCGTTCTCGCTGGCGAATGAGCTGATGGGCTCCTGGGTCTTTGGACAGGTGTGGTGCGAAATCTACCTGGCCTTGGACGTCCTCTTCTGCACGGCCTCCATCACTCACCTGTGCGCCATCAGCCTGGACAGGTACTGGTCGATCACGCAAGCCATCGAGTACAACCTCAAGCGCACGCCGCAACGAATCAAACGCATCGTTTTTATAGTTTGGGTCATCGCCGCCGTGATCTCCTTCCCGCCTCTTATAACCATAGAGAAGAAAGAGGGGAACATCTGCGACATTAACAAAGAAAAATGGTACATTATTTCCTCTTCAATCGGGTCGTTTTTCCTGCCCTGCATCATCATGGTCCTCGTGTACGTCCGAATCTACCAGATCGCCAAGAAGAGAACCAGAGCCCCTCCTGGGGATCGGAGGAAAAAGGAAGTAGGAAAGAAGGATATCGACCCTCATGAGAAGCTCAACGGGGATCAGAACGTCGATCCGAACGACAAGGGCGAGTTAAACGGCATGGACTTGGAGGAATCGTCCTCCTCGGACCACAAGGTCTCCAATCCGTGCTCCCTCAAGAAGAAGAGCTCGAAGGGAAAGACCAAGCTGAGCCAAATCAAACCGGGGGACGTGGACAAACTCGAGGCCTCCCAGGCCGTCAAGACCAGCCGGTGGAAGGGCCGTCAGAACCGGGAAAAGCGCTTCACGTTTGTCCTGGCCGTGGTCATCGGCGTGTTCGTCATCTGCTGGTTCCCGTTCTTCTTCACCTACACGTTAATGGCGTTTTGCGACTGCTGCGTTCCCCAGACGCTCTTCAAGTTCTTCTTCTGGTTCGGGTACTGCAACAGCTCCCTCAATCCCATTATATACACCATCTTTAACAATGACTTCCGAAGATCCTTCAAGAAGATCCTCTGCCGGAGAGATAACAGGAGAATGGTGTAAATTGGCCTGCATTTCCTTTATCAAATGTAATACTTGTGCACTGTAAGCCGACATGTTGTGTTTCACTATACAACAAAGCCGAAGAGGAAATAAAAAAGACTCACATGCTTTGTAAAAATGCATGGTTATGCAAATACAGCACAATATGTGGTGGATTCGTCCATTTCAGAAGTGTATTGTGTCGTTCTTGATGTGTGGTGAAGTTTAGTAACTGTGATATTTGATCATCTGCCGACGTGGAGGGATATTTATGCATCAAACCACGCTGAATGTGAAAAACGATTCAAAAAAGTGCCAAAGGAGTCTGCAAATCTGCCCAACTACGCCACAGCGTGCATGTCGATGTCCTCTCGCAGGGCCTGTTGATTTCCCTGACATGTTGTGTAATTAATAGTGAAGGTGTTGATATTGTTCGGTGGACAGATTGTCTTTTCCCCCCACTGCCAGTAACGGTTCATTTCAAAATCTTGATGTGGACGATTAAACAAAAAGATGTTGAGCTCGTCTGACTGGAACCTGAAAGGCCGGTGTCAAAACAAATTTCTTTAGCTTCTGATGTAAATTATGTGTCACCCTGGATATAACGGATGGATCTCTAGTGCTACAACACAAATGAATTACAGCATTAGGTACAGACTGTGTGTCAACCGGGCTGTTGGTTTAGCTGGCCGGATTTGTAGAGACGCACAACAAAACAAAGTTGAATATTCAGCAAGATATCGAATGACTGACAACAGAGCTTCTCCAGGTCAAGGTGACGTTAGACCTCTCGTGTGTTTTCTGTTTTCTTGGGAGGCATGGAGAGACGAGAGAGATCCAGTTGGAGTGAGATGGAGTGTGTGTCCATTCCAATTGCTTTATGAACGAGTACAATGGTTCAAAACAAAGGTCTTGGAATGACATCGACAAACTACCCGTCACTGTGCATTATTGCCATATCTGAAAACCCTAATCGTGATGTATGACTCACTTCCATTTATTTTGGCTGTTTTACGGTTGTCCTGGTTGTGCTCTCAACGTGTTTTACCATTGAGATCTAAAAAAAAAAATGTATTTGCATTTACACTCTGACAAAGAGAGAAAACACTGAAAAAATAAAAAGTACAGAACATTTTTTTTTGTCTGGTATCATTCTAGAAAGGCAATTTATGTCTTATGAAAAGCAAAAGCAAAGTCTTGACTGGGATCAATGTTAAAATACAAGCTGTTTCAAAAGTACAGCTACTGGAAAACAGAAATGGCTTCCACTCATGAAAATTACAAAAATTATATGATCAATAAGTTATGACGACACGTGTTTATACATTGCTTTAGATAAATTAATCAAAATAAGACAATTTCAACTATTTTTTTAAGTCTGTTTATTGACGTCATCCAAGTTGTACTTAAACGAAGAAACAAGCTAATTATGCATAATTAACTGTGATTGCTATTTTTACATGTAACATGAACATTGTAAAATAAAGTGTTACCGAAAATAGTATTTTCTTGTAACATAAATACATAGGAAAGTTTTATTTGCAACTTCGAGAAAAAAAAAAAAAAAAACGTAGCTAGATTATAGGGATCTTCGCCCGTGACGTCACGACGCGGTTACATGTGCTCTGGTTGGCAGAAAAGTAATGGCCGTTTGCCGCACAGCATTGTAAAATCATAATTTAACCCAAAGATTGGGCACTGTATGGTGTATCATCTGTGTACACACCCTTATAGATTAAGGGCAAATTATTGTATTTTCTTTGATACATTTTTTGCGTATCTTGACCAATGTTATATATCAGAGGTAAGATAATTTTGATTAAAAATATAGCCCATGGAGAAATTACACATCTATTTTACTCTAGTTGTAACAAATATACCAGTTATCCTTTGTTAACACAAGTAATATTCGTAATTATGACTTATAGGCATCTGAAGATTTGTACGCCTTTATTGACTCTCTGCTAAACATAGATGGCGTGTCGATGAGCTTCAGGTAGATGTCGCCGAATGTCAAATGTGGCCATGTGTTCGGGCTTTTCGGGCCAATTCTTACTCAGGTGAGAACATGAACCCTGGTTGTATAAAAGCTTTACCTTATTTCTCCTCTTAGCTTCTTCCTACAAAGAATTATCATTTTCTGACAGAACACATGGACTGCTGCATATGTTTTGGTTCTTTCTGCCAACCAGTTCGCGCCCACGCCCCTTTCGTGACGTCACATATGACGCTGGCGAACATCCCTATTTTGGCCAAGACCCGACCAATTTAAAAATAACCACGGTTTGATTGACATGGAAATTGACCAATCACAGTTCTTGTTATTAATTAATTCACACGCGTTCGAGAAAGTGTTCCTTTAACGTTCTTATTCTGAGCATTCAACGTCTTCTGGAAATGGCATGAAATTGTGCAAACCCCTCGACCTTCACAGGTAATGATCAAAAAGGAAAAGTTATCCGTCAACGATTATCTCGTCATATCAATAATTCTGCCCGTCTCTCAGTTCAGTTTGACCGACGTTCACCTCAGAAATATCCGTTTCTCTTCATGCATAGCATTTTCAGTGTAAGACACTGCCTGAGGTTAAAGTTCTCCAGTGGCAGCAATATACATTTATAGGCTATGCCGGAGCCGGGAGAGAAAGTACCGAGACCTTCATAATTATGATGGATCATGATAATTTCATCTCATCGTTAAACCGTCAGATACAGTAGGGTCATAATTACGAAGTTTAAAAAAAGGTTTTCATAACATGGAGCTGTAGTGGCTTTCGTATCCTTTTACGAACTGACATAAAAGCTTTAAATGGCAAATTTAAAGATATGGCAGCGCATTACCAGCACTGCAGTTGCGGCAGATAAGGGAAAGACTGCGTGGAGAATCATACTGGCCGTCCTGAAGTGTGAGTGGGAGATGCATGGACACATGGTGAGGGACATTCAGTGGGAGTGCAGCAGGGAATTGTTTTGTACGTTGAAGTGACGATGTTCACTTCAGAGTGTGAATGAGAAGTGCAGATAGAGAGGAGAGTGTATTGATCAAATCCGTAAGGGGAAATGACTGAGAACAACCGCAGGTTTTCCAACTGTTTGACAAAAAACACCCTTCGAATTGGTTACATCTTTGATATAATTGGTGCTTATACTTTTGTGTTGAACAAAAATTCTGACAAAAGTCCAAAAGTTTTATGCTAATTTCCTTGGTGTTTATTTAAAAAGAAAAGATCATTGTTAGAACAATTACTATTATATCAGCTTTGAAATTCAATTTTAATTGTAATTAAGTTAAAATTAACATAATAACAACAACATTTAAACAAAACATTCACAATAGTTATTATTATAGCAACATTATATCTATTATATTATTATCATTATTGTCATTCTCTTAATTGTTTATTTAATTTATCACTATTTAACAAAAATCTGTGGTGAAAATAAGTTTTTATTTTTGAACCATGTGGTGTTTTTAATGTCCTTTAAGACAAACCATTTGCAAATTCATCTGTCAACACCATTGCTGAGTATTTTCTCTTTAAAACCGCAGTGAATCAAAGACCGTTTTGAAATTGCTGGTGTTTCTGATGTCACAAACTACCTTGTATCCAATCAGGTCAATGTGCCGAAGTGCTTTAGCTTATCATTAACTATGACAATTGTTAGTTAATTAATTCAAACTATTTTTCCTGTCGCAGGAAAAAAAAAAAACGTTTAAATGTAATTTTGGTGAACAAAGATTAGTTTTAACGGATAAAATTATTGGGGGACTGTAATGATAATCATGCTGACTGAATAAAAATAAAGAGAATAATTATATTGATAAATATTACTTGTTATTGTTACACGGCTTTGTGGAATACTTGATTCTGATTGGTCAGTCGCCCCATTCAATGGTTTTATTCCCCAATAACAACCAGTAAAAAATGATAACACAGGCTCATCCAGGTTACTGAAGTCGTGTTGCATGCTTGCTAGAAATGTTTTTTTTGTTGTTGTTGTTCATGGAATTTTTGTGAATAAACTAAAAGAGTTACACAGTGTAGCTTTAAATATGATCATTAATATTCATTTTCTTACAGGTCTGTTTGTGGTAATATTAACTTATTTTACATTTTAAATGTTGGCTTCTTCTGATTTATTTTATTATGGGTTTGAAATGGGCCAAAAGTACACAATTAAATGATTATTCTGGGTTCAAAATAAGCATTTGCGACATTCTATTGAAAACCATTGTTTGTGAAAACAAACAAAAATCTAATGAACTTACAATGGACATAATAACAGCAAGTGGGGGCTTCCATATTGAAGCTGGAGCCTTGGGCCTCTCAAGACCATAATCCAAGCTTAAACAGGAGGCAGTCTAGATAAAATGCCTGAGAAAATGAGCGTCACATCATGGGTTATGAGATCTGGCATATGTTGCACTGCATAATAAACTTTATTTGTACCGAAAGCTCCCCCGTCGACATAGATGACTGCACTGAATGACCGAACCAAGAAGCAAAATGCTCCAGATGCCGTCTCATTTTGAAACTTTTAGACTTGGCTTGCGGCTGTATCTATCTGTGTGAGTGGAGGTGGAGTGAATTAGTGTTTGTGGCGCTTTTAATCGGCGCCAGAAAGTTGCGAAGCCTCAAAGGTCAAGCTTAAAGGGAGGCTGAGCGCTTTCTGTAGAGACCCCACTGTGTGCTCTTCATGCAACGCTGTTGATCAATAGCTACTTCTCTCTTTTTTACAGCAGGCAAACAAAAAAGCAGACATCTTATTTAAGACTGCGATGGGAAGTGGGAGGGAGTGGAATAGAGGAATTTGTTTGCCCTATCCAGTGTGTTTCCAAGACCCTACTTTCCCCTCACGATCCACCCTGTGGGAAATCAATTTGTTTGTCAAATGAGCAATACACTTAAAGCCACTGAAATGCAGCTGTGTACCAGGAGTCATCGAGTATGTGTTTTAACACAGCCATGCGGAGTGCATTTCAGGAAAAACAAATGGCAGAAATGCAGCGCTACGGCGCTACGAGTGCTTAATTACAGAATGCGGTTTATAAATTAGCCTGCGGGGACACACAAACCACACAAGATGAATGCTGATGGGCTTGGTTATTTTTCAATCCAGTGGGCAAAGTTTATGAGTGATCCCAAAGGAAAGAAAATCCCAAATCAATCTAAAATGTCCACTAATGAGGTTATATTGTGAGCAGTGGAGAGTCTTTCAGTTTCTCAATTTTTTTAGACAACGGTAATCTTACACTTGTCGTCTAGTCAAGTGATGTCAATGTCTTAAATAAATGCAAAAATGTGGAAAAACATTAGCAATCGGAAGTCATAGGAGGGACTACACCAACAACGATTTGCTCACAGTCTATTGTCATCAAATCTTTGTATACGAATGAGTGTCAAAGTTATGAGGAAAACACAAAACTTGTTGTCAAACACAAAGGGAGATGATAATCATGCGCTTTGTACGTTTTTTCACATGGTGCGATGAGGCAGAGCTGAGGTTGAATATAAGGAAATCGAAAGAGAGGGTGATTGATGTCAGAAAAAAGGCGCCATTGGTACAACCAGTGTTTATTCAGGAAAAAGAGTTTGACAGAGTAGAATTATCGGAACCATTTTTGACACAACCCTAAAGTTTCAGCAAAATACAGAGGGTTTTCTTCAGAGAATGTTTGTTCTGAGGATATTGAGTGACTCCTTAAGTGTTTAAAAAACCTATACTATATACATTTTATAATACCTTTATTGAGAGCGTTTTGAGATGCAAATTATCATGACTTCCCATGAGACCAGGTTGAACATTCTATGGGCAATACCTGTGTTATATATGTTGTGTATGTATAACGGACATAGGACAGTAAGAGCTGTGTGTGTAAACCTCACTCCCCTGGCCTCAAGAGGCACTCTACTGAAAATGCTGGTCCTACTCGACCCGATCCGAGTGGGATTCAAACCGGGTCGCTGTGGCGTGGGAGGCGGGAGCGTTAAGAAGGGCGCTAAAGACCGCGGCTGCTAGTGCTAGCGCTCCTCTTGAGGCCAGGGGAGTGAGGTTTACACACACAGCTCTTACTGGCCTTTGTCCGTTCCTCGCCTCCCATGCCGGAAACCATGGTTTGAATCCCGCTCGGAGCAGGTCGAGTAGGACTGGTTACATTTGGTGCCGTGACCCGGATGGGAGTGCAGTTTAAGGGGAGATGAGTGTAAACCTTACTCCCCCAAGCCTCAAGAGGAGCGCTAGTGACTGACAATCTGACTGAACTCCCGCCTCCCATGCTGGAGACTCAGATAAGTCTAGAGACTGGAGATAACAGGAAAATTGCTACAAAGTTTGTTTTTAGAAGAAAGTAGTGTCACAGTCCAATACTGTCCCCACCTCTCAAATGCATCTCCAATATTTATATACTTCTGATCATAGAGCTTTTTAGATGGATGCTGAGGCTATTTTAGGTTAGGTAGAATCTGCAGACTATGATCCATTTCATTTGCTGGCTTCCATATACATGCAATACGCCATTTAAGCAACTAGGGTGTCAAAATACTATATTCCCAGTGGACAGGATAAACAGATATTCCAACACGGAAGGACATTTCAAAGTAGAATAACTGGCTTGGCATTGTTTTTCTCAAAAGCAAGTATTTGAACTCACTGCAAACATATGGTAATGTTATGCTTTAGTACAGTCAAAAGAAAGTTACATAGAGGACCTTTAAGTCACCTCAGCTATGAAAGTGCCACATCTCTCAGCAATAAAAGTTTCCTCTGGGAATGTTTTACTTTCAATCAACAACAAGGTGATTTGAAAAAATACAAGTTGTCACTTTGAACTGAGGAAAGCTTGCGAGATGTGATGCAAAAGCAGCATTTGACCTTGATGTTCTACTAAATCAGCATGATAAAGTTATAGTCCCTAGAGAATATCTATGATTTCTCTCACATGAACTGAAAATGGCCAAGAGGTCAGATAGCTTCATCCCATTATGAAGATGTTTGGGTCGGTGAGGACGAGGAGGGCCACAAATGTCATGAGACACTTAAACATTAAGTAGTTCCTGCGGTGAACAAATCAGCATGGAGTGAAAGCAGGCTTCTCCGGTAGTCTGTTCACACAGGGTCCGCTGGGAATCAGTAGCCAGTGTTTCGGACGGTTTCCTCTTTGCATCTGTTGCCCTTTTCCCTTGTGGCTGTTTTGATAAGTGGAAATTTGATGCTGAAATTTGAAGACAGAGCATTCATGTTTGTGTTAGAAGGAACGTGCATGTGTTTGAGTACATACTTGTCAATATTAAAACAGAACAAATTGGAAATTGAGGCAAACACTGACTCACTGAGGGAACACAAGAAGTGGAAAAACACTCATTTTAGTTTTAATGAGACAAACTAAAGCTGGTGAATAAAATTAATCTGAAGTTTTTTCTTGTGATTTGGATGTTTTCCAAAGATAAAAAATGTCTGGAGATGCACTCCACTCAAAGAAATCTGTATACCTGGAGAAAACAATCTGTTTAGCATTGCCGTTCGAGTCGTATCTCATTCTGTTAACGAAACACTGAAGATATTTTAAAGAAGGTTGGTAGCCAGTTGATGGCAAACATTGAGTTCCATAGGAAAAGAAATACAAGTGCCGTCAACTGTCTGGTTACCAACCTTCTTTAGTTGGAGACACGAGCGATTTTATAGATTATCATGACAGAATATGCTAATGGAGATAGTTAACTCCACATCAGCAACATATTTATCAACTAACCATTCATAAACGCCCTATTGCATTCTACATGTTGTCACTTCTTCTCTCCATCAACATCATGACATCATGACTTTTGCGTAAACATACACGCCAATTTCAAGTTAAGTGGCGTGTTATCTCTACGCATTTTGAGCTATCTGCATGTATCCGCGTGTATGCGTGTGTCTAAGCCATTAACATCCGCGTCATTCCTTCATTCCTTCCTTCTCTTTCCAGCTAATCGCTTGTCTCTGAGATAAATATTGCCCTTGTACAGATACACCCCAAAGTGGAGGCACAACCTGTCTCAAAGTGGAGACAGGTTTGTGTTTTTGCGGCGTAGCGCTAGAAGCCCCACCCACAGCAAGACCTCATTGGTCCAAAAAAGTTAGTCACACAGCGTTGACACTTTCACCCTTGTAATGGCAGTCTGTGTGGGCAGTTTTTGTGGTTTGTGTGTTCGTTTTTACAAACTGAGGGATGAGTTTAAATTATTTCCTGTGTAAATGACAGAATTTCACAGATGCTGTCGATACTGCTTAACTTTTATTGAACCCAGAACATTCCTTTAATGTTTTACTTGACTCTTGGTGGAAACATTGATCCTACTCCGGCAGTATTTCACCACTGGTTTTATTAAATTCTTTTATTTCCTTTCACTTTGTCATAAAAGTGAGAAAAGACACGGCGCCTTGCACATATAGTCTGCCTAACACAGAGTAATGGTAATCTAATTATTAGGGAAAGGGCTTCTGTAGTAGGCGACCGTAAATCCACACCAGACAGTTGCCAGACCTGCATATGTCTCATTCAGTTTAATAATGCTACGGCTAAGATGAACAAATTTAACCATTCTACCCGAGGCATTAGTCTCTACTGTCTTTATGTCTTAATGCTGAACAAAATTGAATAAAAAGAGAAAAATATTCTAGAGCAGAGATTTCTGAATTGAGATGGCAGTTTGTTGTCCAATGTAAATTTATATTCAAGGTGCATTTGTTGTTTAGGAAATTTTGTTTTCTGTTGATGAAGAATAACAAATTAAAACTACTTGTTGAGCTGGTGTATGAGCTGGCAGACGTGCAACTAAACTACGTTTCCCATAATTCTATCTGGCATACAAGTAAAAACTTCAATCACACAATTTTAATTTTGTTGTCCAGTAAGACTTTACTTACACAAATTAAGATATTTTTGATGAAATCTGAGAGCAGGCTCCCAGAAAAGCTAGTAAAGACATTGTTAAAATAATCCAGTGACTATAGTGGTTCAATCTTAAGTTTATCAAGTGACGAGATTACGTTTTGGTCTCGACTCTCTATGGTCTCGACTCAGACTCGACTCTCTATGGTCTCGACTCGGACTCGACACTCTATGGTCTCGGTCTCGACTCAGACTCGACTCTCTTTGGTCTCGACTCGGACTCGACTCTCTACAGTCTCGACTCGGACTCGACTCTCTTTGGTCTCGGACTCGACTCTCTTTGGTCTCGGTCTCGACTCGGACTCGACTCTCTTTGGTCTCGACTTGGACTCTTTTTGCTCTCTACAGTCTCGACTTGGACTCGACTCTTTTTGGTCTCGGCCTCGACTCGGACTCAACTCTCTTTGGTCTCGACTCGGACTCGACTCTCTTTGGTCTCAGTCTCGACTCGGACTCGACTCTCTTTGGTCTCGACTCGGACTCGACTCTCTACAGTCTCGACTCGGACTCGACTCTCTTTGGTCTCGGTCTCGACTCGGACTCGACTCTCTATGGTCTCGGTCTCGACTCGGACTCGACTCTCTATGGTCTCGGTCTCGACTTAGACTTGACTCTCTATGGTCTCGACTCGGACTCGACTCTCTATGGTCTCGGTCTCGACTCGGACTCGACTCTCTATGGTCTCGGTCTCGACTCGGACTCGACTCTCTATGGTCTCGGTCTCGACTTAGACTTGACTCTCTATGGTCTCTGTCTCGACTCGGACTCAACTCTCCTTGGTCTCTGTCTCGACTCGGACTCGACTCTCTACAGTCTCGACTCGGATTCGACTCTCTTTGGTCTCGGTCTCGACTCAGACTCGACTCTCTATGGTCTCGGGCTCGACTCTGATTCGACTCTCTTTGGTCTCTGTCTCAACTCGGACTCGACTCTCTGCGGTCTCGACTCGGACTCGACTCTCTTTGGTCTCGATCTCGACTCGGACTCGACCCTCTATGGTCTCGGTCTGGACTCAGACTCGACTCACTTTGGTCTCGGACTCGACTCTCAACACTGCTGTTCGCCCTCACATAAAGTTTCATAGAACAAGGTGGTTAAGACCATGACGAGCAAGCCTCTATGCACTTGCTATGCAAGTCATGCCCCAATCCATTTTAAAACCATTTTTATTGAATATTTTCCATTTCACGCCTTAATATATCTTTTGTCCCTTTGTGATGTCAGTCAATTTATTTCAATGTTCCCTATCCAACAGATGAATCATGTAGGACATTATTGAAAAATATGTTGAATTAATGCAGGTGAACAAGGTCTTAAATAACAAAACATAGCATTATATAAATTTGGAACATGATTCATGTAAAGGATTTTCCTTTCAAAATACAAATAGAAAAATAATTGGTTGGGGCAGTGGTGGCATCAATGCTCCTGTCAATGGCGCTTACTCATAATTGATGTGCAGGTAATCCTTTGGGGTCCCTAAGGGACAGATATACTGAACGAGAGAGAAAGAGAGTCGACATGAAGAGGATGTTGTAATCTAAAGAGGAAAAATAGCTCAGAAGCAGCATTATTTGATAATAGTGAATAATATAATATAGAATTATAATATAATGTAATTCTGACTGATCTTGGTGCAAGAAAGCCTGACTAAAATTATGTTCACTTCAGAGGGAAACTTAATGTCTCAGTTCAGTTTTTTGTGTTTATATTCAGTCACATGTGTTTCCTTTGTCTAGTTTCCCGCCACTAATGAGTTGTCATCATGGTCGCTGATATGATTAGTCCTCTTATTTCAGCTGTGTCTCATTATTAACCTTGTTTGTCCCACTACTTAAGTTCCTTTGGTGCCTCATTGTCGGTTGTTGTCTGTGTACTAGCACACTGTTTTGTATGTTGGCTTATTGTTCTAAATTCATGATAAATCTTGTGTTCTTTCATAATTGACCTATGGCTAAGCCATGCCCCCTCCACTCACTCGGACAAACAGTCAACATTCGGGGACGGGCACTATGGCAGCTGTCACAGTTGGAGAAATTAGGAGGAAATTGGTGATTTTTGGAGACAGAAAGATTATATATCATCTCGACTCAAAGTCACCTAAAGGGCCTTAACTATGCATTGGAGGGTTATATTAATAATTTTATTGTTGAGAAGGTCGACGAAAAGCTTCATGGCATCGATCGTTGCCATCACCGTTTGGTGCTACAGTATTTACATGAATCATTCAGCATAACAATTTTAACATTTGTTATCTCGGTTATTTAAAGATACGTTAATGAATCTAAGTGACATGATGTACAATGCAGCAAGAAGCTAACGCTATGGTTTTCTAATGTTAGGCTAATAGCCTTAACGTTACATTTCAAATACGTTGTTGACTTAACTTAGAACAGATGTAGACATCCTTGTTTGATTTATCCACGTTTAGGTGGTAAATAAAAAAGTTTAAGTTTTATAAGCACAAATGCTCACCTTGCTCTGTTCTGTGATGCGCGTTCGTGACTCTGCTCGAACTCATTCATCAAAATGAACTAATCCTTTTTTGAGTCATTTCTTTAAAAGATTTTCTTTCTTTTTTGATGAATGAGGAGAGTCAAGAACTGACTGATGGTTTCACTAGATAAGACCCTTATTCATGATCTGGTGTCGTTTGAAGCTGCACTGAAGCTCTCATTTGGACCTTGAACCGTTTGGTTCCCAATGAAGTCCAGCACAGAGAAAATCATGGAATGTTTTCATCAAATTTATTTTCGACTAAAGAAGGAAAGACATTGAAAGACATCTTGGATGACATGGGGTGAGTAAATTATCAGCAAAAGTTTTTTTTTTGTTTTTTTTTTTGTGAACTACTCCTTTAAGAGAGGTTCTGCAACAATGTCAAATATGTGTGTTTTTTGAACATTCAAGCATGCAAACCTGTCTAGTGGAGCCCAAAAGCAAATTCAAGACATAACCCCCCCCCAGAACACTATTACTGTTTCAGTATGTTATTGAATTGTGATTCATACGTAGGAAGATACAATATGAATTTCATTAGGAAAGTACAAGGTGTGCCGAACTATTGCCCCATTCAATCACACCAGTTTACTCAGTGCTGACATACACTTCCTCTTTATATTTCCCATATCAGTCAACTCAAGATGTTGATTCACAAGCCGACCCTAATGTTCTCACTGTCTGAGACCCAGACCTCAACCTTCCCCCGTAATCACCAAAACACACACACCCACACACACACACACAGAGAGAGAGAGAGAGAGAGAGAGAGAGAGAGAGAATAATTGACATGAGGGTATAAAGGCAGAGGGCAGTCATCAGCAGAGATGGGCCCGCAAATGTGCCGTAACCCTGAGGTCAGAATTGCTCCATTTTGGAAATTAATTTTCCATAAGCAATTATTTTGTTAATTTTCAGATTTGTCTTTTTTCTTTTTTAAGCATGAAATGATTCAGCACAGAAATTATGCAGTCATTATTTCTTTTCAGATTTCTTTCTTTTTTTTGAAGCATGAGATGATTCAGCACATAACTGATGCATTTATTATCAGCGATCCGTGACTTACAGAGTTTTGAAGGACTGTAGTTAAAATGAAGCTAAATAAAGGATTGAGTATGCTGTAGTTCTCAACAGACGCATCAGGCTCATCAGGCTTTATGTTGTGGCTCGCATCATCATGCCTAGTTATGAATGCGCTTTTTTTAGTTAGTCCTAAAAGTTACGTGAAAATGAGACATTAAGGGTCTGATTATAGTACGAGAAATGAAGGCAGTCTGCTTTTAATTTTGTGCTTAATCAGTATCATTCTTACTTGCCTCTTTATCACGAGAAGAGAACTTATTCGTTTTTACTTATTAGGCGGCCATGTTCGGTTGTTGGGTTTTTCCCTTCAGTCTGTGTGGCTGTCGCACCAGTTGCTCCGCCCTGAGGACGGCCCTGAAATTAAAAGTCGTCATGAAATCAAATTTTACCATTTGTAATTTTGAGATGTAATATTGTGGTGTTGATGAGAATCAGCACCTCCAAATCTGAGGCCATGGTCCTCAGCCGGAAAAGGGTGGCTTGCCCACTTCAGGTTGGTGGAGAGATCCTTCCTCAAGTGGAGGAGTTTAAGTATCTTGGGGTTTTGTTCACGAGTGAGGGAAGGATGGAACGGGAGATTGACAGACGGATCGGTGCAGCTTCTGCAGTAATGCGGTCGGTGTACCGGTCTGTTGTGGTGAAGAAGGAGCTGAGCCGTAAGGCAAAGCTCTCGATTTACCGGTCAATCTACGTTCCTACTCTCACCTATGGTCATGAGCTTTGGGTCATGACTGAAAGGACAAGATCCCGGATACAGGCGGCCGAAATGAGCTTTCTCCGCAGGGTGGCTGGGCGATCCCTTAGAGATAGGGTGAGAAGCTCGGTCACTCGGGAGGAGCTCAGAGTAGAGCCGCTGCTCCTCCACATCGAGAGGGGTCAGCTGAGGTGGCTCGGGCATCTGTCCCGGATGCCTCCTGGACGCCTTCCTGGGGAGGTGTTCCGGGCACGTCCCACTGGGCGGAGGCCCCGGGGAAGACCTAGGACACGCTGGAGAGACTGTGTCTCCCAGCTGGCCTGGGAACGCCTCGGTATCCCCCCAGAAGAGCTGGAGGAAGTGTCGGGGGAGAGGGAAGTCTGGGCATCTCTGCTTAGACTGCTGCCCCCGCGACCCGGCCCCGGATAAGCGGAGGAAGATGATGATGATGATGATGATGATGATATTGTGGTGTTTATTATAAAGTATTTATCTGTGCACTTCATTATTTTTTTTAAAATTCATGTACCCTTATAATCTTTAATCAAATACGTTACGCTTCTCTCCGCCCTCGAAACGACTTCTCTTTCGGTCAAAAACTATTACAAGAGGGCATGCCTATTGGGGTCTGTGTCGTTACTGGCTCGCCTCCCAGAAACCTGTCAGTGTCACTGACAGCCAGCGAATATGGTGTTTAGGTGCATTTTTGGTTGCGCTCCTCGCATCCTCTTTCCTATCACTAAACAACTAACGGTAGTGAGTCCGGTGGAGAGAAATCCTCCACAGCTGACTGTAAACTGGGTTACACTTTATTTCGATAGTCACTTTAGACGTTCTGCAAATTATAAGTAACTTTTCAACTACGTGTCAACTAACTCTCATTAGAGTATTAGTCTATTATAGTAGATTGTCAGTAGACTGTTAGGTTATGGTTTGGTGTTAGGATTTGGGTTAGGAGAATAAGTTTACTTGTAGTCGCCAAGTTACTTATAGTCAGTTGAATGTCTGTTGGGGGACCAACAAAATAAAGTGTTAGCAGATATTAAGCAGACAGTCTACTAATACTCTAATGACAGTTAGTTAACATGTAGTTGAAAAGTTACTTATAGTTAGTAGAATGTCTAAAGTGGACTATAAAAATAAGGTGTTACCGTAAACTGGCATTCAAATCATGCCTCCATTTTGTTCGCAACACCCAACCACCAACGATCCAATCAATTCCCGAAAGACGAAATCAAGCCCCGCCCTACATTTTTTTCTAATTTCAGAAGCCGTTTCACTCGAATACACGTAACAATAAGGAAAAAAGGACAATCTCAACTTCTGTTTCATGACAACTTTAAATTAACACCTGTCAAGTGCCAAATGCGAGTAAAAATTGCCGTTGGCGAGCAGTCTATATGAATCAGTGTCAATTGCCAGTTGGCCGGTAACATTTTTATGAATTCTAGAAATGCAATACTGTGAGGACATGAACATGAACTACTTTCGCGACAGTTAACGGGCCTATCTATCTATCTATCTATCTATCTATCTATCTATCTATCTATCTATCTATCTATCTATCTATCTATCTATCTATCTATCTATCTATCTACCTACCTACCTACCTACCTACCTACCTACCTACCTACCTACCTACCTACCTACCACCTACCTACCTACCTACCTACCTACCTACCTACCTACCTACCTACCTACCTACCTGTGTGAGACGAGTATAGGCTATAGAATATTTGATTTAGCATTATATATAATTGCCATCCATTATGAATTGAATGTGGCCCTCTTCATTTTGAAGTTGAGTACCTCTTTTTTTCTTTTTTCTTCTTTTTTGCTGTGTAGCTGAGGGCTATCACAATAAACGTGTGATTTTACATTAGACGTTTTAAATTGCGAAGAGCGTTTTTTTTTCAGCCGCCTCTGTAGCCCACTCTGATTTCGAGGCACTGTTGGATGCATTAGTACCTTTATGCTTTCCAAACCCCCAACCAACCTTTTTCTGACAAACAATAGCCATTTTGTCAATTACGATCTTTCAGAGTTATTTTAGCTAAATCCACACTTCACAGCTAATTAAGAAGAGCGCTGCACTCTTGTGTGAACCATGTGTTAAAAGAGTTGCATTTTGCATGCCAATGCATATGGTAAAAGCCTTTCTTTTTGTTTCCAGAATAACACCTAAATGTCCGTAAAGCAAGACACATTTACTTGATTGGATGGTGTTATATCTACCAAATTCGAGCTTAACAAATGCTATGTTGTTAAAACATAAGCTAAATAATGATATGGCAGTGGCACCAGGAAAATACATTAAAGGTCCCCTGACATGGGGGATAATGTTTCCTGGGTTGCCCTTATAATGTTAGTATGTTTTGTAGATCAAAAATAATCATAATTTATAAATAAAAGGCATTTTTAGCTTCTGATTTGAACGCTCTGTTTGAAGGGGCGTGTCTGCTGTGGGATTCAGTGGAACCGCCCACTGCTGTGATTGGCTGACATGCTTGCATATGAAATAGCTACACATTACATGTGAAACTCTAATATTTTACTACAGCCATTATAGGTTTTTACTATTACAGCTATTGAGATTAACGAATCGTGAGATGTTTTTAAAGTATTTAGATCTATTCCCATCACATAAAAAGTTGTTGTGATGAGCATTGAGCAAGCAGAGGACAGTCTGTTGATCACAGGAATGAAGATCTTATCTTTGTAACGCAGTTTTTGCACTCTCTCTAATGCTTTCACCAATGCAGACACGATGATGTACACTAAGTCGTTCAGTTCGTCATTGATTTCGTTACGAGTTGTCCAGATAAACTCGCTTTCTGTATAATTTTTTCAGAATTTAAATAAGATTACTTTCGTCCCACTAAAAGAAACAATGTGAAGTTTATATTTTAATCACTGGCTTGACTTACTAATTCATAAACAGTGTTGAACGATTTTTAGAGAAAGATTACCTGTCTGAACTTGAACAATTAGGCTACACATCAGAAATTGTTGCTGGGTAGCTCGATCGATTTATTTTCAGACGTTCATCGAGGCTAGCTCTGTATTGGCCCAAGTTGAGGAAACAGTCGTCGGTGGGGAAGTTGTGTCGGCGCATTTCCAGAGAAAATAAAATTAAGCCATTGTTTCTTCAGAGGCTCGGATGAAGGAACTAAAAAATACTTTTGTGTTTATTTGTACATCCGAACACTGAGCAACTGCCATGCTTCGCTCGTTTGCAACCCATGATATCGCGAGGAAAAACTCAAATCGCGCTTGCGCGTTCGTACTTCCTAGCTCTTTTTCTCATGGGGGGGCAAAGCAGAGAAAGGGGAGGTTACCTTTCCCCCTGTATGACGTCCTGCGGAGGAGATTCAAGATCAGACCGTCTGAGCTTTCATTTTCTCAAAGGCAGAGAGAGACAGCCAAAGCTCGGTTTACAGCGATTGAAATTTCTAGACACTGGGGGAACATATACAGGCTAGGGGAACTCATATTAACAAAAATGTTAAAAAACCTCAGAAATTGAAAATTTCATGTCAGGGGACGTTTAACAAAAGTAATTAGAGTCATTTTTGATTTCATGGTTATCTGTTAGCCTAACTTGGCTATAGACTTTTTTTTATCTAGCCAACAATGTGTGTTGCTAACAGCCGTTGCTATATGTTGACACTTGATTCAAGGTTTAGTCATCTACATAGTGTCATTAGGTCGTGATTGTGACGCAGACGCTCTCTGGAAATCCTATTGGCCGGTCTTTTTCAGCTGTTGGCTCTTCAGCTTATTAGCGCTGACGCATTTGTGGAGTATCTGGAGCTCAGCATCCCTCCGCCCGCTAGAATCATTTCCTTTTGTCTTTATCTTCTGACAGCACTCATACATTGTGCGTTTAATCGCATGAGCTAATATCTAACTGCTTTGCACAGCTTCCCGAAACAATATTAGTTAATCAGTCCTCCTTCGCCTAGAGCACTAAAGTTACAGCTACTGCATGTTACATAGCTCTCATTCAAATGTAGACAAAAAAAGGTGGACATTTTTTAGTTAATGAGCATGATCATTTTATTGAAATGAACAATCCAATTTGTAATTAATTTAATAATAATTTTGAATAAATTCTATTTTAGGAAATGCTTGCATGAACAGCAGCTTGTTTATTCAAAACCTGATGATCCATGTTATTCAGAAGATTTCATATCTTTTTATTATGCAGTTTTTAATTCATTTGTAATTAACTTGACATAACAAATAAAGTGGATGGATGATGAAACTGAAAAACTGGCTGATATAGAGTTGGTTTCACGCATATATATTCGCGGTCTGGTGTCCAATCTTCACTGGTTTTACATTTCATCAGCAAGAGCAGAGTGTGAGGATTGAATTAGCGGAGCAATAGCTCAGCTTTACATAAAATATTGCGATCCATCATAATGGGAGACATAGCATATGGTTTATCATGGTAAATAATGCTTGCTACATAAAACTGAATGTCTTTTGATGCTTTTGTGCTTAAAGGCCTTAAAGGCCTAAACTGTTTGAACCCCGATAAATGCTGCTTGCAGCTTTAATTTATTTACTCGCTTCTGCCATCGACCTGTTGTATAAACTCAATATCACACTCATATCCGTGCGATACGGTCAACACAGTCTCATGAAAATGCTTATCTATACCACAAATGTCATTTCTCGTGGCATTTATATGCCAAAAATGGTTTTTGCGTGCATATGCTACGCACTAAAAAACCCTGGGGTAGGTTTAGGGGGGTGGGGAGTTAATGCGTATTATATGCCAAAAAGTCCTTATCATATGCACGCGAAAAACGCGTACCATATACACGCAAAAACTGTGTATAAATGGCACGACATATGACATTTGTGCTATAGATACGAACTTTCATGAGATCGGGCTCCATACGGTTGTATATCAGCACAATGTGATTTCCTACGGTTGAAACACAGCCAAATTGCGCTGCTACTCATGTGATATTGAAAATATATTCAATTTCATTCCCTTGTTTGTGGTCCCTGTGCTTTTCCTGCTCCGAATGGGTCCACGAGGGGACATTGTGTTGTGTGTTGCTAAATTGCGACATGGGTCACCTGACCTCTATTACACTCCGTCATTTTCTTTGTACTTTTCATGCCTGCCAGCCATTAAAACGGTCTGTTGTTTTCCCATAACACGAGTTTATCTCTCAAATACAACGTGCTGGACAGGCACAGCCTCGTTTTATGATGAATTATTAATTTATTTACACCAATTATTTATTTAGAGCCACAGAAAGATATCTGTCATGCTCTCTGAATTGAAAGAGCTTCAACAAAGTATGTTAAAACAACTATTGTGCAAGTTAAACGGTGGTTAAACATGGAGGTGAATTACACATATTAGCTTCAGGCTAATGTGTGTCGTTAAACACTGGTCTGAATAATTGAGGAATTTGAAGAGCAATGAGCTACTTTTGATCTGTGTGTTTTATTAATATTTAAACACAGCTTTGTGGAAAATACATCCTTCTAACATTTATCTTCAAATAAGATAAGACTAACCTTTAAGAAAGTCTGATTTTTTTGTCACAAAATGCTATAGTTTTGCTACATTAAGTACATGTAATATCTAAAAGGGACACTAACCAATTTCAAAGCAAACTTGTACACCAATAAGAACATACTTATTCAAAATGACCAATGCACCAAATTGTTGTTTATTTAATCAAACATTTCATAACCATTTTAAGTATTCAGTAAGTGTAATAAATGTATAAGTGATCCATATCTGACGTTTCACATCTCCATTGATTGAAGGAACAAAACATTCAAAAATGACCTTGGCTTTGTGATAAGCTATGCTTGCATTGTAACATATTGAATTTAGATATTATGTAAATTCTCTGAAAGTAAATGTGAGTAAAGTATTTGGCTGTATATGTCATTGAATTGTCACCTCTGCTCAGTATCTCTTTAAAAGTCTATATACAACAGTAAACTCAACAATTAATTAAAAAAGAAAAATTGATGTCCCATCACACGCAAACACTCACGCGCTCACATTCACTTGCTTTCACTCACTCACTTACTTACACACACACACGCACACACACACACACACACACACACACACTATCCCCTATCCTTACTTCTAAACACAAACACATACACATCATTTAGTATGCTGTTTTCCTCATGGGAAGATTTTTTTCTTTCTTTTTTTTCCAAACAGGTCAAACATTTCTGTTATTACTATCCTTGTGGGGACGTTTGGCCCCCATAACGTAGGGTTTACTAGGACAACAATCACACACATAATGTATTAAACAGCCCTGTCAACATCCTATCAGAAAGTACATAATCGTACAATTGAATCCCCAATCCATGGAGTAGTCCCAGACAAAGCCTGGTGAAAGTGCTGGGCGTTAAGAGATGAGCCATCACCTGGATCTACATCCCGCTACAGATGGTGCTCTATTTATCGCAAAAGTCCCTCTGAACCTCCGTTACCCACAACAGGATCTGTCTGAATATGCCAGTACTCTGCGTTAATACCCTCTGGATCCTGTCCAGTGTGCTTGGGAGAAGTTTCCAGTTTTGTGCTCAGCTAGTTTGCTCAGTAGAGTTTCAATAGTAAAGTTATATATACAAACTATTATATATATTATATAAAAACACTGCCGTTCATTTACACGACGATGACATTTTGAGGGCCTGAAAACGAGATTCAAAGAGTAACTTTTTGGACGAGGTAAAACAGAAGTAAAAAAAATCGAAAAACTGCCTTAAGTGCCAACTTTTATTTATTTATTTTTTTATCATTTTAAATGACAGAATTCAAAAGGTGCACTCCACAACAGGAATGACAAGCACCTTATTTTTTGAACTTATGGTGCGAAATAGTCTAGATGATAGGCTTATTAACAAACTCCTGTGTGGCAGAAAAAGCGGTTTTGCTGAACGTGAAGAAAAATAATGTACCTTAGCAAATGCAAACTTGGCTCATTACCATGGTGGCCATGTCTGCACTAGATTTAATGACTTTGCAAGTGTTTAAATTCACAGTTGCAAATGCATGCTGGTTATTAGAAGAACGCTTTGGGTTGTCAAAGTGCTTTTAACGTCCACATGGGATTTAACTTCAACTCTGGTGTGGCACACTTCTCTCAGGGGACAGAACAATCTGGGACATCAGGTTTTTTAGAAAACTGTCCCCTTTTCCTCTTCCGAAATCTCATATTTAAATGAGTAAAAGTGGTTTATGATTGTAGCTCCAAATGTGGCACACGCATTTGCTTATTATGAAAATTGCAGGTCAGGCATTCCTGAAGTTTCTTTTTAAGAAGGTAATCACATCTGAAAAGAATTTCAATATCGATGTGTTATTGTGCATTTGAGGTTATGTGCAGTTTTCATAACATCTCCATCCCATTGCTGACGACAAAAAACTCAATTACACGGTCAGGACCAAGCGCTTCAGACTCCAATGTGGCTTTAAACCATTTCCGTGTTTTGTCCACAAATTGTTGTCGTAAATTGATACCAGTGAGGCGGTAATTTTGGTCTGCATATTGAATGTAAAACGCAACTTACTGTCACAAAGGGGATTTGCGTTTCTGCAACCTCTGATACACCCAATGATTTCACATGGTTTGTATCTAGGCAACCCACAGCAACGTAATTATCATTCAAGTAGGGAAGCATCCACTTTTTTTTTTTACACACACGCTCAGCCGTTCCCATCGTTTATGGATGAAACTACAAACAAAGGGTTTACAAACCCTCTCACATCCCACTAAAAGCACCTAAAATAGCCACAAGTCGAGAACATTTTCTTCTAATGTCTTTCTGCCTTCCGCTCGTATTGCGGTCGAACTTGTGCGACACACTCCCGCGGAAAACCCGCCACATTTACAGCCAATTATGTGTAATGAAGACTTTGCTTAAGGCGCAAGGATTAGTGCTCAAAGAAATCCTGTCAAACTTCCTTGTTTAATCTAGTCTGTTTTGTTTGAATGCGAATAAAGCGAGAACACCATGTCAATAAAGTTGATTGATAATATCAGTCCACAGTTCTGACATTTCATGCACAGCACACATACTGCATTGTTTTTTGTGTGTAGATCATATCGTGACCTTGCATCCTGTGCAAACGGATCTCACTCATTACGTTTCGCGGCTCTATTAGCCTTCATTCTCAGTTTCCAAGTGTTTTCCCGGAGCTCAACGCACACGTGCTCTTCATTTCTCCAGTCCAACAGGTCGTAAAGTGTGTTTCAGGGCTGCAACTCAAACATATTAGCCTGCGTATGGCTCATTTGGCAACAGGAGTTGGTGTGCATCCTTGCGCTGTATTGGGTCGTGGGCGGTCACATCCTGATTACACAGAGTTGGGTAAACACATGGGCAGATGCATCACTCAGAATTGGGGTTAGGATGTTCTGTACATAAAAACACAAAGACATTATCGGAAACATATTGTGAAGTGCGCGAGAGGGTGGAGTAAATTACACAATATGGAATATAGTTGGGGAGGGGGGTTTGGTAGAGGAAGAGCTGTGAACTAGTTCGGGAGTTGTGTTATTAGATTGACATCATGAAAAACACGGTGTTCCCAGACTCCCAATCTATTGTTGCCGACTCAAAGCCACAACCAGAAGCTCTCAGAGCAGCAATCTTTAATCAAGCCATGGCGAAAAAAGAAACAATCACTGTTTCTCAGAGCGCCGCCACCACAGGAACTAATAGTGGGAAAATTAATGGAGAACAATGTGAAGTGGATGATGACAATGGCTTTTAGTCATTCATTGAACACTCAGCATTACATCTGTTCAGAACACACTATGTGTTTACAAGTTAAAGGACACGGTCGCAGTGTAACAGTACAAAGCTATTAAATCCACTCTACAGCCCTATTCGGACCATAATGGTTTCTCACCTTGACATCTGTGAAGGAACATTTGCTCTTCCGTGATAAAACTCAAGCATTGAGGAGAGTTACAGGTTCAAGTTGAGCTCTATACAGGCTCCATCTGTGTCGATTACCACAGTAAATCATGCTTGTCCACAGAGCTGGATTTTTTTTTTTGAACATTTGAACACTATTTTCAACCTCGGGGTCCATGAAGGTGCTGTTGAAGGTACATGGATGAAGAAAAATATACAGAAAAATCATATCAGTCCCTTTACAAAACCCTTTATTATTTTGAATGAGAATTCAAATATTAGTGCTGTCAATTTTAATCATGATTAATCGCAACTAACATAATGGTTTGGAAATATTCTATATATAGTACATACATGCATACACACACAGTCATGGGTTGCTGCTAACTGGAAGTGCACGGCAAAGGACAATTCAATACAAATAATCCGAAAAGCATAGCAGGAACATTCAGGGAAACGGAATAGAAAACCCTCTAACACTGACGACACCAAACAAAGGATTGAAGGAAGACACAGAAGAACAAAAAAGCTAATTTATCAGGCAACAGGTGAATGGAATTATCAATCAAGTGAACAAACAGGCACATGTTTCACCCTCCCGGTGTCACGGTTCTATGTGTTTGAGTTCAGTTTTGAGAACTTGTTTCCCCCTGTCTTTTGTGATTTTGGTTAGTCCTGTTAGTTTTCCTGCTCTTTCTCATTAGTACGTCCCATCACCTGTGTTTAGTTAATTATCCCATCAGTCCCCGTTCATTTAAAACCCTGTGTTTTCATATAGTTTTTTTGGATTGTTGTCTTTGAATGGTTTTGTGTGCTGAATTCCTGGAATATTCATTTGTTCATGTTAAGTTAAGTTTGAAAATAAATCAACTATACTGTTCTGTGTCCTCTTCTTTAGCTACCTGCAACAACCCGGACAGAATGATCCACCAGTACCGCAAAAAAAGAAAAGAAAAGAATGAAGATGAGTCAACGTTTCGTGGGAACTCGGTTGGCTACTCGGTGGTGGTCGCAATAGAGGAGGTGATGGAGCCCACCAGTGCCTGAACCCATCAGCCTGCCTGCCAGCGCCTGAGCCCATCGCCTTCCACCAGCACCTGAGCCCATCGCCTGCCCGCCAGCACCTGAGCCCATCGCCTGCCTGCCAGAGCCTGAGGCCATTGCCTGCCCATCAGCGCCTGAGCCCATTGCCTGCCTGCCAGAGCCTGAGTCCATCGCCTGCCCACCAGCGCCTGAGTCCATCGCCTGTGTCTGCTGTCCCAGAGCCGGAGCCAGTGTCTGCTGTCCCAGAGCCGGAGCCAGTGTCTGCTGTCCCAGAGCCGGAGCCAGTGTCTGCTGTCCCAGAGCCGGAGCCAGTGTCTGCTGTCCCAGAGCCGGAGCCAGTGTCTGCTGTCCCAGAGCCGGAGCCAGTGTCTGCTGTCCCAGAGCCGGAGCCAGTGTCTGTTGTCCCAGAGCCGGAGCCAGTGTCTGCTGTCCCAGAGCCAGAGCCAGTGTCTGCTGTCCCAGAGCCGGAGCCAGTGTCTGCTGTCCCAGAGCCGGAGCCAGTGTCTGCTGTCCCAGAGCCGGAGCCAGTGTCTACTGTCCCAGAGCCGGAGCCAGTGTCTGCTGTCCCAGAGCCGGAGCCAGTGTCTGCTGTCCCAGAGCCGGAGCCAGTGTCTGCTGTCCCAGAGCCGGAGCCAGTGTCTGCTGTCCCGAACCGGAGCCAGTGTCTGCTGTCCCAGAGCCGGAGCCAGTGTCTACTGTCCCGAACCGGAGCCAGTGTCTGCTGTCCCAGAGCCGGAGCCAGTGTCTACTGTCCCGAACCGGAGCCAGTGTCTGGTGTCCCAGAGCCGGAGCCAGTGTCTACTGTCCCAAATATACTCCTTCGCTGTGGCTGGCCAAAGACCCACGGAGGCCTAAAAAAAGACCGCCATGGCCGCCCGAGAGGTTCTCACCGCCACGGCTGCCCGAGGGGTCATCACCGCCACGGCCGTCCAAGGGGTCAACACCGCCACGGCCGCCCGAAGGGTTCTCACTGCCATGGTGAGTAGAAAAAGTTAGATATTTGCAAACTTATGTTAGATGTGATTAGTCGTAAATAATCGATTTTTACAGCAGTATTATAAGATGTTACCAGGAAAATGTATAGGCTCTATGACAGAATTAAGTTTTTGGCAGAATATGGAAAGTTGTGTGTAGAGTGCTGAATCACAGTGAAACATGAGTTGCATGGTGATGCTCTAGAGCAGTGTCTTCGAAAATGTACTGAGAAATATAATAATAAATGCATCTCTAGCACAGTGAAGCATGAAGGAAGAGACTGGGTCATTGTGTGAGGTGCCTTTTAGCTGCTGGTATTGGTGAGTTGCTTCACTGTGAAAAGTCCTTTAAAGGGATAGTTCACCCAAAAATGAAAATTTTTGAAAAGCCCATGATTTACTCAGCCTGAAGCCATCCTAAGTGTATATGTCATTCTTCTTTCAGACGAATACAATCGGAGTTATATTAAAAAATGTCCTGGCTCTTACAAGCATTATATTGAAAGTGAATGGCTGGAGAAAATTTGTCCCAAAGTCCCAAAAGTTGTCTGCAAGTTCGGGAAAGCTATACTTTATCTACAGTATTTCTGCAATTCTTGCTAATTAATTTCCTGATCAGTGGTTTTCGATTAAAATGGACCGCTAGCAAAACACTAAATATTTTGCCAATTTTGACTTGCCCAATTTTTTATTTGCCCAGGGGTGTATATTCCATATTTGAAAAAAGTAATTTGTTTTGGCTTGCAAAGTGTCAGATACTTGCTTAGCATTGTTTTAAACAATTTCAGACTATTTTTTGGCCTGTTCCTCTGTGCAAACTCAGAAATGTTAATTCAGACAAGAATGTATTTACCACACAACTCTGGTGTTTGTCAAGAGTTTATTATTGGATCATAAGATTTCCCATCCAAAATACAAAATGTGCTGCTCATCGCCTATGCTGATATTTTCAGCAGGGATCCAATTTGGAAGGCAATAATTGTTAGCTCACATCCCCATACGAAACAATAGGCTCTATGCACAGCTCCACTACTTCCTGAACTTCAGCCAGCTTCTTGTTTCCTGTCTGTCATTATTGGACACATTGATTAATTCAGGTGTGTTTGATTATTGTTGCCGTGACTACTGAGGTCAAGCACACCTGAATTAATCAAATTGTCCAATAATGGTATACAGGAAACAAGGAGCTGGCTGAAGTTCAGGAAGTACTGCAGTTGTGCATAGAGCCTATTATCCTCATGGATAGGCCTTACGGTAACACTGTCGACTGCCCTCTTAACTCTAAATGGGTCTATCTTGTGTAGTTGTTCGTTCAAGGATGGATTATGGAACAGGTCAATGAAGCCAGTCTCTGACAGTGAGGGACCTCCAGAGGCCAACAACAGGAAACAAGCCACTGTGAATGTAAAATGTATGTAGATAGAAGCTTGTGAGCATTTAAGGGTCTCCTATACAAACAACATATAGATGAACAGCATACATCCTTTGCAGAGAAGATACTGTAATCCCAGAAGGATCAGTACAAAATCTGCAGGAACTTTCCAGAGGAATTAGGGACTTAAGGATGGTACTCAGTGTGTTTCCACCGCAGGAACCAGGGTTTAAAGAAGTTATCCCCTCCAAAAGTCCCTGCTTGCAAGGTAGTACTTTTTCAAAGTCCAGGAACTTTCAGGGGTGGAACTTGGATGCTGAAAATGCTGATTGGTTGAGTTCATGCCACATTTTGATTGGTTGACTCTACGCAGCATTTCATTACAACCACCATCTGTTGTGGTACGTTTCTGTAACAGTTGTTTGCTATTCAAATCAAGAATGGAGTTTAAAAAAATACAACCGATGGACTGACGATGATGTTCAGGCTTTATTAAGCTTAAATTCAGAGTATGAAATCCAGTGTAGTCTCCGTTGTAGTCTTGAGCTTTCTTCCGGGGAAAACACGTCACAATATTCATTGTTTAAATAATTCCTGCCCAAGGCATACACAAAATAAAGGGGCGGGGCCTGGTTGAGTTAGTAGTGTTAAGCCCGGAACATACCAAGCAGACGCCAACGAACTAGCGCTGATTAAAGCCAACTGTGTTGTCGTCTCTCATCCGCTCTCGTCAAGGTAAAAAGTTGCACTTGAACACACCGAGAGAACTACAGCCGACTATCAGCTAGGATGTGCATTCTGTGCCTGCATTTAATGAGCCAACTGTCTATTTCTGCAGATATATTAGTCTATATTCGTCATTCAAAAAGGAAAACCGACGCTGCCGGCTGCAGATACACACTGTTAATAAAGCAGCGCCTGCTTACATTTTTGAATATCAATCCTGCTGAACACTTTCTTTATTCCACTCCACTCATGTTAATATTGAAATATTCGCCAAGGAATACTCAGGTAAGAAGACGTAACATAAGAACAGCCTACTATCTTTACCGTTTTGACTTCTTTGCTTGCTGTTTGCGTTTATTCTCGTGTAATGACTCTTTCATTAAGCTGAACAGCCAATCAAAGTTCTCTCTTTCCCCAACGGCCCGACGCCGATTCATTTTCCAAACACACACTTGTGTTTGACCAATCACAACACACTGATCCAGCCGACAAGTCAGAGCACACTGTAATCAAATAAAAGTTATTCTCACAAGTGTTGCTTACCCTTTATTTAATATTTTAATTGCCACTGGTATAAAGGAAAGTTCATACACATTTCTAAGATATTTTGGGACCTTATACCTTCTTCCAGATGGAAGCATTACAAATTCAGAGTTAAGTGATTGTGAGGAGCCCTGCCATCCTCACTATCCTCTGCAACTTATTCTTATTCCTCTCTCATAACTTACCGTACCAGACTGTAATATTAAACATTAAAACACTCTCAACGTGACCTATTAATAGAATTATAATATTATTGTGTAATTACAACTTAATTGCAACAGACCCCATTCTCCGGATATTATAGTCCTCGTCAGGTTGTGTGTATGCGTGTGTTTGTGAGGTGACAGCAGCACCTGTTGGGACAGTTTAATATCCTCTCTGCCCACAGAGCTCTGGTGAGGAGAGATGGCACAGGACACAGCTAATGTGGTTGTGTCTGCTATTAGCCTCTGGGCGATACAACCGTCCTCGCTCTCTCTCCGTGACCATTAGGAGAACAGCAGGGGTCCTCAGCATTAGGCACAGTGGCAAGAGTGCAGCACCCTCCCCCATTTTTGTCATTAAAACGCATTAACCTCCTCTGAACAGACCGCCATGTGAGGAGAATCTCACCTGATGGAAAATACTTTTACACATAGACTCTTTCACAGCTCTTTGATTACAGGGCGCCTCTCCTCTGAAGGGTTGGTCTGAAAGCAGTCCTCTGATCAGAATGCAGTTTGCTTTCCATACAGGCACCTCGGATGCATCTGGAATATCTTCTGCTTTCATTTAACCATCAGATGCAGGCATTGTCATGGAAACGATTCCCTCCAGTCTATGGTATATGGAGAAAGAGGAGATAATTGCGTATGTGAGAGTTGGGGGTGGGCGGGGTCTGCACTTCAAATCAAACTGTTCGCATCTTTCATTTGATTTGCTCACTGGCATCTCAGATTAATGCGACGCTTTAGGACTCATATATATATATATATATATATATATATATATATATATATATATATATATCAGATCTCCACAATAAAACCGAGAACTTCAGAAGCATTAAATTGATAACAAATGTGAAAAAAACCTCACCTAGCTGCCCCTCAGATTTCTAAGCCAAGTGGTTTGTTGACAATTTAGGCCCCTTAGTGCCTATTGGGCATCGTTTAAATGCCATGGCCTACCTGAGCATTATTTCTGACCGTGTCCATCCCTTTATGGCCACCATGTACCCATCCTCTGATGGCTACTTCCAGCAGGATAATGCACCATGTCAAAAAGCTCGACTCATTTCAAACTGGTTTCTTGAACATGACAATGAGTTGACTGTACTAAAATGGCCCCCATAGTCACTCGATCTTAACGTAATAGAGCATTTTTGGGATGTGATGGAACGGGAGCTTCGTGCCCTGGATGTGCATCCCACAAATCTCCATCAACTGCAAGATGCTGTCCTATCAATTTGGGCCGACATTTCTAAAGTATGCTTTCAGCACCTTGTTGAATCAATGCCATGTAGAATTAAGGCAGTTCTGAAGGCGAAAGGGGGTCAAACACAGTATTAATATGGTGTTCCTAATAATCATTTAGGTGAGTGTATAGGCTATCATCATTTAATCCAGCCCTAAAACTTGTAGCCCATTTTTTTTCAATTTATTTAAAAATATCCGATTATGCCTAATAAGCTGATAACGCATGTGGTCACGTGAATACGGAAACCCATAATAATAATGCCTGACTTATTGAAACGCATCCTTAGTTTAGATTTAAACACATCCAGACAGAGCAAGCCTTTCGAAGGAAATGTATCACAAACGCAGACTCTTTCATGACCCAGAAAGTTATAAAAATGTCCTCTCATCTTGTGCAGCAGAAGTACAGTAGAAGTGGTTTAGTCAAAACGCTGCATCTGTAACTGCATGAGAGGATAATATATGAGCTGTAAGTTTCCCGTTTACATGTCGCAAGCTTTATTTAACATCACAACCAACATGAAAAACGAAATACTAGTGTAGAGTCAGATACACTAATGATAATTTTGTCGTCACTCGGGGTCAAGGCCTGATTTATTAATAAAGTCGTATGTAAACACGGTTTAGTTGCGTTGTCATGGTTACTGGTATAAATGTTAATGGGGAAACTGATATTTGTGAGTTATCAGCTTACAGGTGTGCATGTAAAGTGATGACAAGTTGTTTCTATGAATTGCAGCAATCCATTTACTTCTCTGTAGCTATAGATATAAAAATATAAAATGTTGAAAAATGTTGTTTACTTTTCACTATGCAAAGAGGAACTGTACTTATTTTTCAGTATAGTCTTACGTAGCATAATCTCATGAATGATGATGATCTGCAACCATTTTCAGTTGTATATATAAATATATTTATAGTAGTTAAAATAAAATAAGTTTGAATTCAAACCTGTCTGCCAAGCTAAATTAAAACTGTAGCCCAAGATGAACACATCTTAAATTCTTGCATTTATATAACTACTAAATTGTTACAGACTGTTTTTATTCTTCAGTTTGAAGTGAAAAATACATCAATTGGATGCAAGAGAAGAACCTTGGAGTGACTTGGTTTTAACTGCGCGAAGCAAGATGAATTAAGCTGAATCTAGGATAAGTGCATAAATTCATCTCATGTTTAAAACATTCAGGGTGGCATCTTAGTGTGGAAGGTTGTGCAATAATGCTCACCACTGAATATATAAATTTAGCGTTAAATACCCTCTTTAAAGCAAAAGAGAGCTAATACAGGCAGAACGGGGAACAGAGAGAGTGACAGATTGATGAACTGGTGGAATTAATGAGATGTTGACATGCAAGGGGTCAAACTCTTGCAGAGGAAGTTTAAAGGCAAAAGCGATATGCAAATTCTATATGAATATTCTCCATCTTTTTCATCTCTTTCATGCTTAATGGTAATGGATACCCCAGGGGAAACCATAAATCTTGATCTTCCTCTGCCTTATGGAAATCTGTTCACCTTAATGAACTGTTGATTTTCAGATGGCAAACACGAAATGTGTGACTGCTAATCTTGATGAGTTGAAAAATGTTGTTTACTCTTCACTATGCAAAGAGGAGCTGTAGTTATTGTTCAGTAGTATTAAGCATAATCTCATGAATGATGATGATTTGCAAGCATTTTCTGTTGTTTTATCCTGAAGGAATCTTGTTGCTCTGGGACGCACAACACAAAGGATTAATTGGAAAGGCATTTTTAAAGAGTAACTAAACACTAAAGCAACTTTTTTTTAGTTAATGGTCTGTGAGAATGGATCTTTATTAATACCAGTCATTGATTCGAGTAATTTTTTTGACGTTTGTCTATAAAGTGATTTATTTCTACAATATATGGTGTGAAAACGTCTTAGTGCTGCCTTCTTCAGGTTGAACGGTGGCTACTGCAGTTGAATTTTCCTATTGGATGTTCCGCACTTCGTGACATACGCAGGTTTCAGCTCACCACATTCCTGGCACGAGCGGCAGTATAAAAACCAGCTTGTTTCGTCAAAACCACTGTAGGGAGTCAGGAGTTGGAATTGCGAGTGTTGAAAACGATCAGGATGGAGTGTTTTAGCATCTATTTCGTCCCCTTTATCTCCACTGGGGTCTGCCTACTTTTTCAGCATTTTTCAGATATTGCCAGTGGGTGGAGTCAGGCTCTGACCAGAGGTTTAGTTACCCTTTAAAGTAACCACAGAAGTGCTCAGGACAATACATCTGTTTGACTACTTAGTATTCTACAAAGGAAAAAGGTGTGTTGCTCATTGCTAAGCGGCGGCAATTTCACAAGATTGTGCTACTGTAAATATGAAATTATTTTCCTCAGAGACAGAAAAAACACACTGACTGACACACAAGACTGACCCAGTTCCTACAGTTGGGACAGAATAAGGACAAGTGCTCCTTATGTGTACTCTTAAAGGGATACTCCACTTTTTTTTGGAAAAAGGCTCATTTTACAACTACCCCAGAGTTAGACAGTTGAGTTTTACCATTTCCGAATCTATTCAGCCGATTTTCTGTTATTTAGAAGAATATCGGCAACCAGACAGTTTCTGGTCTCATTGACTTCCATTGTATATTTTTTTTTCCTACTATGGAAGTCAATGAGACCAGAAACTGTCTTGGAACAGATATTCTTCTAAATAACAGAAAATCGGCTGAATGGGTTAGAAAACGGTAAAACTCAACTGTTTAACTCTCAGGGAGTTGTAAAATGAGCCTATTTCCAATAAAGGTGGAGTATCCCTTTAATCTGCCAGTCTTGAATTTATTATTCAAAAAAAGCCTCTTAAACAAAAACCTTGTTTTTTTTTTTTGTTTACGCCGATTTGACAGCACTAATTTTAACATCTCATACATGCACTATATTGCCAAAAGCCACTACCATGGCCACTCCATCGCCATGGCATAAAATCAAACACAGGCATGCTGACGCTTCTACAAACATTTGTGAAAGAAAGGGTTGCTCTCAGGGGCTCAGTGAATTCAAGTGTGGTACCGTGATAGATCGTCACCTGTGCAATAAATCCATTCGTGAAATTTCCTCACTACTAAATATTCCACGGTCAACTGTTAGTGGTATTATAACAAAGTGGAAGCAATTGGGAACAACAGCAACTCAGCCATGAAGTGTTAGGCCACTTAAAACCACAGAGTGGGTCAGCACATGCTGAGGCTCAATTGCACAGAAGTCAGATTAGATAGCTCAAGAGATTCAGATTAGCTCAAGAACAGTGCGAGAGCTTCATGGAATGGGTTTCCATGTGGGGTTGTTTTTCAGGAGTTGGGCTCGGCCTCTTAGTTCCATTGAAAGGAACTCTTAATGCTTCAGCATATACTCTTTCTTCACACACCGTGTGACATCTAATATCTAATCTAGTATCTAATAAACTTTTGGTATGACATGTATGTAGACTGTAAGATGATGACACCTATTGAATCCTTTCACCGGCGATTTAAGTTTTAGCGATAAACTTAAGTTTTAAGTTTTTGTGAACACATTTTGGTTTTTATATATTTAGTGTCAGTTTTAGTAATTATATTTTGTAATTATATTATTTGGAGTTAAAAGAATACCTTTCTTCTAAGCAAAGTTTAATGTTTGCAGTTTACAGTTAAATATTGTGCCTCTTAATGGTGCGTTCACACCGGACGCGAATAGCGCGTCAGGTGCGAATGATTTCAATGTTAAGTCAATGCAAAGACGCGTTACGCGCGTAAAAAATTCATGCGGCACAAATGAGGCGTAGAGCGCGGTACAGAAGACGCGAAAATGCCTCATTCGTGCGTCAAGTTCGCGGGAATGGCGCAAATTGAGCGTCTGGTGCGTTAAGCCTTGTTCATACTCGACGCGTCCGCAAGAGCACGAAGGGCGCGCGGCAAAAATGACGTCATTGCAATGTGGGCAGTCGTGCATGTTGGGTGCGCAAAACCCCATATCACCTGCCGGTGTGCACGGCACTTTTTTATAACATCGAGCGCGGCGCCGCATCCGAAGATGGGCGACTTCAAGCCGAATCTGGCCGAACTGGTACGATCTGTACCAGCATGTTTATGATCCTTCTATACACAGAAATATTTGCATTGATGGGTGACCATAAAATCTCATTTTGTGAACAGGAACACATTTGCATTAAGCACCTAGTTTGCACTTGTCTAAAGTAATTGGTTACATTTACAAAATAAGCCTACAATAGTAGAATTAAACCCTGCTGGTAAAATTAAGGTTTAAACACTCTCAAATAAGGCTTCAGTTGTTTAACTCGTTTAAAAGTAGCCTACAATAAACCTACTGCATTTACTATTTTATGAATTAGCAATTAATAAACTACTAATATACGGCAAACTACTTCTTCGCTGCTGATTCCTGGTGGTTTAGAGGAGAATTACTCCGAGTTCGCCCCCTGTTGTTTCACAGAAAAGCACAACGGTGAGCGCGTCAATTATAAACACCTTGTCCGTTTGGAGAGGTGTGCGCGCAGTCAGCGGAGCCTCGCGCTCTTGCGGACTCGTCGAGTATAAACAAGGCTTTAAGCACGTTACGTGCGAATGATTGATGGTAGAGATCTACTTGTCCGACATGACAGTCGAGTGAGTCGCAATGCCTCCCCACATTTGTACTTTGATGGGCGTTCCTCAACTTTACCGTTATGGGCGTGGTTTTGAGCCAGCGGCCAGTCTAGAATAGAGGACCTGCAAGAGACTTCCCCCCCGTCTCCATATGCTCTACTTCTATTGGATAGTCGCGGCGCGTTCAACGGAGTTCATTTGCATAAAGATGGTCATCGGCCAGCTTTTTGACATTTTTCATTTTCATCATTTTTCCAAATGAAGCGCCTCCTTCCCGGGATGCTTTGCAGGCGCGGTAAAGTCGCGTGACGTCACCCATAGAAATAAAGCGGAGCGCGGCGCAACAGAAGTATCGCACAGAAAAGTGGTTCCGCACCGTTAGTTAGTGCCATTTGTGGATTCACGAGTTTGACGCGAATTCGCGTCTGCCACCCGAGTTGAAAAATCTGAACTATGGCATCAATTCGCGCCGTGTTAAAGGTGCCCTATAATGTGAAATTTAATTTATGTTGGCATAGTTAAATAACAAGAGTTCAGTACATGGACATGACATACCAACCCGATTACACTAAATGCGTCTTTATAGCACGCATGTGTATTGTCGTGTAATATATACGCTAAAGTGAGTTTTTACGTGCATATAATACGCATTGGTTGGTTAGGTTAAGTTTAGGTGTGGGGTAGGGTGCGTGTGTATTGTAAGATTAGTGGTGTGGGGTGCGTGTGTATTATACGCAAATGAACTGCGTATCAATTGCACGCGATAAACTGCGTCTCATATGCAAGTAAAAACTCATTTTCGCGTATAAATTACACGATAATACACGATGCGTGTTATAGAGACGCATTTACGTGAGAACAGGCTGGACATACAGTGAGTCTCAAACATCATTGTTTTCTCCTTCTTACTTAAATCTCGTTTTTGAAAAACACCCCTGAAAAACAGACAAATCTCCACATAATACCGACTCTGACGTAAAAGTCGGGATCATTAATATGTATGACTCCAAACATTTGCATATGCCAGCCCATGTTCAGTGACAGACGAGACCGAGCTGCACAGCCGAAGCATGGCAGTTGATCAGTGTTTGGATGTACAGATGAATACAAAAGTATATTTTAGTTCCTTAATACTCATATTCATGTGTTCTAGACCAGACATTTAGTTTACTTCTACTCTGAAAATGTACACTAGACATGCTATTTGTGTTTCATATATGCTCAATGTGGGATCTTGTCTAATATTATTTTGTGGTATCTTGTTTAGTTTACACGAGATGGTTATCTTACCTGGAATTAAGGTGAAGCTGTATTTGCATAAAGTTTAGACCGTGGACTGCAAAAAAAAAAAAAAAAAGGTTTAGACATTCCGGCGTCTTGCATACATGTCCGTCTAGCGCGTGTTTACATTGAAAAATAAAGTAGTTTTACCAAAGGAAAAACATGATTTTATGGTACAGAATGAGAGCTTATTAATTACAAAAACTATTATTTATTTTTGCTAATTATTATTTTATTTCAGTTAGCTTTTCAGTAGGCTAACAGTTGTTGCTTTCTTTTTATTTTTTGATTTATTTTGAAATTTCTATTTGTTTTCAGTTTACGAAAATGCTTTGATCAAGGACAGCCCAAAATCATACAATGTGTACCGGGCACCCCTGATAAACAGCTTTAAACTGGAGCTTGTGTCTTTGTCAAAATACTAATTTTAAGCCTGTGGCTGAATGAGTAAATTGTACAATTAGGCTTTTCCAACAAAAAAGGGTTGACATGTCTAAACAAACCCACAGGAGTTGGAACACATGAGCTCAATATCAGGCGTGCGAATAGCACTGCGATAGTGACATGAACAACATCAGTGATCGCTACAGGGTTTTACACTCTTGCTGTTGTACCCAGCGGCATGAATGGATTTTGGGAAATACATCAGAACTCCATTTCGTTTCGAGAAACAAAGCTGAACCACTGACCTCCGCTCTCCTCGCTCTCAATTTTCTCTTTCTCTTTCTTTGTCCTGCCCAACTATGGGTCGATTGAGGCTCTCAGGGAAATATCCAGCAGGGTAGGTCTGCTACACTGACCCTGTTCTCTCTTTCTTCCCATTCCTCTATATTATATCTTTCGCAAAGTATCATATCTTCCCTAAAATACCAAAGGAAAGGCCTTTTACTGATAGGTTAACCAGGATAAAGGAAGAGTTTTCAAGGCTGGAAAAGTAAGTGAACTGATATACAGACAGAAAGACAGATGTAAATCGATAGATATAGTCATTTTGTTGTTGTTTTTATTACATTCTGTGGGCCACATGTCTACCAAGGTTAGATTAACATTAATGCAATTCAATGGAAATTCAATTAAAAAGTGTAGCATAAACACCTGGAGAGACTTAGCTGTCAACACAAGGACAAATGCAGACACAGGAGTATTAAAAAGCTGTTTGTTATGGAAAATTGTAAGTAAAAAACTAATTAAAAATTAAAAACTCAAAAGCTACAGCATAGCAAAAACATCTGTGATAACAGTTTAGTCTCACTGTGAAATTTCACTCTCCTTTCTAAGACCAGGAGCCAATTCTGTTTGAGAATTGTTGTTTATTATGATCATATAAGACTGAACAATCCTCATAAAATCCCTCATTCTTTTTATATGGTCATTTGAATACTTAATGTTTATCGACTCTCTTATTAGTGGTGTTTTCTAAGGCAATCGTCACTCTTAATATTGTTCATACATTGGGTTAGACATCGTCCTCACTATCAGATGCTGGGAGAGGCAAGAGAGAAATGACCTGGGCTCTAAAGGGAGTGCTCAACACTTTTTGGACATAACCTTGGCTTGAGAATGACTTTGGAGTCATTTTGCCCAAACTCGCAGTGCAAACAGCGCATGTAATTCCCTACGTGTTTAACTGATAACAGAGCTATCAGAAAAACAGCTTTCAGTGAGAGGTACTTTAGGTCCACTGAGTCTATTGGTTCAAACGGGGAAGCTTTCAGGGCCTCTAGGACCAAAGAAAGATCCCACATGGGAACCGACGAAGGTCGCAGGGGGTTCATCCTTCTGGTTCTCTAAGGAAGCGGATGACAAGCTCATTTCTTCCTATTGACTGAAAGTGAAAGCTGCAATGGCCACCACATATACTTTAAGTGTATATGGGGACCTGCCCTTACCTAACCGCTCTTGAAGAAAGCCAAGCAACCATGGGACCCCACATAGATAGATCTCTATCAGCACACCATTTGGAGAACACTGACCATTTAGACAAGCAAAGCCGCATCGTAGAGGGAGCTCTGGATTGCGTAATCGTGTTCATCACTCCTTCTGGTAGGACAATGGGTATCCGTTGATTACCCATACGTGCAGAGACCAGCACTCTGGATGGGGATGCCAGATTGAGCCGCGGGCTTGAGACAGGAGGTCTCTCCTCACCGGAATCGGCCAAGGGGCTGTGTGGGACAACCGCATCAGCTCCCGGAACCAGATTTGATTCTCCCATCACGGGGCTATATGGAGCACCGTGTAGTGCGTTTCTCTGATCCTCTTTATTACCTGTGGTAAAAGGGAATAAAGAGGGAGGCTGGGCCAGGTTTGGGCCAGCGCATCTTCGTTCTTTGAAAAAAAAACAACCAGCAGGCAACGAGTGTTTTGACACAAACAGGTCAACTTTCTCTTTGCCAAAAAGACACTACAGTAATTGGACTGTCTGGGGGTGCAGGGACCATTCCCCTGGGGGAACGTGGTCCCTGGATAGCTTGTCTGGGCCGTCGTTCAGGTGGCCTGGCACATGCGCAGCTCTCAGCGATAGTTCCATCTCTGACTGTGACATCTCTGAAAATAGTTTAGGATTCGCAGCCCTTTTTCTCTCAAGGGGGCGAGAGGTCCATGCACTTTGGTACGGGGTGCCAAAGACAGGCCGAACGGGAGGACAGTGTATTGATGTGCCCGACCGTCGAAGGTGAATCTCAAGAATGGCTTGTGATGGGGGACTATTGGAATCTGAAAGTAAGCATCTTTCAGATCGGGAGAAATAAACAAGTCCCTTGGGCAAACTGGCACGAGAGTCTTGAGCATTGTGAATGGAAGTCTCATGAGAGATTTGCTCAAATATCTCAGATCTGAGATAGGTCTTAGTGCTCCGTCCTTCTTGGGTATGAGAAAGTAGCGGCAGTAAAAGCCTGACTCCTACAGAGAAGGGGGTACTGGTTTCTATAGCCCCTTTGCGCAGCAGTGTGTTACATTCGCTTTCACTTTCGTCTCGGTCCATGCTCGAAAGCGAGGGGGATGGCGAGCGAACTGAAGGGAATTCTGACACTCCTGGAATAGCCTCCCATGCTTTAACATGTATATATAGTAGCAGAATGGACTAGTGCGGGCCGAAGCTGGCAGCTTCGTGCCTGGAAGGGGTGGAGAAGGAGAGAGACTGGCGGGATGAAATCCGGTGAGCCCTTCACCATCACCTCAGGGTCTGGTATCCTCTGTGAACGGCGCTTCTTCTTGCGTGGTTCGGAGGGCAAAGTGACAGCGACCGTGGTGAAGGCTTCAAGTCGAGCCCGCAGGGTCGACAACGGAAGCGCTTCACAATGCTCGCAGCCTCCCAAATCCAGGGCGAGGGCTGCGTGGTCTGGGCCCAGGCAGAGAGCGCAAATCATATGGCGGCCTGCGGCGCTGAGCGGGGCTCTGCACAAACCACAGGAAAGGCAAGGCATTTTTACAAAAACACTCACGCTCTTTTAGAGAAGAGTGAGTGTCGCGCCAGCGAATTCACAACACACTGTAAATGCCATAGCAATGGCATGTCAACCACAAGTGTAGGGCAACATGCTAAAAACCACTCATAACCACTCGGAGTCGACATGCATACTGCATAGCAACGACTTGTAAATCAAATTCACATAGCAACCCCTTGAAACCACTTTAGCAAGTGCATAGCAACAGTGTCAACCACTCACAACACCATAAGTTTCACTATACCTTAGGTTTGCATGCTAAACCTTAACCTAAGCCTCAACATTTTAATGGATTTGGAGACTCCTTAGAAACCACACAGCAACACCTTGTCAACCATCCACAACACTCTAATGGCGCTTTTCCACTACACAGAACCAGCTCGCCTCGGCTCGGCTCGGCTCGACTCGACTCGCCTTTGTTTGGTTTTCCACTGTGTAAAAGTTGTACCTGTACCTGCTTTCGGGTACTTTTTTTCGTACCACCTCCGGCGAGGTTCTAAGCGAGCTGAGGCGATACTAAAATGTAACGTAAAACAATGCCGACTGCCGATTGGTCAGAGAGAATCGTCACTATTCACTGCGTCATCTTGCACGCGCCAACCGGATTCGTCTCGTTTTTCAGCAGTGTTTCGTTTTGCTGCCCTCAGCCTCACATGAAACAACGTTTGTCTTCTTGCTGTGAGAAACAGCCACATCCCGAGGATCAAAAACAGCATACACTCGATTTCCTCCATTGTCCTGTGTGTGTGGGTAGCGCGGATATGTGTCGCGTATTAGATTACGTCACGGCAGTTTACTGCGGCGTCGCTATGACAACCGGGTACTATCTGTGGCGGTACTATCTGCTATGGAAAACGGAGCCAAAAGCGAGCCGAGGCGAGGCGAGCTGAGGCGAGCCGAGGCGAGGCGAGCCGAGTCGAGCCGGTACTGTGTAGTGGAAAAGCGCCATAACGTAACATTTCCTTGAGATTATGTAAAAATACTGCTGTTTTAAAAACAGAGCCAGGGTTTCTTTCCCCACTGTCTAGAGTTTATTTCACTGCCTGCACAAATGAAATTTGAGACTGATATTGGGTGACGGTCCATGCACACACGTGGGAAAAGTAATACACGTGTATTAGCAGAATCAAAACTTTGGGTTGTGCGTCTGTATTAAAAACTCATTTGCCAATTTGAGAGCTGATCTTGGATTGTGTTTCTGACAGTCTGGATCAGCTGTAGTTACTTTGAGCAGTTTGGCGATGAGCGAAGCTGATCTGGTTCCAGCACCCGCAGACGGCTTTGTAAACATGGCCTCTAGTCTCTGGGTAGCAGTTATTCACAACGACAGATGGTGACACTCAAAACTCCCTTAGTCTCTCTGTTCTACTCTTCCGTTGAGACGAGCCCCTAGTGCTCTCTCTCTCTCTGGATGTTTGCAATAATTAATCGGACTAAATGTCAATGCCCACTGGCTAGAGAGTGTGAGATTACAGACACCATCATTTAGCAGGTCATGATTTTGATAAGGGCAATTAGACAACAAGCTGCTGGAGAAAAATCAATGTGCCGTAGCTACGGCCTGGCTCGAGCGTCGAGAGCTTCAGACCCTTGCGCTCTAGCTAGCGAGGTTACACCACAAGGGGCTTGATAACACACACATGGAAATGACACTTTTTGTCTCCCATAGCTTCATAGCACAAGAAAACACAAATGCAATTGGATATCATTCTTCAATTCGAACGTTAAAGGTGAAGTGTGTAATTTCTGCACCACCAAAGCAGTAATACTGTTTTTTTTCCGAGCAGGTTTCTCTGCTTCTACCACTCTATTTTACATTGGTTGAGAGAAAAGGATTCAATTGCCTTTATAGGCAATAAAGAGGCCTTTGTAGCTGAATTTGTACTCATTTCATAATTGATGAACTTTACGCAGTTATTGAACTGAACTGAATCAACACTGAACTGATTTGAGATGAATAATAACACTATTGTTTTCTAGCTGCTAGACAACAGAATTATAATTTATATCATATTTGATTTGAAGTTTTGATTTGAAGTTTACTGTTTATTATCGTGAAGCTGTTTGAAACAATCTGTATTGTATAAAGCAGTAAAAAATGACAATTAACCCAAGGGTCATGGCCTGTCCTCAATCACAGGTCATGAACTTCAGAATGGTGGCTTTGATAGGCCCTGTCCCAAATGGCATGCTATACAGTCCTGGTCTTCCTACGAGTCCGCACTTTCGTGACATAACGCCGCTTTGACTGTTGGGAAGTGCGAGCTCGGCAAATGTGTGCGACGAGGGCGCATATATTGACCGCAGAGGGGATGCTCGTGGGATGCTTCTGAAAACTAAAATAACAACTGGGACACCCTACGGTCTCATGGACTTAACGGATATGCGCACACGGCAGCCACTGAAAGTGCCTATGATGTGTGCCATTTGGGACAGAGCCATAGTGACTGTGGGATTGTAACATGATTGTTTTGGTCTTGGATCTTGGCTATTCCATCTGAATGATATTAAAACGAGACATATGAGTTTTTTTGTTTTTAAACACAATAAGCCCTAAGTAAAGCAGATCAATAAATCCACTCCGCTGAAATATTAATTTTCTGAGCTCTAGAGTTGTGTGTAATGAATGCCGAGTCGGTACGATAGAGATCTTATTGCATTTCGCTAAACGTCTTCATCTCTTCACCTCTCTTCATCTTAGAGTCACGCTTTACAAAGCCAAGCTTAACCCACTGGTTTCATCAAACTAGACATCTGATGGTGATGTCAGAGGAGAAACTTCCACTGAAATGCAGAAGTTCTGGAAAGGATTGCATTGATATTTAAGTGGATTTAGTGAAATGGCAGGACCGTCTTTGGATCTTTTAGCCGTAATCCTGTTAAAACTTTCACCTTCTGCTGCAACATACGAAAAAAAGATTTGTTTTGTGATAAAAGGACACATTCTCAAACTCATGAAGAAATCTATGCATACATGGTTGAGTCTCATAAAGCACCTTAGCAACCACAAAGCAATGCCCTGGCAACTAGTGATCAACCTAGAAACCACATGTTCATTGTAATTAAAAAAAAAAAAAACAGAACACCTTATTAACTGCATAGCAACAACTTGACAACAACCCACAACAACACCCTACAAATTATATACTGTATATCATGCTTAACATCGTCCAGAACAGATTAGAAACTGCATAGAAAAGCCCTGGCAACCACCCAGAAAACCCTAACAATCACAGAACAACTGTACTCACAACCACCCACAACGCCCTAACATAGTAGCACTATGAGAAAAACAACTCAGAACAGGTTAGCAACACCCTAGTATCCACCACAACAATTACTAACAAATCCACACTAACAATTAGCAACATGATAAAAAACACTCAGAACAGGTTAGCAACTGCATAGCAACACCCTGCCAACCACCCATAACACACTAACAATTAGCAACATGATGAAAACCACTCATAAGCTTAGCAACTGCATAGCAACACACTGGCAACTACCCACAACACATTAGCAACATGATATAAAAACACTCAGAACATCTTAGAAACTGCGTAGAAAAACGCTGGCAACCACCCAGAAAACCCTAACAATCACAGAACAACAAGTTAATAGCAACACCCTGGCAACCACCCACAACGCCCTAACAGATTAGCACTATGATAAAAACCACTCAGAACAGGTTAGCAACACCCTAGCATCCACCACAACACCCTAACAATTAGCAACATGATTAAAAACACTCAGAACAGCTTAGCAACTGCATAGCAACACCCTGGCAACCACCCAGAAAACCCTAAAAATCCAACATGACATCATGACTTTTGCGTAAACATACACGCCACTTTCGAGTCAAGTGGCGTATTATTTCTACGCATTTTGAGCTATTCGCGTGTATCCGCGTGTATGCGTGTATGTCTACGCCATTAACGTCCGCGTCATCCCGCGTGTCAGAACACGCGCGTCAAATGTCCAGTTATAAATGCCATTAACCCCAGTGACGGTTAAGTTTAGGGATAGGGTTGAGGTAAGTCATATATTTTTTTCCCCTAGGATGGTAAGGGAACAGTTATAAATGCCATTAACCCCAGTGACGGTTAAGTTTAGGGACGGGGTTGAGGTAAGTCCTATATTTATATAACGTTAAGTCAACGGCGTTCATAAACACGCTGAAAAGCGATTATGCGTCTTCATAACACGCCAAAAATGCAAATACGAATTGGCGTGTCATACACACGCTACTTCATGAGATCAGCCTGTAAAAATCACAGAAAATGTTATGCAAATATAATTAGCCTTGACATTTAAGTGGATTTGGGAAAATGGCATCACCGTCTTTGGATGTTTTTAGTAATCCTGTTAACTTTGGAAGTCACCTTCTGTTGCAACATACGAATTTGGATTTATTTGGGTTTATTTGGGTTTATTTTTGTATATTTTTGGAACAAAAATGACATGCATACACACTCTCAAAAGCATTGACCCTGTCTACAGCAAATTCCATCCCATATTTTCCTTTACATCGAAGTTTATTCTACATAAAGAAATGTGACGATGAGTCTTTTTCTTGTTCCTGCGAAAAGTTCAGAGTGATTTATCGAGGCTAAACTTGCCTGTGTTTAACATTCAGTGTAATTAGATCCTAATGCGACCGAAGTCAACAATAACATGTTCTCCTGTCTCGAACATGGAAACAGCAGACATACTGAACATGTCGAGGGTTGCTGAGCAGGTTTGTATGTAAAGGTCCACTGAGACATGGGACAAATGGATAATGGCTTTTTATTTTAATGTACACACACTAAAAGGACAGAGCACTTATGCTTTCAGAAGTGTATGGAAGTTCAGATAGTACGTCTGAATGTGGGGGGGTGGGGTGGGGGCTCACGCATTGTACATCATGCTTTCGTCCCTGTTGCTGGAACAGCGTCGGCCCATTAGTACATTCTCCTCCATCCAGCTTGAGGAATTTTCCCAGCATGCATCTGAGAATGATGGGACCTCAGCTGGTGCTCTTGTACCAGTAAACTCAACTCAATGAGCGAGACAGACCGAGAGAGAATGATTAGCTTAAAAAGACCAAATGCATTTGCCACTGCGTGACGTCACTTATGCATCTATTGCAGAAAAAATATTCTTGAAATACACTCGCAGAAACCAGTTACAGCTTTAATCATTATATTTAATAACTGTCGCCGCGTGTGCACAATAGAATGACCTTGACATGGTTTTATTTGAATTTATTTGTGGTGTTTTCATACCACAAGTAAACATAGCTAATTACCATTGCTAATATTTAGGGTGAGGTTTTTTTTTTTTATCTCTACCTTACATATTCAAAACTTTAGGTGTGTAACTAACTCATGCACTGCTTCTGTTTTTTTTTTACCTTATTCTAATTTGTTTCATTTTTTTGGTTTTGTTTTGGTTTGGCGTTGTTCTCTTTTGTTTCATTTTTGATTAGTTTTATTTAGCTAACAAAACGGAAACTACAGGGTTTTTTTGCATTTGTTGCAGACTTTGATAAAAAGTAATAATAATAAAAAAATGTGTCTGCTTCAAATTAAAGTATTGGCTATCTTAGGCCCCGTCCACACTACTGCATTTTCGTTTAAAAACTGAGAACTTTTGCTACGTTTGCACCTCCAGTCTAGAGTAAAACGGGAAAAACAAAGACCTAAAACGGAGAAGTTTAGAAACGCTGCAGCTCCGTTTTGCATTTTGAATCTCCAGAGGGCGTTTCAGAACCCGATCTCACGACCAAGTCGTACGAATTCGACGAATGATTAAAAAGTGGCTAATTCGTAACAATTCGTACGACCTCACTCGTACGAATTAGTACGATTTTGCTAAATCGTACATATTTTACGAATTGGCCAATTTGTATGAATTCGTACGAATGACCTACCCCTTACCCCGCCCCTAAACCTAACCATCACGTGGGTTTAGACAAATCGTACAAATTCGTACGAGTGAGGTCGTACGAATTAGACACTTTTTAATCATTCGTCGAATTCGTACGAATTGGGCGTGAGATAGTGTTGGTAGACGGGACAAAACGGAGGACTTTAGAAACGATGACGCAGAGCCTCACGCTCGGCTGTCATCAGTCATGACGTCTCCTTTCGTGATTCGTCAGCCACCGTTTACACCGGCACGTGCATGCACAGTGTTGGTGAATGGTCATGTGAGCAACGTTTTCAGTCGTTTTAATGTGGACGGAGATACGCAGATAAAAAGCTGGTGTGGACGGAGATCGTATTCGTTTTAATTCTCCTTTTTTAAACGAAAACGCAGTAGTGTGGACGGGGCCTTAGGCCCTGTTTACATGACAACGCTTGTGGGTGAAAACATAAAAATATTTTATCAGATGTGCCTTTCGTTTAGACGGCGATGGTGTTTTTGCGGCTTAAAATGCAAAAAAAGTGAAACCACCCTCCAGAGTGGAAATCTTAAAAACGCTTCACCGCCACGTTCCCGTAAAAACGCAAAAGTCTGCTAGACAGTGAAGGTTGTACGTAGGCGCGCGAACTTGGTGTTGTTGTGTGGCAGTGCTTCACATTGCCACCTAGCTGCCTGGAGTGCACTCTACATTGAATTTCACATTCTTTTGTGTCACCATATGTACGCAGTTTTCCCACCCAAAACGCTCGTCTAAACGCAGAATAAAAAGTTGTAACGCAACGCCACTTTTGCGTTTTCTCTTCAGAATCTTTTCCATGTAAGCATAGCCTTAGAGATATGAATTTATGCCTTAAAATCTGTAGAGTACATGATGTTACAAAGAACTCCGCTGTTCTTGCTTTTTGTTGTTCCATTGATGCTTTGGCATTATGTTGTATAAGACAATCAATGCCAATAAAGCACTTTGAGAAATTGAAATTTCAAATATGGAGAGAGCTTGTGAAATGAAGAACTGAGAGGTCAGTCATCGTCTTACTTGCACACGCTCACTGAATTACAGAAGTGTGCCGAGACAAATGAACAGAGCAAAGCTGAGAGGATGATTGTCACATCACCTATTCCCTCCTCCATCTTGATCTTTCGTTCTCTCTTATGTACCGTTCTCTCTCTCTTTCTCTATCTCTCTCTCTCTCATACACACACACACACACACAGTTTTTGAAGATGACTCACAGGTGTTAACGTGGGAGGAGTGGCACATGAGGTCAGTATCTCTATGCCTTCATTACCGATCACTTACACACACCACTGCTCACACAATGCGCACACACACACAATACACAGGTACTCACAGCCGCGTTATTACATGTTGCATGTACACATGTCTCTGGGCCTATAGATATTTAGGACACTAAATGATGTAATCCACCAATGTTATTATATATTAATATGGGTTGGCGTGTGTGTGTATATATATATATATTACTTTTTGCCTGTTTTGTTTCATTCCGTTTTCAATGTTTTTGTTTAGTTTTGCTTAGAGAACTTTTTTGCAAGTGACCCCTCCTTATGTTAAATAAGAAATATGCTCTATAAAAAGTAAATATAGAGTAAAATATTTTATTATTTAATTTCTCCAATTCTCATATGTTGGTTTAATTGCCTTATGGTATACTTATATTAGTATTACATCATTCTCTAAATAAAGGTTCCTGCATCAGCTGCTAAAATACAGATAGTTGCTCACTATTGGACAGAAATGTCATTTTTGTCATAGCTGCAATGGGATAAAATTGAATATTTTTGGTCATTTTAACATAATGGAGGACATGGTGAAAGTCTAGGGCCCTCTACTGTCTGAAATAATTACTGCATCATAATATGCTTCATCAAATTGATTTCATTACATTTGGTCCTTTGGTGTCCTTTTTTCTTTGAATCATTAGTCAAATATTATAATTATCTAAATCGTTGGTCTCCGGAAAAATTTAAATAATAAAAACCAAATGTCAAAGGTGATTGTAATTTGAAAGCATTCATTGTAGTTACATTTATATTAACCTTGTTAAGCTCAAAAGTTCAAGCCTGTTAGAGAGAAAAAAAATCGTAAATGACCTGCAAAATATGTTTTATTTTAATGCCAAGGCAAATAGAACACCGTTTAGAAAAGCATGAGTCATATCGGCCATACGGAGACCATACAGCATTGATTATGATGCAGTTCTGAACCCAACTGAACCTTGTCAATGTCCATTTCTACTTGGCAACTAAAGTACAAAACACACTGTGCCGTCATCGTCTGTTGCCTTGTTACCAAAGCATGCTTCCCTGTGCATCCAGTGCAGGCATATGGCGAGGGTGGAGTGATCGTTTAGCTTGTAGAGGACTTTACACAACATGATCTTTACTAAGAAATGCCAAAAAACATTTATTGGAAACTGCTGAGACAATAATAGTTATCCAAAAACAGTCATTGTGAAGAGAAAATGTGGGCCAGAAAATACAGGAAGAAACCATGCTAAATTAATAAAATAAAGCTTATTTTACGACCATAAATATAAATATGATTTATTATTTTATTTTGCTATTTTGAGCACATTTACTCCCCAATAAATAAGTAAATGTCATTACCGTAAAGTAATAATAAAACAATTTATTTATAAATATGAATGATAAATATGATTAGAGTAATATTTCACCACAAAATTAAAATAATAATAATAAGAAATATGATAAATTAATAAAATAAAACTTTATTTGCTGTTGTGATATATGTGTGTATATATATATATATATATATATATACACTAACCTGAAGGATTATTAGGATCACCATACTAATACTGTGTTTGACCCCCTTCGCCTTCAGAATTGCCCTAATTGTACGTGGCATTGATTCAACAAGGTACTGAAAGAGTTATCTCAACTCAACAGAAATCGAGGCTCATCAGACCAGACAACTTTTTTTCCAGTCTTAAACTGTCCAATTTTGGTGAGCTCTTGCATATTGTAGCCTCTTTTTCCGAGATGAGTGGTACCCGGTGGGGTCTTCTGTTGTTGTAGCCCATCCGCCTCAAGGTTGTGCGTGTTGTGGCTTCACAAATGCTTTGCTGCATACCTCGGTTGTAACGAGTGGTTATTTCAGTCAAAGTTGCTCTTCTATCAGCTTGAATCAGTCGGCCCATTCTCCTCTGACCTCTAGCATCAACAAGGCATTTTCGCATACTGGATGTTTTTTCCTTTTCACACCATTCTTTGTAAACCCTAGAAATGGTTGTGTGAAAATCCCAGTAACTGAGCAGATTGTGAAATACTCACTGGCCCGTCTGGCACCAACAACCATGACACTCAAAATTGCTTAAATCACCTTTCTTTCCCATTCTGACATTCAGTTTGGAGTTCAGGAGATTGTCTTGACCAGGACTACACCCCTAAAAATGTATAATTAAAATTTATAAATTAGTATAATAAATATGATTGAGTGATATTTCATCACTAGCTTAAGATATTATGATGAAAATATTCCTTATAAAATAAGGAATATAAAGCTTATTTTAGCTCTATTATTTTCATGACAGTTTAACCCCCAAAATTATTCCAAAGCAAAAAAAAAAAAAACCAGCAATTACAAAATGTAAAATGTAAAAAATAAAAATAAGTAAAAAAAAGTAAAAATGTAAAAAAAGCAAAAAGTAAAATGTAAAAAAATGTAATGTAAAAATGTACCTATTATATATATATATATATATATATATATATATATATATATATATATATATATATATATATATATAATTTAAATTGTATGAAATTATTGATGCAAAACCTCAGGATAATTATAAATATATGTTTTCTTTTTAATGAAATATGACTTCAAGAATTCTTCACGAGTTTCAAAAAGTTGTATGTAGCTCACAGCGAAATGATGAACTGATACAAACATACATTAGCATACTAACAAATAATTTACATCTAATTTACATCTAAATATGAAATTCTCTCTCGCGCTCTCTCTCCAAAGGTCGTACTCTAATCTATTTTTTTCCTGTTTTAAATGTTGCCATTACTTATGTTCTGTGGCTTGTCAACCCACTGAATGACATATTAAACATCTCTGTGAGACAATGTACACAATGTGCATACATGTGGGATTTTCCCACAGCTTATGTAAACAATCCTTCACTTGCTCTTCTCCATGTTTACTCGTCCCAGCAGTAATAAAGAGTTTTCATGAGTCCGTCTGAACGGATGTGAGCGTGATCGTGAGCAGAACGGGGGTGATGGGACACACATGGCTGAATATGACCGCGTGTTATCGGCTATATAGTACATGACCCATGACATCACAGAACACGAGTGAACATGTGCCCTAACGAAAACTTCAAGCAGCCACAAATGTCCCATGTTAGCTAGCTAGCTAGCTTTGAATGCTAATCATGAAATTAGAATCGCGTTCGAACAGAGTGAAGAAAAAACAGACATTTTAATTAGCTATGCTATTTTAAAGGTTCCTGGTTTCATTTTGAAGGTCTCCTAAAACAGATTTACATGCATCCAAGGTCATAAAAAAATAATTAAAAGCACAAGGCACTTGTACACAAAAATAAATTCTAGTTTTAGAAAATGGAGAACAAAGAAATATTCATAAATTATATATTTCATAATTCAAAGATAGTTATATCAATATGCTATAACTTTGGTCAGATGGCCCATAGTTAACCTTTAAATAATATATGATGTCCCTAACCCCAAGTATGAGACGTATTGATGCTTTCCATTGCAAATGCATGCTATGAAGTGTTGTTTATTCATCGTACACAAGAGGGTGCCATTGAGCTTCACATGTAACTGCCTCACAACAGGACATTACTATATCCTCAAATTTGTCACTCTGACACTGTTCATACTCTTGCCAGGCTTTAAGGTTTGTGTTTGTGTGAGAATGTTTGATCACAGATCTCATCCTCAGGGCAAGGGTGAATTATATTTTGACTCAGTGTGTGTGTGGTGTGGTCTTGGCGTGAAGATGCTCGCAAGTTTATGTTAGCAGGTCAGCAATCCAGGAGTGGCCACAATCCACAAATAACCACCGGAGACAGACTGGAGCATTCACTCATACATCCACCTCTGTATGAACTGGTCCAACATCTACGTTTACTCATTGAATATGGCTTACATTAGCCATGCTTCATAAATGAGTAGAGGTTGAAAAACTGCAGCTTAGTAACAAATAGCAACTCCCTGACAACCTCCCAGAACCACATAGCAATTCCATAGCAACCACCCAGATCATATCAAAGTTAGAGAATTAAAATAAAGTCATAATTTACTCCCTGCGGTGTTGTTCTAAATGCTGCCTTTCTTTTATGGACCATAAATGAGAGATAAAAATATCACATCTGTCAACTGTCATCCTGACTCTCCAGTGATACTTACTTTTGGGGGGATTTCTAGGCACTGTATTTCATATTGCATTTTTGTTAATCTTGATTTCTCAGAACTTTAGTGAACTGTGGCGCTGATAGAGTCCTTTCTCGTCTACCAGGTGTCCTGGAAAGAGGTAGCTTTCAAGTCCATCTTGGGTCTGGACGATCCACTCTTTCGGCAAGTCCCAGCTATACTGTCACCGTCGTGTTCCTTGAGGGAATACATTGACAACATCCTGTGAGTGAGTGGATCGTCCTACACAATTGAACCAGTTTCGGATTCTCTTTCCGTCACCGCCGTTCCAGAACCTTGTCCCATCATGGGTCCAGAGTCTCGTCCTGACGAGACCACCCTTCCAGGTTGGTCACTTAGTAACACTATAGTAACGTAGAGTAGTTTAAAGTTTAAAAACACTCAGAAGAACTTAGTCACTTAGCAATGCCATGGCAACACTTCACGACAACTTTGTTGTAATGTTTTCAAAAAACGATAGTAGGAAATGGCACTTTTTATGTCATTATTTCTGAGTTCAATCTCAGTCAGCACAAAGAAAAATCCATTTCAATGTTTTTTTTTCTCTCAAAAAGACAAAAGTCAGTAAATAATGAGCAGCCCAATCCTACATTCCAGCTGTCAGTCAAAAGTTATTGGTTGCGATTGTGCAATTGTCCTCAAACAGACACATCTCAAACTCTTCCAGCCTGTATTCTGTCAGACAATAACTCGACGTGGCCCAGGCAAGCTTGTGGAGACTGTTGGAGAACGCAGTGCTGGATATGTGACCTTCTCAAGTCTACCTGTTAAACTTGTGTCGTCTGTGTGAGGGAGGACATGCGCTATTTTTACACAACGACAAATTGTGAAGGAAATGAAGGGAAAGGGAGGGCTAAGAGTGGACACTGAGGCCTGTAAACCCGCTAAAAGAGAAGTCACACCAATGAGATCTCTTAAATATCGCAAAAACACTTTTCCTAGATTAACTGTAGCATAAATGGAGGCTTTTTGGTGAAGTTTTCTGCTTTCTGATACTCTAATATAGAGCTTCAAGAGAACTCAATCTGTCAATCAGAAAATCTGCAATAAAAAATCATAGATCTCAGAATTATATCATATTCCAGCTAACAAAAATATGTTCTAAGAATGTTTTGCAAGTCTTCCCTTTAAGTTATGAAAATTAGATTTCCGAAAGTTTAAAAATTTCTCTTTTTTAAAAAAGTTGAGAAGGTTTTTTTTTTCTCCATTTTTCCATTTCCATTCCATTTTATAATGATGTATTATTCTCGAAAAGTTACTTTTATGACATAATTATCAGACCTAATGTCTAAACTAACACAGTCTCATCCCAAGACGTTCTTTAACTGACGTCTTGGGACATCTTTTGACCATCCGTCAACATCCGCCGTTTTAGAGTACCCTTTAACGTCAGTTACATGACGATCCTGGGACGTCATACAACTGACGCTTTACCTTTAACGTCAGTTAGGTGACGGGGTAGGTTTAGGATTAGGTTTAGGTCTGGGGTAGGGTTAGGATCCGATAATGTCATCTAACCGACGTTAAAGGGTACCCTAAAATAGCGGATGTTGACGTATGTTCAAAAGACGTCAGTTATATGAAGGTCTTGGTATGAGACTGCGCTGTCTAAACCATCCGAGGTAGACTGACCACGAGCTATGAGGTTGTGAAAGGAAGGTTTTTGCTCTTGTTGAAGCTATAAGTTTGAATGAAATCAACCTTGTTTAAAGAAAAGCCTTTTTTCCGCGATCTTATGGGAAAAAATACACTACCCGCAATCCTAAGCGTAGCAGCGTCTGCTGATCTGTCCAACTCGCTGTTACCATAGAAACATTTACCTTACTGGCGCGAACGGCTAGAGCTACGGCTAGAGTTGTTGTGGTGTACCGGGTTGCTCTGCATCAGGACGTAGACAGCCATCCCTCAGCTTTCACACGTTCCCACTTGAGAGTTTTCATTTACCATCCGAACCACATCGTCATATGTGACTTCAGGCAGGTTGCCGAGAGATTTGGCCCAGCGGTATCTATCGGAATAGCCTAGAAATCTAGACGCACCTTAGCGGCAGCAAAAATTATTTTGCAGCCAGTGTGGTCTAGCAACTCTCCGTTGGCTTTCGAAGTGGAAAAACCAAACGCTGGTCAGGCCAATCACATCGTGTATAGAGATGGTGGGCGGGCTTAACACAATGACAGCGGAGTTGTGACGGTTCTGCGCCGTGATTTCCCTGCTATTTGAAAACAAACAAGATGCTGCTGGCGAACAGCAGTCTTTCGAATCGGCTTTTGCCGCGACTCTGGATGACTTGGGGTTAAGAGAACGTCACTTAAGTCATTCTTAAAAAAGGAAGATGTGTTCGGAGTTTTGATGACCGGATACGGCAAAAGTTTACTATATCAATAGCTCCGCTGGTGGGAAAACGCATGGGACTCACTCAGCCACAGCCGTTCGTTGCTCTGGTTGGTTAGCGCTATCCTATGCCATGCAGAGGGATATTGAAAGACAACCTTTTATCCCACCCCTCGGATTGAGGTATGCCAATTGTGAGTTCCCGCCCCTCGGATTGAGGTATGCCAATTGTGAGTTCCCGCCCCTCGGATTGAGGTATGCCAATTGTGAGTTCCCGCCCCTCGGATTGAGGTATGCCAATTGTGAGTTCCCGCCCCTCGGATTGAGGTATGCCAATTGTGAGTTCCCGCCCCTCGGATTGAAGTATGCCAATTGTGAGTTCCCGCCCCTCGGATTGAAGTATGCCAATTGTGAGTTCCCGCCCCTCGGATTGAGGTATGCCAATTGTGAGTTCCCGCCCCTCGGATTGAGGTATGCCAATTGTGAGTTCCCGCCCCTCGGATTGAGGTATGCCAATTGTGAGTTCCCGCCCCTCGGATTGAAGTATGCCAATTGTGAGTTCCCGCCCCTCGGATTGAGGTATGCCAATTGTGAGTTCCCGCCCCTCGGATTGAGGTATGCCAATTGTGAGTTCCCGCCCCTCGGATTGAGGTATGCCAATTGTGAGTTCCCGCCCCTCGGATTGAGGTATGCCAATTGTGAGTTCCCGCCCCTCGGATTGAGGTATGCCAATTGTGAGTTCCCGCCCCTCGGATTGAGGTATGCCAATTGTGAGTTCCCGCCCCTCGGATTGAAGTATGCCAATTGTGAGTTCCCGCCCCTCGGATTGAGGTATGCCAATTGTGAGTTCCCGCCCCTCGGATTGAGGTATGCCAATTGTGAGTTCCCGCCCCTCGGATTGAGGTATGCCAATTGTGAGTTCCCGCCCCTCGGATTGAAGTATGCCAATTGTGAGTTCCCGCCCCTCGGATTGAAGTATGCCAATTGTGAGTTCCCGCCCCTCGGATTGAGGTATGCCAATTGTGAGTTCCCGCCCCTCGGATTGAGGTATGCCAATTGTGAGTTCCCGCCCCTCGGATTGAGGTATGCCAATTGTGAGTTCCCGCCCCTCAGATTGAGGTATGCCAATTGTGAGTTCCCGCCCCTCGGATTGAGGTATGCCAATTGTGAGTTCCCGCCCCTCGGATTGAGGTATGCCAATTGTGAGTTCCCGCCCCTCGGATTGAGGTATGCCAATTGTGAGTTCCCAGACCTAACATCTTGATGTCGGTCTGGCTTGCCAGGCTACTATCGAACTCCACCATTGTAAAAATCTAACCTGAAGAGCCGTATCCCAACTAAAAGACATACTTCTGGTCTTCAATTTTTTAGACCTATTCTCTTAAGATAAATTGGTAGCCATTTTTCCTTAATTTTGTCAGTTTAATCGGTTCCTCAAAATTTTGTAAGTTTCCTTAACCACCTTGCTTAGCAACTTTTTCTTGAAACTGCTGAAAGAAAAAAAAATACATGAAGAATGCATTTTATGCTAATACGCAATAGCACCCCTTGTGGGAACATTGAGAATGTTAAGATGCAATCAAACAATTGTAATTACAAGATTTGTCATTTTCTATTTGTACCATGTGACCTCTGCTGAGTCAATTTGCTGTTTATAGTGTTGCCACAGAAACGTAAAATTAGCTAACTTGCATAATGCTACTGGAAAAACAACATATAACACTTGTGTAGTTTAGAAACACTTGCATTCTCATGAAGTATGAAATAAATAAAGACAGAAATAAAGATTGCCTACCTAGATGACACCTACGAATAGCACAAAACACACACACACAGGGCCAAAGTTATATCTGGACGGTACCCAAATCTCTCCCAGTGGTCGGCTCTCTGCTCGGGTGTGTCCACTCGCCTCGGTACGGCACAGAATAGACTATTGTTAACCTCAGAAGACACAGAAATTTCAAACAATTCAACACACACACACACACTCACACAGCCTGACGTAAATGGCGAGTGTGTGTGTGGCAGGAAAGATTGGTAATAAAAGGCTACAGAGGGCAAAATATATCTCATTGTTATCAGTCCTCAAAAAGCCTTTGTTCTGCTGTTCGTCCTCTCTGCTTTGTACGTGTCTGTGATTTGGCTGAATTGTAGATGTGTGTTTGTCCAGTATGGATGGGAAATCTGACTGTTCTTTTGTAGATCACACACTGACTGCTATCATATGGATTTGAGTTGAAGCGAGCGTCCTTGTGTGTCGCAGTTTGATTTGTGTGTCTTTCAGCATGACTGCAAAGTCATCATCAAAGCTGTCTTAGAGCCCGCAGAGTGAGTCGACACACACACACACAAACTTTGAAGTCAAGCCGGGTGACTTGCTGAGTTGCTGAGTGTGTGAGAATGAGTGTGGCATATATAACACCTGATCTCAGCACATCCTGCTATTCACATATTAACACTCAAGACCCGCTGAGCCTCAAGAGCCCGTCCTCTGTCTTTCTGAGGGTCTGACAGTGCTGTTCTGTTGTCAGGACAGATGGAGTGTGTACTACAGGGTGACTGGCAGCGCGTTATATAAGGAGGCTGCTACTCAGAGCTTGTTTGACACGATATTCATATAACATATATTCACATAATTTATATCACACACACACACACATATATATATATATATATATATATATATATATATATATATATATATATTAGGGCTGTCAAAACGATTAATCGCGATTAATCACATCCAAAATAAAAGTTTGTGTTTACATAATATATGTGGGGGCACTGTGTATAATTATTTTAGATATATAAACACACACATGCTTGTATATATTTAAGAAATATTTTCATGTATATTCTGTATATAGATTTATATAATTTATATTATATGTAAATATAAATATTTTATATATAAATAATATTTTTTTTCTTAAATATACATGCATGTGTGTTTTTATATATATACAAAATAATTACAACAGTGCACCCAGATATATTATGTAAACACAAACTTTTATTTTGGATGCGATTAATCGTTTTGACAGCCCTAATATATATATATATATATATATATATATATATATATATATATATAATGTAATTAATCATTTATAATCATTATATTGTTTATATATATATATATAATCATTTATATATATATATATATATATATATATATATATATATATATATATATATATATATATATATAATGTAATTAATTTTGTTAATACATAAAATTACATACAATTTTATATTATGATTAATAATAAGAAATTATATGAATGAAATTAATAATATTAAAATAAATTGATATAGGCTATATTATATATAGGCTACTATTCATATAATATAAATTTAAATAAACTGTTCTTCATTTTTGTTCACAAAATGTATGTTTATATATATATATATATATATATAAATTAGTATTATTATTATTATAAAGAAAATTACATATTATAACTTAAATATTATTATATAATAATTATATTATATGAAGACTATTTTATTATTATTAACGTATTCCTATTTTGTTCATATATTCTACACACACACACATATTCATATGCATGTATTATCATTAATGTAGCCATTTTATTATTATGAAAGTATCATTTTATTCATGTAATATGTTATTACATATGTATAATAAATACAAATAATAATAATAAATTAATAGGCTTGTTATTAATAATACAACACAATTAATAATAAAATAATAACATGTTGATAAATATATAGCCTAGTTATATAACACATTACGAAATATAATTTATTATTCCAATGTATGATATATATATATATATGTTCATCTCTCCACCCATTCATCCCTCACTATGTAAATACATTTATTCACTGATCATAATCCATGTATAGTTGATCTTCTAGCCTGAGATTTGACCTGCCATCTGCTGCTGTTGACAGGATCGACTCCATTCTCCACTGCTCAATGACCGCTCAGAAAAACATAGGAAAGTCTGTCCCGGGGAAAAAATTAACAAGAATTTCACACAGAAGAAATCCCCGTCTCTGCTTGACGTCATGCGTCTTTATTCCACATTTATGCAGCATTCTCAAACACTGCTGGTATTTCTACATTGTTCCATGTCTGTCCAAAAAGGCCACCACAGTGTGTGTGTGTGTGTGTGTGTGTGTGTGTGTGTGTGTGTGTGTGTGTGTGTGTGTGTGTGTGTGTGTGTGTGTGTGTGTGTGGCGGTTAACTGAACGAGGACTTGGCGCGTCTACACAAGGCCTGTTGACCTCCTCTGGCTATACTAGAACTGTGTGTGTGTGTGTGTGTGTGTGTGTGTGTGTAGAGGCCTATTGTCTGCACGCCTGTTATCATTAGACTGCAGTTTCCTATGTTGTAAGGGAAGGGGAGAGAAACTTGTTAAATATATCTTTGGCTTTCAACACAGATAAACCAACTGCTGCAAAACGACCAGTTACTGTATTTCAAACAGTTTTTCCTCTCTGCTAAAAAACACAGACAGTTACGTTCACAGACTTTATAAAACTGTCTGCAAACACACAAACACGAGACGTCACACACCCTGTGACCTCAGCAGAAAGGAATGCAGTCGAAAATAGAAAGAGATGCAGTAGTGAGGGAGGGGGAGGGAAGGGGGGTGTTGCTTTTGAGGTGAAAGACAGAGAAAAGTGAGAGAGAGAGAGAGAGAGACAGAGAGACAGACAGTGAAGGTCAGACTAAAGTAGTAATACAGCTGACTGTCACTCACGGAAGGAGGGGTCACACATAGACACTCGAAATGACACAGTAACAACTGAGTCACAGCTCAGGTTCCCGTAAAAATGTTATTTCTGCACAGTATGTATATTATGTGCCAAGACACTGATTCAAACGTCAATAAAGAGCGATGAGGATAAGAACTTTAACAGTCTGATCAAAGATCGGTTTTCTTAAAGGAATAGCGCGCCCTAAAGATATAATAATAAAACAAAATATTTCATTTACCCTCATATCGTTACAAATGCTGCCCTTGACGGGTTTAGTCAAGTTGACTAGAGTTTCTTTCTTCTTTTGAAGATATTTTGAAGAATGTTGGTAACCAGACAGTTGATGGACCCCCTTGCATTATATATTTTTTTTCCTACTATGGAAGTCAACGGGTGCCGTCAACTGTTTGATGTCAAAAACATTCATCTTTTGTGTTCAACAGAAGAGAAACTCATACAGGCTTGAAACAACTTGTGGGTCAGTCAAAGAGGGGTTAACTATTAGCCTGGATGCCAGCCCGAACTCCACCCACAACATTTTTTGGATGGGAAGTTCGGTCTGGACTCGATCCATTCACTGCGTTTACATGCAGCCAATAACCCGTTCAAAACCGGGATATTAGCAATAACCCGGTCGCGAACGTCCATGTAAACACCGGCAAAAACCCGAAAAATGCTCATATCCCGGATTTTAAAAAACGGGATATTATACCTGGGGTACCCCTTTTCTAACCCGAATTTTTGGTCATGTAAACGCGTATGTTCTATTCGCAAGGAATCTTGGTCTTTTGAGTAGAGAAACTTCTCGGCGCATACAAAAATCCGCGTGCAGTATACCGGAAGTAAACATGGCGAGACCAGGCGAGACACAGCACAGCATACTTTTGGAGCGAGCTCAGTAACGTTACCAGCATCTAAGCGCAAACAAAGGCGATCACTATCTGCCCCGAACTATTCATTATCCGCATACTGCTGTTATTTTTGACTTTGGATACAGGAAGAAGAATCGGAAATGACGCATTTTGCGTCTTAAGGTTGTCCGTACGTCTAGACGCTAACCGCGCGTCGCCGTTTACATCGGGATATTGCAATTCCATGTATACAGGAGAAACTCTCTCTGCTCACGCATGTAAACGGGTTATCCCTAATGTTTCAGAAACCCGAAAAGTGACCTTAACCCGACCATAACCCGAAAATTGGCTGCATGTAAACGTAGTCATTGAGGAGTAATTATGATCGGTTCAGAAATCATCGGGCCAATCAAATTGCCAGGGCGGGCTTTATACGATGATTGACAGGTGGTCTTCAGTAACGTAATCCTCACGTCGTCAAAGAGCGCTTGTCAAAGATGAGTGCAGCTGGAGAATTGAGATGTATACGTAGATTCCGCTCTCGCGTCTTTTGTAAAATAAATCGACAGCGCATTCATTTTAATAGACAAACAGAGAACTGCAATCAAGGCATTTGTCGATCGGAAATATATTTTTGGCGTCCTTCCTACATGATTCGGGAAAAGTGTAACTTATCAGCTGGCTCTGACGGTCGCTAAGAAGATGGGACGTAATGAAAAGCCTGTGGTCGTTGTGGTTTCTCCTTTGGTGGCACTCATGGAGAAGTAAGTAAAAGAAGTAACACTCGTTATTTAACTTCTAAAATAAATAAAGTAGGCTACGTTATTTGAAAACTGCGCTATGCAAAGGAGTTGACTTATGCGTTGCTCTGATTTGTTGTAGGTCTACCGACTATCCAATTGAGTGCAGAGGTTTTTTTTTTTCCTGGTTCGGTTACGACACGCCTCATAATTAAAGCCCAATGGAGGAGTTTCAGACTCATTTTCTCTCTTGAAATTGAGTATGACGAAGTCAGGCTAGTTAACTATCCCTTTAAGAGCACCAGTCCTCATTCACTTTCATTGTATAGAAAACCAAATAGATAATCTATCCTTCCCTCCAAAAAAAATGTAGGTTCCCAGACCATTCTGGAAGCGTTAGTTTATGGTTGACATCAATTAAAACCTCAGAAGACCACTGCTAGAATTTTGAAAAATAATTTCCTAAGAATAACCCTACAGGAACACAAACTGATGTTAGGAAAACTCGTTGTGTCACATCTCCTTTCATGTTCCCCTGAAAACAGGAAGTCAGACTTGTTTGGAGTGCAAATATTTGAATCAATGACGGCATTTATTATTAGAAAAGACTTACTGAAAATCGTCAAAGTGCTTAAACTGTCCCCGAACTCATTGAAAATCGCTAGTCTAAAGAACTCACTGAGCTCTAATGAACTCCAAACCCTTGAAATGTAAACATTGATGCAATAGTCCAACACCAGACTGGAGTTAAACCTATGAGGCACAGGTAGTTTCCCCATGATGTCATGCGTGTGTGACTCAGCGGTGTCCCTAAGTCCTCAGGGGCCGCATTCCCGGACGGCCACTCATCCGAGTCGAAGAGTCACTCTCGCTCTCCTTCAGTCGTCTGAGGGCTTCGCTCACTAATTAACTTTCTATAGCCTACATCCGTCAACAAGCGGGAATTCTTAACCTGTGACATCATCGTGATAGGTGAAATCTCCCACGAGAGGAACAGCGTTTTCGTGTTTTTAATGCCCAAAATGGCTATTCCTGTGTCTTGCACACTGGTTAGTCACACGGGATTTGGCTGTTTCAGCTAATGTGCTTAGCAGCTGAGATGCAGGGCTATGAGTGATGGATTCATAGAGAGATGTGGAAGAGGTGATGTGTGTCTGACTCATGTACAGAAAGTCTGGATCTGGATCCTGACATTGATGGCTTTACCATTTTGGCCTCATGCACAGATGACTATTTTGTCTGAGCAAACCCATCACCATTTTAGGTGACATCACCAATCTATAGGGTTGTGTATCATTTGAATTTGAGCGATTCTGATTGCGATTCCGATTCCTTGTTTCGATTCCAGTTTCCAACGATTCTCGATTCCGATTCTTTTAAGAGGCAGGGTCAAAAAAGTTTAGCTAACCTTGCTAACCAACGGTCTTTCTGAAGGAAATACTCCTTTCTAAAGGGAAATAGTCACAAATTTTGCATTTTGTCGGGATTTTGTTATTTTTAGAAAAGTGAAGCCACACTATGGACCGAAGCTACTCATGTTCGACTCGCGTGGTTATGCCAACACTTCCGGTAGACGCTTCTTCGTTGGTGTTGTTCAGCGGTTTCTTCTTCCGCTCGGCAGACTGTGAATATCATAACTAGGAATCGAAATTTTAACTTTTGAACGATTCCGGGAAAAACGAAAATTTAGTCCCGGTTCCAATCGATACTCGATTCTCGATACCCAACCCTACCAATCTAGGTGACATTCACCACACCAGGTGACACCACACTGCATGACCTTGATCATGCGTCCTTCAAGTCTCGGGAGATTGACCGACAACAATAAATACGACAAGGACAGATATAAAGAGAGCACTTGCTGAAGGCACAGAATCTTTGGTGGCTTGATTTCAGTAGTGGTTTATAGATTCCTGGTCTATCAACGCAGCTTGAGCTCCCTTGAAAGAATTTTTTTTTTTTTTCCAAAGAAATGTTGCCTTGGTAATAACTAAAGAAATAAATAGGTTCAATTTGAATGGCTAAAATTACCAAAACTAAAACATACATAAAAATGTATTAATGCTAAATAGAATCATAATTTATTTCCATTTAAGTTTTAGTTCAACTGATTTTAATTTTTCAACTTAAACTTAAACTTATGTTGCATGAAGTTTAATTTGAATGGCTAAAATTTCTAGAACTAAACTGACATAAAAATTAAGCTAAATAGATTTGTTTAACTTATAAAACCACGTTTTTTTATACAAGTCTTTGTTTTGTCATTTTAATACTTAAACATAAACTTTAAAAAAAATTTAAGGGAAAATGAGAAATGTTGCCATGGTAGCGAAAGAAAATAAATAGGTTTAATCTAAATGACTAAAATTACTAAAACTTACATAAAAAACAAGGCTAAATAGAAATATTTGAAAAACTAATAAAACATAATTTATTTTTATTTAAGTTGTATTTTTAGCTATTTTTGTAATGCAACTTAACCTTAAAAAACTTAAGTGAAAATTAGAAATATTGCATGAAATAAATAGGTTTCATTTGAATGACTATTTTGTGCTGTCAAATCGAGTAATCGATGTGTATATATATATATATACATAAACTTTGTGAAGAAGTAGGGTCTCAAAAATTAAGATTAATAGAAATATTTTAAAGTACTAAAATCATAATTTATTTTCATTTAAGTTTTAGAAGCACACTTGTCTTGTGAGCTGAGGTTTGCAGTGAAGTCCAGCTGTGTTTCTCTGTGAAGGAATGTTACCAAGGCAAAGCCACAGTCCAGTGATGACCCTTACAGACACTTGCTCAATAGAGCCATTGATAGATGAAAGGGTGGAAGCAGAGCGAGAGATGGACAGATTTACAACGGCCTGTCAGACAAAAGTGTAGTCACTGATTCAGAGGCATCATGATCGTCTGAGGTCCAAGGGCTGTAAAATATTCCGCTCCTAGCTTCATCTTTTATTGTTTGTGTCAGTATGTTTATTTTTTATTTAAAAAATACTATTTTAATTATCATATGACATTTTTTAGTAGTTAAATAGTTTATTTAATATATATATATATATAACTGGTAAAATGATGTCAACATGAAATCTATTACACAGTATTTTTCTACCAATGTAGTCGACAAACATAACAAACTCCTCCTCTTGTGTAGCCAGGGGTTTGTGGGAAATACTCAAAGCATGCATGGATGCATTTCTCAAAAATGACACAATCGGCCACCTTTGTCAAACTATTTTGCACGCACAATGATCTGGGACACACTAATCCTAATCTCTCACTCTATATGGGAGGCATGCGAATTGGGTCGCTGTGCATTTTTCTCTTTCAGCATTGCAATAAAGAGCATTTCCATGGCGACATACAGAACTTTTAATGATCCAATGCAGCTGTTGTTGTTGTTTTGATAGTGTTATTATACGTCACATGCGTGTGACCATTTCATGCTGTTCAAACAAGTCTTTAGCGATAAGGTCTCGTACTGACAGCAACTCTGAATGAGGAGTAATCAGTGATTCATAGGAAAGAAAAAGTGAGAGGTCTATAAAGTCGTGATATGTTTGAACCTGCTTTGAGCTGAAATATTTCAGATGGGAATCAACTATTTCTTAACGGGATTAACCTGTTTGTGGTTTAGTAGTTGGTACATTATTAGACTCTGTCTCTTTAGTGAGGAAGTAGGGTCTCAAATAGGTTTACGCTCCATTATATCAGATTATTTATATGGATTAGGGTTTAAAGTAGTTTTATTTCCCTTCTTTTGCTTCCCAAAAGTTATAATAACTACTAGAAATTTCAGACTTTACATACTGTATATAGTTGCTAAAAGTTGTTTTATTTCTTATTTCAAGCAGTGCTCTTGACTTGTGACTTGAGAATTCGCTTTTCTAACTTTAGTTAGTGTGTAATGTTGCTGTCTATACACAACATCTGCAAAGTTACAACGCTCAAAGGTCAAAACAAAGGGAGATATATTATTTTACAGAAATCATTTTTTAAGGACAGCAACAAATAGGTTGTAGGGACTACAATGAGCTTCATCACAGGTTAGTGACATCACTAACCCTAACATTTACATAAAGCCCACCCCCCGGCAACATGATTTATAGGGCCTTTCTCAAACTGTGTTCTTGCCTGTACTTGTGTGCTTGTGAAACGTCATCTTTTGTAACCCACGTACTGTCCCAATACACAAGTTTGGACTTTGGCAAGAACTGTTAAAAATCCTGGATGTGGTCTTGACACACCCATTTTACCGATTGTTTGGTAACTTGTGTGAACTTGACGGCAGAAATATCCCAGGATTCAATTCGGCATTCGAGGAAGGAGCGGGAGGTCAATACAGTAATTCATTTTTCTACATTTGTATTATACACTCTATTTCTTCACTAAATTCACTTCTGAGAACATTTGATGTGAGAAATCAACTGTGTAGATTGCAAATATTGGCATTTTTACGAAAATTCATGCGAATCGAAAATGTGTGCAAATGTTTTCAGAAGTGAGAATCTCCACAAGCGCCTGCAGGTGTTAAGTTAGCTAGCGAGCCAACCGGACAGTTTGCTCACAGACTTGTTTTCCCCACAGTCACGAGACTATTGCAGCCTGGCTGTTATCGTCAGTAATTTTCGTTATGTTTGGGTACTGCAGACGGTGTCTGTGCGGGAGTATTATTGCGCAATACCAGCAAGAACGCATCGTTATAGGCCTGAGTTTTACCTCCAGCGTTTAAAAAAATGCCATCCACATGAAAACATGAAAACACAAAAACACGCTATCAAGCACTGTCAAGAGCATGCCACACCAGCAGGTGGCGATATAATCCTAACTGTAAAGCCACATTGGCTAATCAGAAGCCTAACAAAAAGTTTTTACAGGTTACGGTAGGCGGATAACGGCGCAGCGTGGGAGCACACTCTGACGGTTTTACGGTTTTACGGTTTACACGACAACATTGTAACTGGCGTTTCGGAAAATCCTCAGCTAGTCACAGTTATAAAAATATCCGTGTCCGTGTGGACAAGGCTTCAAACTGTCAGCAGCGTTCTGTGTGCTCGTCACCTTGTGAGTTCATTCTTCCAAGAATAACTAGCAAGAGCGTTCTCCCCAAGAACACAAGTTCGTTCTTTGTATCATTGGTTTTGAGAAACACCCTTATTGAGTCTCTCCATAATTTCCCGCCTCCAGTTTGAACAAAAAATGGTAAAAGTTTTTGAAAGTTTCAGTGTATGTCTGTGTGGTAATCCAAGCTGTTGTAGCTCCGCCCCCCGTAAAGTAGCTCCGTAAAATATTTAGTGTTTAAAACAATGCAATACAATTATGATTTCAAAGAGTATTGTTCTATTACACACAACACTCAAATATCTAAAATCAAATATCAAAATTGCAACAAATAGCCTACAACATTGCAAGAACAAAATATAAATCCATGTAAATTGCATGTAGAACATTTTCACATTGGACAAATAAGAAATAAGGCCATGGGTAATTAGCCTTAGTTGTTTCTCCATCCTCCAAATCTGCCGTCACATCTTGTCTAATCATAATATGGGTGTGTCAACCCACTTCTGTACGTCAGTGAACCGTTAGCCGCAAGATGCATGATTAAACAACAGGTGGCGGTAATGGCAAAAAATGAGTTTGTAATCTAACAAGAAGAAGAATATCCTTGCATCGCGCTGATTCGCGCAGGCTTGACAATGCAATGTAGCTTTTGCTCGCGCTACACCGCTACTTGCTGCAAAAAGTAGTTAGCTACTGGAAAAGCTACACTGTTTAAAAAGCAACTGAGCTACTGCCAAGCTACTGAAAAATGTAGTTAAGTTAGTAGCGTCGCTACTTGTAGTTAACTACTCCCCAACACTGGATAAATCATGATAGAGCAAAAGAATAAACAGTGAAAGTAACAGAAACTCATACAAACCATTTTAGCAGGCTTTTTTAAGCATTTTTCTTTTAAATATGCTGCATGACACATCTGCGGTAGAAAGTAATTGGCAATTCATAAATGATAGACACCGAGAAAATGATATTTAATAAATCCCTCAGGGAAAATTTTCCTAACATTCTTCTATAAATGTTTGCATAAATTTGGCAGGAAAGCCCAGACAGGTCGCTCCCAGATTTTGTTGGATTTCGAGCCATATAGTTCTTGCCTGAGCTTATCGTTTGCTTCATTGTAATCATTTGAGTTTTATGAAAGCTTCATGCTGAAGTTTATATACGAGTTAATAGCTAAACCCAAGGATAAAGTTTGGGCTTTAGAAGTCTTTGAGCTCTCTGAAGGCCGCCTGTAATCTTCCAGATGTTCCTGAGGAGTTTGGCAGCAGAAGGAGAACTCGTGTGCCTCAGTATGTGTCATCAAAGGTGTGAGCGTTAAGAACCAGCATTGTTTTGCCCCGCTTGCACCACAAGAAAGAAAGAGAGAGAGAGAGAGAGAAGAGGGGATACCCTTTTCAGCATCTGAGTCATGCTGGAAAAGTTGATGCAGAGTTTTTCCGAGCCGGAACACCACAGCGGAAAAGGAACGGGAAGACACCTGGGAATTTCAATACAAACAATAACAAACATAGCTCAGGAAGAACTAAAGCTAAAGACGCTAAGCGAGTGTGTGTGTATATAAAACATGAATGAAGAGGAGTATGTGAGTACATGGCAGAGGGAAGGAGAGTATTGTGTTTGGAGGAGGATGTCTTTGTTCCGTCGCTCCTGATAAAGCAAACATAACTCTCCAGTTACCTGGAAGCTGAGATCCCTTAAAAGGATGCATGTCCTTTACCCCAAAATAACAATTAGCGAACACTTACTGCACTGTAATCCCACATCAACTCCTGCACTGCTGCTTCCTCCAATAAACACTCATTTGCAATTTCATTAAATGAATGTTTCTCCCTGCCATCCATCCATCCATCCATCCATCCATCCATCCATCCATCCATCTACACTATATTGCCAAAAGTATTGGGACACCCCTCCAAATCATTGAATTCAGGTGTTCCAATCACTCCATGGCCACAGTATAAAATCAAACACAGGCATGCAGATGCTTCTACAAACATTTATGAAAGAAAGGGTCACTCTCAGGAGCTCAGTGAATTCAAGTGTGGTACCGTGATAGATTGATGCAATTGGTTGCCACGGTCAACTGTTAGTGGTATTATAACAAAGTGGAAGCAATTGGGAACAACAGCAACTCAGCCATGAAGTGTTAGGCCACTTAAAACCACAGAGCGGGTCAGCACACGCTGAGGCACAATTGCACAAAAGTCACCAACTTTCAGCCGAGTCAAAAGCTACAGGCCTCCAAACTTCATGTGGCTTTCAGATTAGCGCAAGAACAGTGCGAGAGCTTCAAGAAATGGGTTTCCATGGCCGAGCAGCTTCATCCAAGCCTAACATCACCAAGTGCAATGCAAAGCGTGGGATTCTGTGTTGTAAAGCAGCCACCACTGGACTCTAGAGCAATGGAAACGTGATCTTTGGAGTGACGAATCACGCTTCTCTTTCTGGCAATCCAGTGGACGAGTCAGGATTTGGCGGTTGCCAGGAGAACGAGACTTGTTTGACTGCATTGTGCCGAGTGTAAATTTTGGTGGAGGGGGGATTATGGTGTGGGGTTGTTTTTCAAGGGGTTGGGCTCGGCCTCTTAGTTCCAGGGAAAGGAACTCTTAATGCTTAAAAAATAACAATGCTCCCAACTTTGTGGGAAGAGGATGGCCCCTTTCTCTTCCAACATCAACAGGAAGGGGTCCATAAAGACATGGATGAGAGAATTTGGCTCAACCAAGGGGGTAATCCATCAACCGGAAGTTGAAGCCAGCCGGGTGCCGCCATCTTGTAGCAGAACTTCACTTGAGTTAGCATTTCCATTGACTCCCATTCATTTTGGCGTCACTTTGACAGCGAATAACTTTACATCTGAGGCGTTTGAAGACTCCATTTGTCCATTATTTATTTCTAAAGAAACACGACAATTTATCAAATGCTCCATTACCTTGTAGCTTATGTTATGGCCTCGTAGAACCAGTTTTTTGTAGGTTCTACGATTGTGTCATAACGCGACTCTCTGTCGCACAGTAGAGAGATTACCGTATGGACAGGAGGAGAAGCTTGCGGGCATTCGGGGAAACGTGGAGGCAAAATGACAAAATAATTAATCAGAATACCTAGCAAAAGTTTCTCCTGCTCCTAGCTCATGGACAGCTCCTACTCACACTCTCTGCCTCTGCAAGTTTCGGAAGGGAATGATTCAGATTTCTCATGCCACAGCCACTAGAAGACAGACGGGTTGCTCACGTCACATCTACATCGTCAAGGCTCTGTTTGAGTCGGTTTGAGTCAGGAACGGAAGTCCTCAAAAATCGCTAAAAATGGGCTTCCAATGGAGTTCCAATGAGATGGCTCTTTCCACTTCTTATACTGTCTATGGGCTCAACCAATAGAAAACCTTTGGGATGAATTAGAACTGAGACTGGGCTTCTCGTCCAACATCAGTGCCTGGTCAAAAAATCCCATAAACACACTCCTAAACCTTGTGGAAAGCCTTCCCAGAAGAGTTGGAGCTGTTATAGCTGCAAAGGGTGGGCCAACTCCATATCAAACCCCACGGATCAGTATCTATCTATCTATCTTCGTTTGTCTATCTATCCATCTGTCTTTACATTGAGCAGTTCGATGAGATGAATACACAAACAAATGTGTTCGCTGAGTATCCAATGACTTGACCTGCTCATGCACTGATACGTGACCTCATCACCTCATCGGTCCTCTGTCTGCAGTTACCGGTCACATGTTTAGATCGTTCTGGCCTTCCGATCCAGAGTAAACAAACAATATGCATCACATCAACACCCTTCATTAAAACTCATCACCTGTGTGCACTCATTGTTTTTAGTAACCTTCACACAGTAATTCTGTCAGCAGAATAATTTATCTACTCGTCTTTATTGCAGCTGTAGGCCTGTAGCCTACTGAAGCCAAATCTTCTTTCGTCATCAAAACATCAGCATTTTTAAATACATTTTCATCAGATTGATTTTAGTAGAGGAGAGAAAGATCTGTCTGCACCATTTATAAGTCAATAAGTGAAGAAAAAAAAAAACAAGAGAGAGAGAGAGAGAGAGAGATAGAGAATGGCAAGACTCTGCCAAACCCATGGCTCGGCCTGAGGCGGCAACTTTATCATGTGGTTTAGGTAGGAAAGGTGGATTTTCCCATCTCCAAACATAAATATACCTCCATCCACACCTTTTCCACATCCCTCGCTCTCAAATTCTCCCACACACCGCAAACATTATCATATCACGACGGCTGAACACATCTTTCCAGACCTGATGTCACTGGGCGTGAGTGGATGTGAGCGTTTACTGTTCTAGATCGTGACTTCTGTCCTTTGTTCTTGAACGCTGGTGTTGTATTGGTGCGTGACATCACGTACCCTTCACATTTTCCAGCATCTCACTGAAGATACCATGACAAGCATAAGCATGCACTCACAAAATGGACCATTATGCATTTCAAAAGAGTACTGTGGAGATTGTGAATATGTCCCTTTTTTAACGTTTGATGCCCACATAGGCTGGTGGGACTACAAAGAGCTCCACAGATCTTATGCAGGGCTTTACACATCTTAAAATGCTCAAATGATCAGAGAACACCTGCGTCCTTATTAAAGCCAAAGAGGAAAGAGACGAAGCAAGAGAAAGAGTGAAAAAGAGACATTTCTTAGTAGTCATGAATCATGATGATATTGTATGGACGTTCCAATAAGACTTAGATTTTAAGGAACCAAGACCACACATACACACTGTAAAAATGAATATGACTGAATATGTTAAATCTAATCAATAAAATTGATGCAACAGATTACAATCAGCATTATTAAATAAATTTAACAAATTAGAATTGAGTAATAATTAACCAAATTAATTTCTTAAACGTTAACCGTTTAAAATGAGTAGAATTTATACGTTTTTTTAAACCAAAATATCAGAAAAAACAGACTGACGTCAAAGATGAATTAAGAACTCTTTTTTTTATTTCCATCATTGAAGACACCTGATGATAACAAGCAGAATCACTGAAGGAGAATTTTTAAAAAATATTTTTATAGTCACCATTATGGTGATCAGTGTGTGTTTTTAGTTGGGCTCTTGACCCTTAAATCATTAACTTTAGTGTTGTTTAATGTTGTTTGACTATTATACGTGAATTATAACAGCCAGATGAACAAATATAAGGTGATCTGATGGTGTTGGTTGTGTTTTAACAATCATTATTTAAGTAATTAATTTGGTTAATTTCTACTCAATTCTTTTACTTAATAACATGTATTGTCATCTGTTGCCTCAATTTTATTGAGTAGATTTAACATATGCAGTCATACTAATGTCTAACTAAGGACTAACATTTTGTCCCCCCCCCCCCCCCTCTTTCTCTTCAGTTCTGAATTCACATTAATCTAAAAATACAATATTGTTGGTGTTTGAGCACTGACACGATCTGAAGTCCTGCTGCGCGTGTGAACATGCTTTGGTCGGCTACACAAACAGGAAATGGAAGGGACACTGGATGTGTTGGAGACACGTTCTGTCTGGTCACCTGCTGATCGGGGTCTGAGTGTTTTTGCCTGTCTGCTTTCTCATTCAGTAATCAAATTCTCCATCATAACTTTCACTCGATAATTTCTCCCACTGTAGTTCCAAGGCCTCTCTCTCGCTCTCTCTCTCTCTCGAATGTGTTCCCTGGCAGGAATTCAGTGATGCGTGCGGCAGCATGTCTGATATTAATATCTTGGTAAGATGGAAGTTCCCATTCATCGGATAATACCACCAGAAAGGAGTCAGACTCTGCCATTTATATACATGTATTGACCCTCATTGCTTCCAACAATCAAGAAATTACTATTTCCAATGGAGAGTTGTATGAGCATCCGATGTGTTAAAATATTTATTTATTCAAAATGTCTGCTACTTTTGCAGAATGAACAGAATGTAATATGAAATCAGAAATGATCCTCAACGTTGTCGTAAGTTGCAGCCTAAGTTGTTGGTTGGCTAACAATGAAGTCCTCAAAGTGGTCAGGAAACGGAAGTTGCGATCTTCTTTTCGTCCCTATTGTGACAATCTATATCCGAGTGAATCGGCTTCTTGGGACTTGATTTTGTCCATCAGTAAATGATTGGATTGTTGGATGGTTTGCTATTGGTGAATCTCATGTGATTGACAGGTTGTCCTGCCTTCGCACAACGAAATCAGTTCACTTGGCGGCCATTTTAGAATTGAGGGAAGCTTGAATGAGGAAAAAAACTTCGATAACAACATTAGGTTATTTCAGATCAGCATTAAAATCGAACAACAGTGAAATGTTTCAACTCTCTCCCAAATTATGATTAAAGTAACACACAATGCATTAGTAACAGTAAGCAGGTGTGTGTACATCACTGCCACTGGGATGAATGGGAATTGCACCACACGCTAAACTCTCGCTTTCTTGTGCCTTTGAGTTTAATGTGAACAGCTCTGTCACTCTCCCTCTCTTTTTCTCTCCTTCCTTCTCACACATTAATCAGCCATGACAACAGTTAGATGACTGACATATGGAGCAACGTCTGCCTGTCACAAAGCAACCTGTTTCCCCTTACACACCGCCTTCAACGCTTCTCTTAAGTAGTATGCTAATATGCTATTCCAAATGCAGTCTATATTTGAGTTTAAATACATTAAGGTGCACAATTACATTTGACGAATTTTCATGGCTGAAATCCAGTCATTTCAATATGAATCCATGAGACTGGTCATTTTGGTCACGCGAATCCGTCATCGCATTGACCAACAGAAAACTGCTTGTTTTAAAAAATGACTTCTTTTTGGTTTCACTTTATTTTGATGATCCCTTTATCATATTCTGTTGACTATAACTTACAATATTTTCAAGATTTGTTATCACAACATTTTTTTCTTTTGTCAAATCAACTTAAATAATTTATTTAGTTGAGATAACTTATTATTTTGAGTTTCTGATGATTAAATTAATCTCCTTCATTGGATTAACTCACTTTTTTCCAGTTCAATCAACTTAAAATTTTAAGGCAACCAGGTTACTTACTTTTTTAAGTTAAACCAACAATATTTTTTTTACAGTGTACTAACTCTCATTGGAGTGTTAGTAGAGTAGACTGGCATGGCCAGGCTTTGAATAAGTTGACGTACGTAGGTTCAGAGTTACTTATAGTCAGTTGAATGTCTGTTGGGGAGCATCACAATAAAGAGTTAGCAGATATTAAACAGACAGTCTACTAATACTAACTTAGTTGACATGTAGTTGCAAAGTTACTTATAGTCAACAGAATGATCTAAAGGGAACAACAAAATAAAGATAACCCAATTTTCACTCAGAAATTGCTAGTAAATCTAAAAAAAACAAAGAAATGTCATTACTCATTGGTGCTGTCAAAATGATTAATCGCGATTAATCGTTTCGACAGCATTAAATTAAATGTGAAATTTTGAAATAGAAAGACTGAAATAATATTTTTCTTAATTTACAACTTCAAGAACTAATTTTTACAGTGTGTGTGTGTGTGTGAGCTGTTATGGAAGCTTGTTTCCGCCATAGAATGAAAAATATAAAAGGTAATTGCGACTTTTTATCTCACAATTCTGAATTTTTTTCTCACAATTACGAGTTTATTTCTTGCAATTCTGACATTATTTCTCAGAATTGCAAGATGGAAAGTCAGAATTGCGACTTATAAAGTCAGAATTGCGAGTTATAATGTCAGAATTGCGAGATATAAAGTCAGAATTGCGTGATATAAAGTCAGAATTGTCAGATATAATGTCAGAATTGTGAGATTTAAACTAGTTTTTTCCCCTTAGAATTGGCCTGATAATTTGCAATTGCGAGTTTATATCTCACAATTCTGAGAAAAGATGTCAGAATTTCAACATATAAACTCGCAATTATGTGATATAAAGTCAGAATTGCGAGATGTAAACTCGCAATTGTGAGAAAAAAAAGTCAGAAGTGTGAGATAAAAGTCGCACATCTGTCTTTTTTTCTCAGAATTGTGACTTTATATCACCCAATTCTGACTTTATATCATCCAATTCTGACTTTATAACTCGCAATTGCGACTTTTTATCATGCAATTGTGACTTTTTATCTCGCAAGAGAAATAAAGTCAGAATTGCGAGATAAAAAGTCACAATTATTTATTTATTTTTTATTCAGTGGCGGAAACAAGCTTCCATAAGCTGTGGATGTGTTTGCCTTCACAGAAATTCGACCACACTCTCAGTGGTATATTGAAGCTTGCATGTTAAGTGAGCTGAAGTTTGAGTGGTTTATTAGTTTGCTTTTAGCAGTGAAGGCAGATGTAGGGGGTTGAGGTATTGTTAATAAATAAGTGGGCATTTCTTGTTGCTGGGGATTTCAGATAAGAATGAGGGTTACTAACTAGTCACCACCCTGCCTACTGCATCACACATATCTGACTCCTAGTTCTAGCACACGTAAATAGCCATGTGTCATTGTGATCTGCTCCATATATATCTTCTTACGCTTGCTTGTTTGAAGCTGGAACATCATGCGAAGATGGAAATAAAGACTTGATTTAAGACCGCATCTGTGCAGGGAACTTTTGTCATGGAAATGCACACGTATGTGATAAGACAGCGACAGCCGTAAAAACATTCAGAACGGACACACTTATAGTCACCAACCCACGCGCACACACAAACAAGACCCTAAATAGTCTCTTCACACCCTTGACACACATTCACACCTTTTTTTTTTACTCAACGTCTTTTTCTCCGTGTGAACCAGAATAACTCCAGTTCTTCATTTTCTGCCCGGACACACCCACACTTCCTGTGTGATCTGGGTGGTGCGGTCACCACCAAAGCCAACGCCACCCCATCTTTGTTCCCTTTTGACACTAAATACCCCCTGGAAACAAGAATGCATGTTATATTTAGCTGATTTGGCAAAATCTTCATTTTCTGAATAAGACTGTATAACCAAACTTCCCTTTCATGCTTTATTTAGCGGCGGGTGACTCAAATGAACATTTTTAGGGAACATTTTCTGTCTTTCTTTCTTTATATATATATATATATATATATATATATATATATATATATATGGTAACACTTTACAATAGTGTCAATCAATATGTTAATTACCAGAATGAGCCAAAGCCTTGTACTTCCAGATAATATGACGGGTAGAATAATATGCGCTAATACATTATTAATTACTTCATTGTTACTGCAAATTCATGTGCAAATTACTACAATGACTAGTCAATAATGATGTGCCCCAACAAGTAAAGTCATAACATAATGATACCTTTGCAAATCATTAGCAAATGATTAATTAAAGCTGACTGGAAGTTGAAGTGCATAGCTTTGACTAATTGTGGTAATTAACACATTCATTTACACTATAAGTTAATAAAATATATTATTAAGGAATTAATACACAATGACACATTGAATTAATAGCAATTCATCTCATACTTAGTCTATTAATCATATAGACTCTTTATTAGTTGCTGATGCAGTAATCATTAATTAATGGTTTGGTTCTTCATGAGTTATACATTAACTCATGATTATCTGTGCATTAGTTAAGCATGAATTAATGCATATTAGTGCACCCGTATTGTAAAGTGTTACCATTTTTTTAAACCGAGGACTTGAGATAGAAGACAGCACATTTCCTGTGTACAATCTCTGGACTTCAGGCAAAGAGTAGAATAGAATAGAATAGAATAGAATAGAATAGAATAGAATAGAATAGAATAGAATAGAATAGAACTACAATAAATAGACAAAAAATAAAACGTAAAAACAAAAGAAAAAAGAAAATGTAGTGAGTAAAGTATAGTAAGATTTTATAGTCTAGATTGTTGGACAGAAATGGACAGAAACGATTTAAAAATTCTGTTAAAAGTGAACTGAATAAAAAAAGAAATTGCACAAGTCACTGTTTTTAAAAATTACACAAATAGCTTTGACAACATAAGGATCTGTCACACACACACACACACACGGAAAAAAGGCCGTAGGGTCTGAAGGCAAGAGGTGAGGGTGCATTGGTAAAAGATTGTGTGTGTGAGAGAGGCAGGTGTTCATTCTTCCAGCCATTAATTAACTTTAATGACGGAAAGCACATCTGTACTAATTGGTGAACACACTCGGCTATTACCTCCTCCTGCCCCATTCCACATTAAAGACAGTGCCATCAAGCACAGTATAAACTGAATAAATGAGTTCATTCCTGTAGGAAAGACACTCGCGAAGAAGCCTGAGACTGAACAGAAATCGATAACACTGAACAACGATCTTAATATCTTTAAATCTTATAATTGTGACTTATTTTCTGATAATTACGACGTTTTTTTCTTGCAATTACTTTTATATCTCACCGTTTTCTTTAAATCTGACGATTGTGACTTCATATCTCACAATTATTTTGTGTAATTGTGACTCTATATTACAATTGTGGCTTTATTTCTTTGTAATTGTGACTCCATATCTCATAATTATGACTATTTATTGTTATTGCAACTTTATATCTCACAGTTGTCTTTACATCTTACAATTGTCACTTCATATCTCACAATTTGTAATTACGACTTTGTTTTAAAATTGTGACTTAATTTCTCGTAACTGCAACTTTATTTCTTGTAATTGCAACTTAAATTTTACAAATGTGACTTATTTTCTAATAACTGCGACTTTATTTCATGTAATTGCTACTTTTAAATCTCACAGTTTTCTTTAAATCTGACGATTGTGACTTCATATCTCAAAATAATTTTGTGTAATTGCGACTGCATATTACAATTGTGACTTAATTTCTCATAATTGCAACTTTATTTCTTGTAATTTCGACTCCATATCTCATAATTATGATTATGTAGTGTAATTGCAACTTTACATCTCTCAGTTGTCTTTACGTCTTACAATTGTCACTTCATATCTCTCAATTTGTGTAATTGCGACTTAATTTCTAATAATTGCAACTTTATTTCTTGTAATTGAGACTTTTATATCTCACAGTTATCTTCACATCTTACAATTGTGTGACTTCATAAGTCACAATTATGCCTATTTCGTGTAATTTGCGTCTTAAATTTGTGACTTCTCGTAAAGGCAATGTTATTATGTTGGCAACTTGATTTCTTATAATTGCAAATGCATTTCTTGTAATTGTGACTTCACTGTTCTGTCTTTACATTTTACAATTGCAGCTTCACAATTATGACTTGCAATTGCAAATTTTATAACTTATATCTTACAATTGCAAGTTTTTTGCAAGAAATCTGACGTGCGACTTCATATCACAATCATAACTTAATTTCTGCTATAATTACAATTATATATTTCACTATTTCTACTATATTTTTCATAATGTGACAAAGTTTTCTCACAGTTGACTATTTTTGTAATCGCATACTTCATACCTCACAATTATGACTCAATTTAATACAAAATTGCTACTTTATATTTTGCTATTGCGGCTAGCAATTTCTTTTGCTGTTATTCGCTTGGTCAAGTTGATGAAACGGCTAAAGTTGTCCGTTAAACTTGTCTGAAATCTATTGTCGCATCAGTGACTACACTAACTGTTACTTTTGCAGACTCCTAAAGTAAAAGGCTGATGAGATTCTCTGTTGCAGTGCGATAAATATTTACATACACACACGCATTCACAGTATGTGTGATTATGGGCTGGTTAGCACACAGACAGACATGTTTAAGCAACGAGCGCTGACCTGTGGGCCCTACAGAGGAGTTCTGGGACTGTTAGGGCAAGTCTTTCTCTTTGACTGTACAATATTTATGACAGGAGGACAGTATATGAGAACAAGGGAAAGACTGAGGTGTGTGTGTGTTTTAGAACGAGTGAGGGCGGCCAAAGTCCCTGTATTCCCCCAGGTACCATTTTCCTCAACCTCTGATGAATTGGAGCAGGAAAGGAGAGAACAGTGGAGCGGATGCTCCCAGAGTTTTCATGATTTGAGAGAGAAAGACCCTCCGAGCTCTGGGAATTTCCCCAGAACCTTAAAACACTCCTCTCAGATCTTAAGTCACACATGCCTCCAACACGCAGCCACCTGTGAGAGTTAAAACCTTCATCCAAAACGGTTCAGGGAGGGGGACGATATAAATTACGTATGAATTCTATAATTCTGAATCGGACATGTTCATACTACAGTCTTACGTCTGCCAAACACAGCAAATCAAAAAAAAGCATACTCTCCAAGAGACACTGTTGAGATATTAAATGGTGATTTGTTTATCTTTCCCGCAGAATTCCAGCGCGCCGTCCTCAGATGAATGCGCTGGAATGTCTGGGTTAAGTTGGGAGTTGACTGGTTAATTTGTCCACCTGCTTTGACAAACAGTGGGTTATTACAATAAATCTTCATAATGAAGATATATGGGAGTTTTCTTCAACTACAGGTGCTTTTGACTTTTTTCATTTTTCACACTCTCATTAGTTCACTCAATATGTGTACTAATTGACAATAGGTATAGTGTAAAAAAAGCCTAAATTCAAGCACATTTTGCATAGATTGATATTGATATTTACCTTGATATTTCTTTGTTTTCTTCACACTTGATGTCTATATTTCTGATATACAAGAAGCTTTTTTGAAGCACTTTTTTCTTCCTTTTTTGCTGTGGTGGAAATGCCCGATCTTCCAGCAATTCATTACAATTTGACTAATTCGTACGAATTCATACGACCACACATTTAGACGACCTCATTCAGACGACCTCACTCAGACGAATTCGTAAGATTTTTGCTAAATCATACATATTTTACGAGTTGGCCAATTCGTACGAATAACCTACCCCTGACCCCGCCCCCAAACCTACCCATCTCTGGGGTTTAGACAAATCGTACGAATTGGTTGTGAGATGGCGTTGAAATGCCGGCATGGTTACAAGTTTATTAAACCGTTGTAATGAGATCTGCGTATAACTCCAATAAAAAAAATTGCATTCTGTTTTAAGGAATACAAAAGTGCCATACATGAATCTCCCGAGGTTACTTTATCTATATGTGCTCAAGCTATTTTAGAAAAAATCCAGATATTAAAACATTTTGACCCCAAAAAACTCATATTGTTGGTGTGTGAGGTTTGGACTGAGTTTGATTGACAGCAGGTGTCAACAGTGCTGAATTACAGCCTGCCTAGTTTCCACTTCCCATCCAATCAGCCACCATTCTTTCTGCAAGAAAGCCTGTGACCTTGAGGCTAACCTTAGCCATAAACTTCAACTTGGACCATGCAGCGTCGGCTCGTAATTTGACCAATAAATGCTTCTTTACCTGGGCGTACCCTTGAGATCTGATTACATAGCTTGCTCTGAGCTCTCAATTTGTCCAATTACCATCTACCTGTGTTCTCACTTGAGTAGAGAGTGTGTATACAGATCTGACCCCTGAATATTTGAGGTTGCCCTCCCATTAGCTGTGAACATAACTCTAGGACAATTCCTTTAACAGTGGCCCCGGCTCCAACGGTAAAACCAACCCCTCACTCACAGAAAACACACCTTGGTTTGCCTATTCATCAAGAACCTGACACCATTTCCTCATGCAAAGCTATGAAACCTTCCAAACTTGCATGACAAATGTTCATCCACAAATTCAGCAAGTTTACTAAGTAACTAAGAGACTAACCCATAAACTCTCCCATTCACTGTCAAAGATTCTTTGCAGGGAACAGTGGAAGTCTGTTTCCTCAGAACATAAATTAGAAGATAATTGGCGATTTCTTTTAATTGACTTTGGGACTTTACATTGGGACACAATCGCAACTTCTTGCCTTCATATCACATATTCACAATTTTTTACAACATTATTTCTTGTAAATGCGACTTTTTCTTATAATTGTGACTTTAGATATTACAAGTGCCAATTATATCTATCAAATTTTATTTCTCATAATTTTGCCTTTATATGTCGCGATTGTGCCAGTACCGTTAGACTCAGAGAATATAATCCCAATTTTAGACTTGAATCATCTTGCATGAAGCATTCGGCAATGAATTTCAGATGTACAGGTGAAAGAGATCTACATTAGTGTAACTCAACCTGTATCTTTTTTAATCTGATTTGCGTGTGTGTGTGTGTGTGTGTACAAACAAGCACCTTTTGATTGCCAGAGGTTTGCTGCCTGTTCATGCAATGGCCGAAGTGGCGGAAAGCCAGAAATGAAGATGTGAGAAATCTGATATGACAAGCTCAAGCTAGAACAGAGACTGGAGTGTCCTTTATCAGAGGACTAGATTTCATGTTGGCTTTGGTTTAATCAAGGATTACAAACCACTAATTTAAAGATATCCTTGAAATTTGACCTTAATGTTGCCAAACTTTCCAAACCTCAATGAAACAAGAGATCGCTAATAGGAGATTAAACTACACCTCCAGGCTTTACCAATATACAAGACTGCAATATCAAACAAAGTTCATTCAACTTAATGCAGGTTAATGTGTTTACATGCGGGGAGAAATCAGGTTAAGGGTCAAAAATATTGCTGTGCCTATCGATTTATGCTGAAGTAAAACGGGTTAACATGTTTACATGACCACGTGCATTGTCAGTTTATTAAGCATAATCGGGGTAAGAATGTGCATGTAACGTAACCAGAGACTGGATGTTATCTGAGGCAGGACAGCAACAGAGATTTACCCCTAGATGACCAACTGTGAGGTCACTCTGTGGACATCAATGATCACAATTAATCTGTTTATATGACCAAGAGGAACATGTGGCTGGAACATTAATTGATAAGAGTTTTGTTTTCATTTAGATAGTGAAAGGAAGTGAAGCTTCACTTCATCTAGAGAGTCTGGGCAATTATAATAAGATCTGGTCCACTTTACAACTTAAATTTGACCAGAACCAACCACTTAAACACGAAGAAACTGTCTTAACGACCTGTAAATATTGAATGTTTAATCAAACAAGAAAGGTGCTGAAGAAGCACCAGCAACTCATTGATGTCATATTCGGTATTCAAATCCTCCTGGGAAGTTCGTTTTTACGATCCGGAAAGTCGTAATTATGGCGAACAGTTCGTTCAAATGACTTTGGTCAGAGCAAGATGGCGAAGAAATGTTCAAAGTCACCACACATTCAAGTGTTAGTAAAAAAGGAGTGAATGAAACTAGAATAGAGGGTCTGTTCTTTATTTAATTTATGTATTGCATGTTTAGATGTGGCTGGGGGCTCTGAAACTTTTGTCTTCCAGAATCAGCCAGTGCCTCAGCCCTGCCTCCGCTGGTTCCCTTTAGGCCCTCGGCACCTCCTCTGACACCACTGTGACTCCACTGTGTGGTCCTCCTCTAGTCTTCAGAGTGCAGTCCCTACAGCTCCAACTTGGTTCTCAGTCCCTCCTGCCTCACCTTGGTCCTCAGTCCCACTGACTCCACCTTGGTCCTCAGTCCCACTGACTCCACCTTGGTCCTCAGTCCCACTGACTCCACCTTGTTTCTCAGTCCCACTGACTCCACCTTGGTCCTTAGTCCCCCCGGCTCCATCTTGGTTCTCAGTCCCACTGACTCCAACTTGGTCCTTAGTCCCTCCGGCTCCACCTTGCTCCTCAGTCCCTCTGACTGACCTTGCTCCTCAGTCCCACTGGGTCCACCTTGCTCCTCAGTCCCTCTGACTGACCTTGCTCCTCAGTCCCACTGGGTCCACCTTGCTCCTCAGTCCCTCCGACTCCACCTTGCTCCTCAGTCTCAACGGCTCCACTTTGGTCCTTAGTCCCTCCCGCTTAACCTTGCTCCTCAGTCTCAACGGCCACACCTTGGTCCTTAGTCCCACTGAATCCACCTTGGTCCTCAGTCTCTCCAGCTCCACCTTGGTTCTCAGTCCCTACTGCCTCACTTTGGTCCTCAGTCCCACTGACTCCACCTTGCTCTGTGGTCCCAATGGCTGCACCTTGTTTCTCAGTCCCACTGACTCCACCTTGGTCTTTAGTCCCTCTGACTCCATCTTGGTCTTAGTCCCACTGACTCCACCTTGGTTCTCAGTCCCTTTGACTCCACCTTGGTCCTTAGTCCCTCTGACTCCATCTTGGTCTTAGTCCCACTGACTCCACCTTGGTTCTCAGTCCCTTTGACTCCACCTTGGTCCTTAGTCCCTCTGACTCCATCTTGGTTTTAGTCCCACTGACTCCACCTTGGTCCTTAGTCCCTCTGGCTCCACCTTGGTTCTTAGTCCCACTGACTCCACCTTGGTCCTTAGTTCCTCCACATTGCTCCTCAGTTCCACTGGCTCCATCTTGCTCCTCAGTCCCACTGGCTTCACATTGCTCCTCAGTTCCTCCAGCTCCACCTTGGTCTTCAGTCCCTCCGACTCCACCTCTGTCCTTAAGCACCCAGGCTTCACCTCTGCCTCTCATCGTTGGGCTCCACCTTGTCCTCCAGGACCATCAGTGTCGCCCAGTCCTATTAGCCCTCCATCTGCCCCCCTGGGCTCCATTTCCATCACCTTCATTTCCACCAGTCGTCTCCTGGGTGTCGTCAGCAAAAAAAATCTCCTCCATGGCTCCTCCCTCTGTCAACTCCTCTGTGGGCCTTCATCTTGGCTGGGCTTTGCATTATCCTTCTCTGCCGTGACTCCTCTCACCTTCTTCGCCTCACTGGTTCCTAGGATCATTGTCTCTGTGGTGTCTTACTCCAAAGCTCCCACCCTCCCTTCATCCCCAGACATTCATCTGCGTAGAGATGCACCCTCCAGAGGTGGGAGCTACTGTCATGGTCATTGTCATTGCCTGAGATCTCGTTTGTTGGTTATTGAATAATACTCACCTTAAACCCTGTTCTCCTTTGGTCTTTGTCTCATATTGAGGTTATGTTCATCATGTTTTTGTATGGCCCTTCCATGACTATTAAATACTGTGTTTATTGTTCATTCCATCTTGTGCATATCTGATTTAGGACTTTCTACTGCAACATCGGACACTTCAGGCTTTGGTAGAGCAATAAATAACTAAAAGGGCAGATTGGCAAATATAAGGAGAGAAAGCAATTGAGTAAATTACTAATTATGGATGTTTTCTTGCAGACAGCTGCAAAGGTAATGATTCTGTCCAGGTCAGCATGAAGAATACAGTGAGGCTTTTTGTGGCTTTCTAGACCACTGGGTCGAGTCCAGAACCTCAGGTCCACATTAATACTAGTTAGAGGGAGAAACCATCAGCACAGCTTCCTGTTTTCTCCTCCAGCCTGGAACGGTGATTCCCTTATGACCTGCTGCTATGATGATCACATACAAACACCTAAACACAGCGTCACTGTTAGCAACCGATGGCATAGCGTTCCATTTACCTGGCTCTCCACTCTCTCCTTGACCTCCAGTTCAACATCATCAAACTATCCATCCCTCTATCTATCTCTTCGCACTCGTTACCAGATCCTCATATCCGCTGGCTGTCTTCATCTGCTATTATACTCATTGCATTAGTCTTCCCGCGTGCAGCTGCTATTCGCTAGCTCATTGTGATGTTTGTATATTTAGCTGCTGCGTTCATTTCCTCTGCTGTTGACTCGGGAAAACACATACAATGCACAAACAGATGCCCCCCCCACCCACTCACTCCCACCCGTCCGTTTTTGCCGTTTCTCTAGACAGGCCCCCTCCCTCCCTCCGCTCCCCCTGCCAACCTTCAGTTTTAAAAGAAGTGGGTTGAGAACGAAAGCAGAGCGAACTTCACAGCATGGAGGGCATGAGCTCGCCATTGTTCAACCAAAACTCCCAGACAATCAGGAGATCAAGCCTGAAATTCCACACCAGTTCTTGTATCCTTCAGAAAAAAAAGAAATTGCAAATATGAAACACACACACATATGTGTGTGTGTGTGTGTGTGTGTTTCATATTTGCAATTCTGTTCCCACCAAAAATACAACTAATAAAATTAATTCAACTACTTTTTAAAACTTTTATAATTATAAAAGTTTAGTAAAAATAATTATTTTACTAATTATTATGATTGTATTTTTATTTAATAATAATAATTATTATTACTATTTCTGTTGTTGTTATACCTTTTAATAATAGTTATTATACCTAATAATTTACTTTAAATATTTATTTTATTTAGCAACTATAATAACTTATACTATAGTATTTTATTTTATAATCATAATAATTATTATTGTTATTTTTTATTACGAGTGTTGTTGTTAAAATATAACAATATTATTATTAATAATTGTAGTATTATCTTTATGATTTGATAAATCCAACAATCATAATTAAAATTTATTATTATTATTATTATTATTATACTATTAAATAAAAATATAACAACAATAAAAATGTATAATGATTATTATTATAATTATAATTATCTTGTTATTTAATAACAACCACAACAATAAATAAATCATAACAATAATTTATAATTAAACATTATTATTATATTTGTAATTCAATAATAGCAATTATAATTAATATTATTTCCAAATATTGTTGTTGTTTAATAAAAATATAAAACATATTACTATTATTATCTTTTTATTTAATAACAGCAACAATGTTATTATTAATATTATTATTTTTATTTAATCAAAAATAATATGAATTCACATTGAAGAAAGGGCCTACATTGGTAAACTACACTCACATTTTCCTATAATATGTTTAGTAATAAATTTGGTTTTGCATTCATCAATAATTTTCATTTTCATAGTGCTTTGTCGTATTCATTATGATATATTAACTTTAAATGTTACATTTGTGTCCTCAATCCTGCTTATTCCAGCATCTGTGCTCTGTGGCAGACCCTCCCTCTGCTTTCAGATTGGATTTCACTGAAAAATTCCTTGAAAAACTTGGATTCTTGCAGTGACCTCTGTTGAGACTGAAGGAAAGGCAGAAACGGCCGCTGGCGGGGTGGAGGGCGGTCGGGGAGGGGCGGGAGCCGTTCTTCAAAGCCTGCACGCTGAATTCAGGAATTTTGGCTGGCCATCTAATGGAGGATGAAAATTGGCTTTATCAATCAAATCAGACAACCAGACAGGACATAATCTGCACAGAGAGCAGTGACACACACACACCAGGTCTGACCGTCTGCACAGCACAGACAGAACACTCTGACATTGCGTGTCACAAGTGACTAATACTGTTTTTCAGATGTTTTTATCTTAATGACATCACCTTATATTTGTTTTTGCATGACTTTACAGTACACTCCATCAATACTGTAACCCCTCGGTGACAATACACCAGTGAAGGTCACCTGAAGTCAGAGTTGAAGTCAGGGTCATATAGGCAAATTGCCTTCCGCACAGATCCTGTGGTCATGTTTAGGGTATGTTTAAACGCCAGCGATGTACTAAAAACGGAAACATTTTTGCTTTTTTTCACGTACAGACGACAACATTGTCAAAACGATCCCCGTTTCAAACGGATTCGTGAAAACGACTAAACACTGCAATATTCATGTTAGGCCAGTAGATGGCGATATCACTTTGTAAAGAAACACTACAGGCCAATAGACTGAAAATGTGATACACATGCGCATGATGTCACCGTTTTCACAAATTCACGTTTTTGTAATTTCACAAAGATGCCAATGGTATCGTTTTTCAAAAACTTGCACTTTGAAACTCATTTTCAAAAGTTTGCATTTTCAGGTCCTTAAAACTCAATTTTCACCTGTAAATCCCAGATAGCTTAACATTGAATCAACGTGGAAACATGACATCGAAACAACGTTGATCTGACATTGTTTTGCTCATCGAATTAACGTTGAACCAACGTCAGACGCGTCATTAGTTCAAAACTAACAGAAAATCAACGTTGTTTCAACGTTATGAAAGCAAACCAATTTTCGATTTTCATTTAGCTTTGAAGAATGCCGCGTCTGACGTTGGTTCAACGTTAATTCGATGAGCAAAATCAACGTTGTTTCGATGTCATGAGAGACGTCGTTTCCGCGCTGATTCAATGTCAGTTTGCTGTCTGGGATCTTTATATATATATATTCAAAATTATGCCTATTCCTTATTGTCTTATAAATTCGGTTAGATTTACTGCTAAAGGCACTGACAAGCATTTATGCTAAACTAAATTAAACATGTTATTTCCATTGAAACTGACAGACAAGAACGGTTTGACCTAAAAATATCAAAATTGAAAATACTGCGGAAACAAAGACACCTACATCTTGGATGCCCTTGAGGTAAGCTAAAACATACTGTACCAAAAATTAATTTCAAAGTGAACTATCCCTTTAAGCGCACTTCTTTTTCACAAGACCAAGCAATAAAACAACGCATGTGTAAATAAACATCGCTATAATTCTGGGTAAATTCTCTGTTGTTTCTCTTCTTCTACATCTATCTCATGTTTGAATCACACTGCACTTGATCTGTCCATTGTGAGGAATTGTAATTTGTGTGTCAGTTTAGGTGATCAGTAACCTGTCACCTGTAATCCTGCAGCTCACAATAACGTGTGTCATGTCAATCACTCGCTGCATGCGGACAGAAAAGGTCAGCGGGTTTATAAATAGCCCCCTAGAGACGCTCAAACGCCCGTGTCACTTCCTGCTGCTGCAGCAAAGAGGGGCCGGCGTGTCCCTGTGACCTCTGACCTCCCCGGGTATGTGATGTCTATTCCCTTAAAGAAGAAAAGCTGGCAAACACTGTTTACAGTGAGATGGGTGGACGATTTCACAATGATATTGTGTGCTAATATAGTTATGGTTATTATTAATCTTTGTGCTCGGGCCTTTGGTCTCTCAGGAGATGACTTCAGTTTTTATGATGTCATCTTTCAACTGGAAATCCCGAAACTAAAAAAAAACTTGTGAAATCAGTCGATTTGCTGATTCATTTCACTTTTTTTGTTTCTCTATTGGGCAATATTTATATCTAAAAAAAGATATATATGGTAACACGCATCATCAAAGTCATGTTTTCCCAGGATCTAATCGGACCACTCTCACAAAGCTTGACAAAAAACAATCAAACAGTATCTATATCCGTCCTTGATTAATTGAATGTAAAAAAATAAAATAAAAATAGTATTGTTATCATTATTATTAATAGCCAACTAGCCAACTAATTTTATTTAATATTATATTTAAAACAGTATTATTTTTTACCATATATATATATATATATATATACTAATATTAATGCTAAAAAATAATAACATTTAAATATAATATAAAATAAAATTAGGCTAGTATTAATAATATATGATATATATATATATATATATATATATATATATATATATATATATATATCATATATTATTATGATATATTATTATTATTATTACAATATCATATATATATATATATATATATATATATATATATATATATATATATATATATATATATATATATATATATATATATATATATATATATATATATATATATATATATATATAATATTATTGTACAGTATAATAGTTCATTTAAAGATCACATTTCACCCCAAATTGAAAGAAAAAAAAATCTTTCATAAAGAAAATGAATCTGGGTTTAGACCCATTTAAGATTTGGTTTTGTGACATTATTTTCATAAAAATTTGACATTTGAAAATTTGAAAAAATGAAGTACAACACATTTTAACGGTGCAAAAACACCTTTTTTTGTAAAAACGAATTTTTACAAATGAAATAAAATATCACTTCGTATGTGTGAGAAGAGACATTTTCAGATTATAGAAATTAGAATTTGGGAAGGGAACATGCTTTATTGTTATGAAAACAATGTCACAAATGTAGAATACAAAAAAAAATCTTAACAGTCCTCAAATAAGATTAATTTTCTTATAATAAGAAAAATACATTATTATAAACATTTTAGTATTATTCTGGATTGAAATCTAACCCAGACACATTCTTGACAGGTTCCATGAGATTCAAGCATTTATATGTTACCACCATCATCATCAGTTGGGATTGTCCAATGCAGTGTGACTTCCCAGTTCACAACTATTTGCAATAACCTCCAGTGAAACAAGACAGAACAGGTGGCTGTGGGAAAACTGTTGCCTTTCTTCAAATAAAAGTCACACTTTGAGAATGTCAGGTCATGTATGAAGAGCCACCCTCATCCCTGCAGAATCGTTTCTAATCACTTGCCTTATTTGGAAGTATCAGTCCAGCCTCGAGCGGGCCGAGAGCCAATCGGAGCGCAGGGGGGCGGGGTTTGTTGTTTAAGGCTGAAGCCAGAGCGAAGTGCACAGCGCGGCATTAAAGCACCTGAGAAACACGCTCTCGCACGCGCACAACCGCTGCCTACTGACTAGGGAAAGGTGCACACTTGCAGCGCTGGAATAGTTACGCATGGGCTATTTTCTGGAGTCAGCACACTGGACATATTTTGCTTGGATATTTAAAGCTGATATTTTAAACTGAAGTGGAGATTTTGTGTTTTTTCTTTCAAGTTATATCATTAATATGCGATTTTTGACTTCATTACCACTCTGGAGATTTCGCATACGGCGTTAAATGTCAAAAGGGATCAGCTGGCGCGGTGCTCAAAGTGACTCAACCCCTCTGGAATAAACTTTCCTGCAGCTGAGAGCGGCTGTGTGTGTGTGTGTGTGTGTGTGTGTGTTTGACACAGAGAGAGAGACATTTGGATGTGCGCGCATGATGAGCTCGCGGCTTCTGCTGCTGGTGCTCGCGGCGCTCGCGGCGTGCCTGCGGTCTGGTCGCGCGCAGGTAAGCTTCACCTGATTGACGTCACGCTCGGTTTCTCTGTCTCTGCTGGAGTTTAATTTATATGTCTCATTTAACAATAGCTGCATTCACAGATCACTTTTAACTGTCTTGATTTCGAGGATGAAATTTAAGCAAACTGTAACAAATGCCCTCATAAGCACGCCTGACTGCGTATTTTGGCCGCAAAGTGCAGGGCCCCCACCCTTCAGGACCCGATAACAGATAAACCCTGCTAGATTTGATGCTTAATCTAACTGTATTTGTTTATGTCTGCAATTCTAAACTCAAACAAATCCACAGTTCGTGTTGCCAGCATTAATGTGCATTGGATGGATTCCCAGATGATCCACTGCCAAAACCATCACTCAGTCCATGAGCATCACTGTCACGGCTTAAACCCCAATTATGTTGCTCATTTAAGTTTAACACTATAGTGCGCCTTTAGCTGTATTAAAATAGTCCTGTGAGTTCCTATAGAAGGTCCTCTGCACACTATCAAAAATAAAGGTCAGACGTTTTTTTTCCCCTTTCAGAAAGCCATAGAATGAGGGTTTTGGTTCCTCAAAGAACCTTTCAGTGATGTGAACATTCCATGGATGTTAAAAGTTCTTGATGGAACCATAAATGGCAATAAAGAAATTGAAATTGTATTTTCCAGACTAATTTTCGACAACTTAATCAGAAGTTATAGTAGAGTCTGATTAAGGTTTTTAACGAAAATTATTTTTAATCGTCTGATATCTGACAGACCGATTCTTAAATCTCTGTAAATTATTTTAGTGAGTCAGTCTGAATAATAAAAAAAAAAATGCTTATTCAGTTGTCCAAGTCATAGACATTTATTGTGTGGGAATCCTGGTAACAATTAAAAATAAAAACCGTATATATCAGTTGATATTTGACCGCCCCATCATCATTGGATGGTGCACGTTTTCTGTATTTAAATTAGAGGTGGGCGATCTTCTCAAAATGTCATATCACGATCTTATAACAAACAATCACGATCCCTAATATGAATAGTGAGCTTCCCAATTTTGAGATGTAATGTTGAGAATATCCAGACTGGAACAAGCTTTAGCTTTTATTCTAGCTTTATGCATACTTAAAAAACAAAAAAAAAATGTATCAACACTTGAATGTGGGTAAGTTTAACAAAAAAAGCAACATTTTGAACAAAAAGCTGAGAAAATCGTGTTTTGTCAAACTTTTCCTGTATCATATTCAGAACGATGATTAAAAGCATAGATGGAGTAGATTGAGTCCATCAACACCCTCAAAGCTTCACAATCCTACACATTTTCCCGGGTCAACATTTCATTCAGTAACATTAGGCAGTTTTGATTTATATGCCGTTTAATCACATTTTACATGTGTAAAAGCTATGCTTTTATCGCTTGTTTCTGCCTCTTTTTCGTGTTTTTATCCAAAGAAGCTCGTTCAGAAGATGTCATAGCGCCTCCTACTGTATAAGGCCATGTATCCATCAAAGCTAGCCAGTGCTCTGCTGAAAACGTCTTTCTGTGGGCATTTGGGAAGGTTGGGTTCAGTTGAGACACTATATGTACTATGATACGGAATATAGAAAGAACTGTAATCTGATTTCGCAAATAATTTGGTTCTGAATGTAAAAATGGCAACACAATGCTTATAGCCGTGTTTCCACCGCAATTACCAGGAACAATTTGTCCCAGGAACTTTTGGTAACGCTTCCTTTTACAGTCCAGTTACCCATGTAAATACTATGTACTTATCTTAGTAACTACAATTACTGGGTAATAACTAGTACTAACCCTAAACCTATTCCATGTACTTACCTTATATTAGCAGTACTTTCTAGGTAAGTACACTGTAAGTACCTTGCAAGTACTGTACCGTAAAAGGAAGCATTACCAAACTTTTTTCATAGGAACTTTTTTTGCCCCAGACCGCTTGCTTACTGCATTTACACCACAGACTAAAGTACCGGTCCGGTGCGGGAAGATTATAGTAACGTTGAACTGCGTGCGACTGTTCCTCCCACTCTGCGTGTTTGTTTTGAGTTTTATATGGTGGAGATTCACGCTGTGCTGCTTTGGTGTGCGATTGGTTTACTAACGAGGTAATTAGCAAAATGTCAGAAAAGAGACGAGCACCCAAAGCGTATTCAGAAAGCTCGTAATGCTAAATATTAAAGTAGACGTATGTTATCAGCGGACATTGACTGTGAGATCGAATGGACGAACGCGCGCCATCGGGCAGAAAGAACAAGTGGTAAGAACCAATCAGCATGTTCAGTGCACAAGTCCCACCCCGAAAGTTCCCGAACTACTACTACTTCCCGAAGTACTACCTCGCCAGTAGGGACTTCATTTATACCCTGATTCCTGCAGTGTAAACACACCAAGTCCCACCCCGAAAGTTCCCGAACTTCTACTACTTCCCGAAGTACTACCTCGCCAGTAGGGACTTCATTTATACCCTGATTCCTGCAGTGTAAACACACCAAGTCCCACCCCGAAAGTTCCCGAACTTCTACTACTTCCCGAAGTACTACCTCGCCAGTAGGGACTTCATTTATACCCTGATTCCTGCGGTGTAAACACACCCCAAAGTTCCTAGTTCCTGGGGAAAGTTCCCTGTGGTGGAAATGCGGCTATACTTGCTCTGGCACTCGTTTTGGGTGAAGAGAATGAGATGTGCTTATTGTCCTTTGTAGTCGTTTGTACAAGCAGAATGTGATGATTGGTTAAGTATGGTATTCGTCCCACCCCTCCTGCACTGTGATTGGACTGCTGAGTAAAAAGTGATAGCAATGAGCGCTGTTTTATCCAAAGTTGAGCATTCTTTCATTCAACTCTCGTCAACCAGTAAAAAAACACTGAGCTCTTTGAGTTCAGTATGAAATAAACGCCCAGAGCCTAAGGCTGTGTGTCCACCACAAATTTTTATTCCAGAGGCTAGCGTATTTTTCCAATTGTTTTCAATGGAAGCGCCACATTTTTAAAACGCCAGCAGCGTGACAAGGCTGTTTTTTTTACAAGTCGCTGAGAGTTGAAGAATGTTCAACTTTGGGTAAAATAGCACTCGTCACTAGAGCCCAACCGATAAAGGATTTTGAAGGCCGATACGATACAAATATTTGTTGGGTTTAAAATCCGATACTCCGATATATTGGCCGTTATGTTATTTATATTTTTTCAGAAATGCGCAACAAAATATTAACAGATTTCCGTAACATTAGTTATTTGCAGTTATTTATAAATTTAACTTAAATAATAAAAATCTGATGATAGTGGCATTAGCTAGCTTTGTGGTTAGCTAGTCTATGACGAGCCATAATTTAGCAATGGATAACGTCATACTGCAAATTGAAAAATATACATTTTAAATACAACACTCTCGGCTTATTTAACAGCAGCAAAACTGGACATGGTAGTCACAAATTTCGTCATGCTTATTTGAGTTAAGAGAACTGATGGTGGTGATGTTCTTTTAATTGTTGTTCAAGCAATATATGTATCGTGCCCAACTCAACGAGTGTTGCCAACAGGAACGGTGTAGAGTGCCCTCTGGTGGACAAACTAAACAACTCTAACACTCATGACATGGTTCAAGCGTGTTTCGTCCGTTTTTATTTTATTTTTGAAATATTCATTTATCGGCCATTATGACTGCCGATACCGATAGTTTGCCTAATAAATGCCTAATGCCTAATATCGGCCGATAATATCGGTCTGCCGATATATCGATCTGGCTCTACTCGTCACTTTTTACTCATCCGTCCAATCACAGTGGAGGAGGGGCGGGGCAAACACTGACCAATTGCCACATCCTGCTTGTATAATGACACCAAATGACAACAAGCACATCTCTTCAACCAAAAAATGTGCTTGAGCAAATACGTCAAATTTTGTCAATGTTATAAATTCAGAAACAAACTATTTTCAAAATCAGTAACAGTTCCATGGATATTCCGTATCATAACAAAAATAGTGTCTCAACTGAAAAAAAAACACTGCGCCAGTGTTGCCAACAGGCTAAAAAATGCTTTAGTGGACACATTGCTTAACAATGAAAACGTTGATAACAGGAAAATTCAGTCCATGGCGGAGAAGCGTTCCGTCATAAAAGATGGAAAATTCGTTAATGGCGGGGGAAAAGTTAAAAACCATCCGTTTTCAAAACAGATTCAGCAGAGTCATTAACGTATCTTGATTTGGGTTGCAGATATTCCCACATATGTGTCCTGACCTTTATGAAAAGGTCTTTATGACATGCACATCAATCGAGATCCACGCACACTATAAGACCTAAATCTCCTTGTGATGTTTCTGTAATCCGTCTCTTGAATATCACCATTGCATCATCGGCAAACCTACAAAAACCCCATAAACCTTATGTTAGTCCTACCCTCTAAAACAGAGCACTCGATTCGGAGTTTAAAAGGTCACAGCTGATGGGATTTTGGTCCTCCAGCTGATGCATCATAAGTCTTGTGTTTAAGTTATATAAGAGAGGAATAATCTAGGCGGCACGGTACAGACGTGTGGATGGAATCGCATAAGATGATTGGGCTTTGAGTTGCTCTCATTAGACGTGTGTCACGGCCTGAGGGATTAAAAAAAAAAAACGAAATTGCTTTTGCAGACATGACTCAGGATTCGAGCGAACGAAAGCCGAGCCGAACACCTGAGAAGAGCGTGCTCAGATGTGCGTTGAATTAATGACTCAGTTTTGGAAAATGGGAAGATGGATCGACCTTATTGTGCTTGTGCTTATCCTTTCATATAATACTTAATCTAGCTCTCTCTATGTAAGCATGATTATTGAAGCTTGCTCAGACTTTAAAAAATAAAATCCAGCTCTTTTCATCCTTCTTTCAATACATTTGTTTTATTCGACCTGTGTATGTGCAGGTGTGGGTGACACTCCATGGATACAGTATTTCTTTATGTCTGAACTCCGTAATGGCTGACTGCCATGTGGCCGGCCTATAAAGTTTCATTTGTGTGTGTGTATAGCAATCCAGGTCGATAATTATACCCCATTCCTCCTCAACTTTTCCCCTGGATGAACGATTGACATTCCTTTATCCCATGATTCAGTATGGCATGTGGCAAATGGGAGTGATGTCATCCTAATGGGATCAGTAGATGTTAAAGCGCTACACACATGCAATTGACAGTGTGTGACACACCGCTTTAGTTCACACCACAATTATAACGCTAGTGACCGAGAGGAACGATATCGTTGTAATCACTTCATATTTTTGTCAGCTGAAAAATATTGACAGCCAATCAAAATCTAGCTGACTCTGAAGAGCTTGAGCATTTAAAGTGGCAGGACAATAAAACTGCAATGTTATTGTGGATTTGGACACTAGTTATTGTTACAGTTAACTTTTTAGTCATTGTTCTTGGTGTGAACGGGCCTTTAGCGGGAGTTTTGCACCAGACGCGGTCATAATTTAGTTTTTCCATGTTTTTGTACCCCGATTCTTAAATGAATAAGGTTATTGGTACTGTACCTTTAAGGCTTCTATATGTAATGGAGGCCAGCTAGTAAGAGTAGACTGACATTAGAGACTAAAGATCCTTGTTAGAGCACCCACCTCCCATGCTGGAAAACCATGTTCAAGGCCCGCACAGAGCAGGGCGAGTAGGACCTGAGGGGTTATATATATATATATATATATATATATATATATATATGTAAATCATCTTGTTATGATTGCTTGTTCAGTGATATTCTCTTCAAACAGTCACTCCACCATTACTGTGTTTGACTTGACAAACATAACTGACTGTAGATGACTAACTGTATGTATGACCCTATGCAATACAGAAACAAGCGCACAGCCATCTTTAGAATGTTATGTTTGAACTTCAGTTTTGCAGTAGCTCTGTATATTTCTACGGCATCACTGTCAAAGAGTAATTTGCTAGTGAAGTGGATTTACTTACTGTGGTGTTAACGGAAGTTATCATGAGCATTGTAATATTCGAAGTGGAACAAATGTCAGTAGACCGGGAAGATTTTAAAAACGGTTCATTCAAAAAGCTGTAAGATTTCTGTAAGAAAGAAAGGGGGCGGGGCTACAGAAGGTCTAGTAATAGTACCCCTTGTGGCCACAGTGAGAATGCATCACATAAGTGAGTTAATGAATAGATTACTTATAGCCTGACTTCGTCATACTCATATTCTAATGAGAATATGAGTCTGAAATCACTCAATTGAACTTTAATTATGAGGCGTGTCGTAACCGAACCAGGAAAAAAAAACCCTCTGCACTCAATTGGATAGTCGGTAGACCTACCAACCAATCAGAGCAACGCATAAGTCAACTCCTTTGCATAGCGCAGTTTTCAAATAACGTAGCCTACTTTATTTATTTTAGAAGTTAAATAACGAGTGTTACTTCTTTTACTTACTTCTCCATGAGTGCCACCAAAGGAGAAACCACAACGACCACAGGCTTTTCATTACGTCCCATCTTCTTAGCGACCGTCAGAGCCAGCTGATAAGTTACACTTTTCCCGAATCATGTAGGAAGGACGCCAAAAATATATTTCCGATCGACAAATGCCTTGATTGCAATTCTCTGTTTGTTTATTAAAATGAATGCGCTGTCGATTTATTTTACAAAAGACGCGACAGCGGAATCTATACATCTCAATTCTCCAGCTGCACTCATCTTTGACAAGCGCTCTTTGACGACGTGAGGATTACGTTACTGAAGACCACCTGTCAATCATCGTATAAAGCCCGCCCTGGCAATTTGATTGGCCCGATGATCTCTGAACCGTTCATAATTACTCCTCAATGGATCGAGTCCAGACCGAACTTCCCGTCCAAAAAATGTTGTGGGCGGAGTTCGGGCTGGCATCCAGGCTAGATTACTTATACATTTCACACTCATTTTAAACATCTATCTGGCATAGATTCAAGCATTCACTTTCCAACCGGATTGCACAAGAAAGTGTAGCTGTTTTGCAAGTGCGCAATTGCGTACAAAGTTTGAAGTTCAATTTATGAACCTACCTCTCGGCGTATCAAAATAGTTACGAATTGTTGTAAGGACTGTATTGTCACATTTGCATATATTCATGGTAGTGACGTCATAGCATAACATTTGTTGAATGAGACCATTTTGCTTAGTTTAAATAGCTAGAAACTTTGCGAAATTAAAAATTACAGTATAGCCTTTTTTTTTGTGGTCATGCAATATGTAAGGGATAATAGCAAGCTGCGCATTAAACAATTTTAACGAGGTGCATTAAAATTGTCATTTGCCAACATTGACAACTTAAAGCTGCCTTTGATGTTTGCAGTGCAGACCAGAGGGGTATTTCCGTCAGTTAGATCTAGAATATTCTGCCCGCTTGAAATATAGTTATGAATTTGGAATTTTGGCGTAAACAGAATGAGAACATGGATCCATCATGCCTTGTTACCACTGTGCAGGCTGGTGGTGGTGGTGTAATGGTGTGGGGGATGTTTTCTTGGCCCACTTTAGGCCTCTAAGTGCATTGTTTAAATGCCACGGCCTACCTGAGCATTGTTTCTGACCATGTCCATCCCTTCATGGCCACCATGTACCCATCCTCTGATGGCTACTCCAGCAGGATAATGCACCATGTCACAAAGCTCATATCATTTCAAATTGTTTTTTTGAACATGGCAAGAGTTGACTGTACTAAAATGGCCCCCACAGTCACCAGATCTCAACCCAATTGAGCATCTTTGGGATGTGCATCCCACAAATCTCCATCAACTGCAAGATGCTATATGGGCCAACATTTCTAAAGAATGCCTTCAGCACCTTGTTGAATCAATGCACGTAGAATTAAGGCAGGTCTGAAGGTGAAAGGGGGTCAAACACAGTATTAGTATGGTGTCCCTAATAATCATTTAGGTGAGTGTGTATATATAAGGAACTCTGTGTGGAGGTGAAAAATGGTTATGGCAATATGTTTTATTTATGTATCTATTTTCCCATTGTTTGTCGGCCACATGACACTGACCACATCACACACACTGACCTGATTATGAGTAATGCAGCTTAATAAAGGACAGCGACTCTCCACACATGCTCTCTGTAACTCTGCAGCACGTGCCGTATGTCTGTGCTCAGCCAGGTCTTTGTTATTGCGCTCAATACGTTGGTTATAATGTGTGTGTGTGTTATTGAAATTCAGACCCAGACAGGTGAGTGTCTGTTCAGAAACCTGTTTGACCATCTCTCTCTCTCTTTCTTCATAAGGGTGACCCTCTTCCTCCATCTCTGGTGGATTTAGTGATGAACAGCCCGATCTCATCCGTAGATGATCTGAAGAAACTTCTAGACGTAGAATCCGTAGGTAAAGCTGATCCCATACCTTTAACAGATACCATACAATGTTTAATGGGGACTTTCCATATACAACTATTTTTATACTGTATATTATATCCCCTTATACTAACCCTACATTTTGGAAAAAAAACATTGTGTATGATTTATAAGGACAAGGATTTTGGATATTGCCATTTTCACATTATATATATATATATAAATGAAATACAATATATATAAACGATATAATACAATATCTGACCAAAATGTGACCAGAATCACCATGAAATATTTGAAACGCAAAGATTATATAAAAAATGTATACACACTGTTTTAGTGTACACAAATTTTGCCATTTACTTTATACTCATTGCAAATGACACTTATGAAATTTGGGTGCATATTGGCTTTTTATCGTCTTACTCTCAATCATCAGTCATTGAAAACCCCATATCAGAACTACTTCAAACAAGTAAACGTCTCGTTATTTGTGGAATGTGTGTGTTTTCTGGGTTGTGCTGAAGTGGGAAGGTGAGGCAGGAAAGAGTGAGGGGTCTGGAATGCAGTATGTGTGTGTGTGTGTGCATGTGGATAATGGTAATATTTACATGAATGGGCCGTGTATAGCCCCTCACAGGCACAATAGCAGTGACCTTGAGCCCAGTCCAGCTCTAAGTTTACAGAAGGGACACAAACACAAGGCTACACTATTGTTCCCTATACCAGAATCCTCCATTTCTGTATGTGTGCGTGCATTTTAGCCAGCTTGAACAATGTTCTGACCCTTACTACGAGGACTATAATACCAGTCTCTCATTACAGTAGATTGACAGGCCTTGATCAGATTTACGGCAAGATGTCAGGGCAGTGGAATCAAGAGGATTCAAATGGCAACTCCAGGTCTTTAGGATGAGACATGCAGAGACAAAACACAGTTGCACAACTGAAATGCAGTCATATGTACAGGTTCACATTGCAAGAAACAGCGTATATATAGTGTAATATGAAAAAAGCGGACCGTGATTGGTCGTTTCACTACTGAGTGGGTGTATTTTTACACTACATAACTAAAGTATCTTTCCAACAGCAACATGAGAAAATACACTCACCGGCCACTTTATTAGGTACACCTGTCCAACTGCTCGTTAACACTTAATTTCTAAGCAGCCAATCACATGGCGGCAACTCAGTGCATTTAGGCATGTAGACATGGTCAAGACAATCTCCTGCAGTTCAAACCGAGCATCAGTATGGGGAAGAAAAGTGATTTGAGTGACTTTGAACGTGGCATGATTGTTGGTGCCAGAAGGGCTGGTCTGAGTATTTCAGAAACTGCTAATCTACTGGGATTTTCACGCACAACCATCTCTAGGGTTTACAGAGAATGGTCCGAAAAAGAAAAAACATCCAGTGAGCGGCAGTTCTGTGGGCGGAAATGCCTTGTTGATGCCAGAGGTCAGAGGAGAATGGCCAGACTGGTTCGAGCTGATAGAAGGGCAACAGTGACTCAAATAACCACCCGTTACAACCAAGGTGGGCAGAAGAGCATCTCTGAACGCACAGTACGTCGAACTTTGAGGCAGATGGGCTACAGCAGCAGAAGACCACACCGGGTGCCACTCCTTTCAGCTAAGAACAGGAAATTGAGGCTACAATTTGCACAAGCTCATCGGACAATAGAAGATTGGAAAAACGTTGCCTGGTCTGATGAGTCTCGATTTCTGCTGCGACATTCGGATGGTAGGGTCAGAATTTGGCGTCTACAACATGAAAGCATGGATCCATCCTGCCTTGTATCAACGGTTCAGGCTGGTGGTGGTGGTGTCATGGTGTGGGGAATATTTTCTTGGCACTCTTTGGGCCCCTTGGTACCAATTGAGCATCGTTGCAACGCCACAGCCTACCTGAGTATTGTTGCTGACCATGTCCATCCCTTTATGACCACAATGTACCCAACTTCTGATGGCTACTTTCAGCAGGATAATGCGCCATGTCATAAAGCTGGAATCATCTCAGACTGGTTTCTTGAACATGACAATGAGTTCGCTGTACTCAAATGGCCTCCACAGTCACCAGATCTCAATCCAATAGAGCATCTTTGGGATGTGGTGGAACGGGAGATTCGCATCATGGATGTGCAGCCGACAAATCTGCGGCAACTGTGTGATGCCATCATGTCAATATGGACCAAACTCCCTGAGGAATGCTTCCAGCACCTTGTTGAATCTATGCCACGAAGAATTGAGGCAGTTCTGAAGGCAAAAGGGGGTCCAACCCGTTACTAGCATGGGGTACCTAATAAAGTGGCCGGTGAGAGTATATGTCCTAAAGGCCAATGTATACTTTTGCGTAGGGTGCGTGCAGTAGGTAAGGCATAGCATACGCACAGACCCGTACCATACCGCGTACCCTTCGCCGTAGCCTGACGCGCACCTCCTCAAAAACGTAACTACACGTTGCGACGACACGGACCGCAAGATCTGTGATTAGTCCTTTTGGCAGCATCACATTTCCTCCTACACATTTCCGCACGTACCATCTCACGCATTTCCGCACGTACCATCTCCTCCGACGTCTTCTCTCGTTTCTGCGTTTTAGTTTTAGTAATTTCACTAAAATTAGCTGTTTTTCCACCTCAATAAGCTCCAGCACCAACATGATCCGCTCTCCTTCAATCGCCATTGCTTGTAGTAACCTAGCCGCGAGGAATCTAAACACAGTGGAACATTAAAACCCTCCGCCGCCAACTAGCGTTTCGGAGCAGTACTGCAGACCTGAACGCAGAGGTATAAATGCTCACAACGGCGTCGCCTACGCCGTACCCTCGACGCAGAAGTATAAATTAGTCTTTCATCCTGGTAAAAATAAAAAAGGGATGCAAAAAAATGATGTCTCCCAGTACAAAAATATTGAAATTCAATATTGAAAATACTGAAATTCAAAAGTACAAGAAAATGAGAAGGAAAATGAGAAAAAAAAACCCAAAACAAATACAAGTAATATTTTAAAAATATCTACATCTGTACATTCCTAGACCAGACGAAAGGCCTGATCACATTGAGAAAAAAAAATAGATAACTATAACATAACTACTACCCAAATTGCTGAACGATGTTCATATTTTTTAATCACTCCTTCGTTTTGTCTTTCATTTTCAGAGGAGGACGATGAGATACCCGAGAGCGAGATGCACTCCAACGGAACACACAAACGTCTTCCCAGAAGCCTTAGTAAGTCTTCTAGCATTCCCTCCCTTCCTCTCTTTGTCTCTTTTCCACACTCCCGTCTCCTCATCTTTGTCCTCTTGCAGAGTTTCAATATATTTCCAGTCTGTGGCGATTATTTTCAGACACTGTGGCATCTCCATTCCACAATGGTGTTGTGGCTTTGTTGTGTGTTTGTGCGAGTGTGTGAGATGTGCGTCGATGAGCCTGGAGTCTGCTGTTGCGTCTCTATGATTGATTCTGTCTCGCCACATGTCCTTAGGTCACCCTCAAACACACACACACACACACAAGTTTCAAAGCTCAATTTTACCACCCACGCTTCTTTCGCACATGTACTCGATCTATTCCTCTCTCTCTGAGTGCTCGCTTTCAGTCAAGTGCGCCTTGAATCTGGATACACAAACCCACTCTGACAGAGCTGAGAGGATGAATTATAGTGTGCGTCTGTAGTCTTGTTAGTCTGGTTTGTCTAACTTCCATCCAGGCTGGCTTCTGCAGTGTGGGAATGATAGAGAGTATAAACGTTAAATCAACCACTGTCTCCATTATCTCTCTTACAGGTGTTCAGGTGGCCCAGCAGGCCATGTGCAAGGTGAGAACAGAAGTTATGGAAGTGACCCGTGCGATGCTGGACCGACGGAACGCCAACTTCCTGTTATGGCCTACGTGTGTGGAAGTGCAGCGCTGTTCAGGCTGCTGTAACACACGCACTGTACAATGCATGCCAGTGACCATTGAAACACGACAATTACAGGTAATAATTTGCAAGTTTACAACATTTGCAGGTGTAGTGACTTTTTAGCCCTTTCTAGACAACAGCAAAGTATTCTAAGATATATAATAAGGCCTTATTTAAGGCAAAATTCAAAACCAGGATCTGTGGAAAAAAAAAAAATCATCCAACAAGAGTTGTCCTCCATGGTCAATAATTGTATCCCTTAAAACTCATCTGTGATCACCAAAATTACATGTTTAAAAGTTTTTTCCTTGATTTTTTTTTTTTGTAGTGCTTTAAAATAGCTTGAATGTAAATCTACACCCTTGCTTCATTTAGTAAGCGCAGTTTCATTAATATGCAAATGAGCCCCGCCTCCACCCACTCACTCACGCCAGCTCGTTGACAATCACACGTTGACCTGATTGGTTCAGGTAGTTTGTAACGTCAGAAACACGAGCAATTTCAAACCGCGTTTTTGAGACTGTCTTTGGTTCACCGCAGTTTTATAAACAAATAAACAACATTTAAAGCTTGATTTTCACCACAGGGGGACTTTAAAACTAAAAATGTACTAATGTTTCATTCAATACCTTAAAATGTCAATAAAAAAAACTAGTTACCAACGTAGTATCTTGTGTGTAGGCCTACTACATTTATGTATTAGCTATTATAGCTATTAGCTACATTATAGCTATTAGCTATTATATTTTTATTTGTGTGTCACTCTGTTAGCATCATGCTAACATCAAATTGGTTAAATCTAATTACAAATACACTATTTTACCCAATATTGATGTGTACTGTGTATTTTTATGCTCATTAGTGTATTATATTTTTAGCTTGTTAACATTAAAATAGTTAAGTCTATTTAGAAATATGCTATTTAATGCAAAATTGATGTTGTCATAAGCACGGACAGATGCCAGATTGACAGATGCTTTGCTAAAGCTGTGCTGGGACGGATTAAACTACAGTGGGTCATCGTGAAATCAGAAATAGACATTTGATACATTTGAGTGCAATAAAGCAGGATAATTAATCATTTTACAAAGGCTATTATTCGACTGTATGTGATTGAAGTCTTCGACGCAAATAGTGTTTTAATCTATAGTTTGTAAAAATTACTTGCAAACTTTTACTAACCCTTACATACAAACCTTTGCTAGTCGTTTCATGCGAGAGATCAACCCATTCCAGTACTTCCTTAACAAACTCATCAGATGATCTTTTCTCAATTACTGTAAGATGCGCGATGAAACAATGGATATCAGTCAAGCACAATTTTAGTTTGTATTTTAATAAGAAGATGACGTGCTGCTTCAATCCACTGCGCAAAACGAAGTGTAGCTTTTGGTCGTGATAAACCACTTGCTGTAAACAGTAGTTATCCACTGGAAAAGCTACACTGTTTTAAAAGCCACTGACTGACAAGCTACTGGAAATGTTAATTAGTGTCGCTACTTGTAGTTAGCTACTCCCTAACACTGTAATTAGTGTATCACTTTTTTAGCTTAGCATCATGCTAACATGAAAATAGTGGAGTCTAATTAGAAATGGACTATTTTATCCCAAATTTATGATTATTTTTTATGCGAATTAGTGTTTCGCATTGTTAGCTTAGCAACAGGCTAACATAAAAATGGTTAAATCTAAATAGAAATGGAACAGTATTCTTGTGTTCAGAAATTAATGGCTAGCATTATTTTGATATCTCTTTTTGTTTATTTAGATGACGAAAATCCAGTATATCAACCGACAACCAGTCTATGAGAAGGTTGTCATACCCGTGGAGGACCATTTGACTTGTAGCTGTCAATCACGCGTTTTGGCGCTCAGCCCACGGCTCCTGACCACACCTCTTCCTCCGCCCAGACTCCACCCTAAAGTAACGCTACCAAAGACCCAATCAAAAGAGGAACTACATCGCCATGACGAACTTAAACATAATCAAAGGCTCCATTTGGAGGATAAAGAGAGTCAGGAACTACAATGGCAGTCCAAAAACACCGTCACACACACACAGGGCTACCGACAAAGCCCATACCACCACACACTCACACACACAGCAGTTCATGTGAGCGGAGGAGATGTTCCCACCAGACAAACCACATTAGGAGATCCACGCATGATGAGTGACGCTACACAAACTGAGGAGGTGAAATCTGAACACAGTGGCGACAGCATGACGAAAAAGACGCAACAGCATTACGACAAACATCTGCAAGAGGATCAGCAGCCAGAACCACGGCAACCACAGGATAAAACGACACCACAGCAACCAAAATACAATGCTTCCCACAATCCCGTCCAATCAGGGCACAGCATGCCACAAAGTAGCCAATTAGACACTTTTAGCACTTACAGCCACGTTGAGGTGATCGGCCAATCCAGTGGCTTATCTGAAGTGCTAAGTCATCACTCTGACCAATCAGAAGTTAGAAAACATCACCACCACCACCAATCAGAAGCAAATAATCAAAATATGCAGGAAAGGGAGCAGCAGCCAGAAACACAACACCATCTTCGTCACCAAAACCACCGACACCATCAGCTTCACCAACATACAACGCAAGCAGTCAGCCAACAACAGACAAGCACACAAAAAACAGGTCAGTGTCTTGATTGTCTATCGAGTCAGTGTGTGTGTGTACACATTGTGTTGTGATTAGTAACTTGCTTCCTGTTATTCTTTCCATTTCTTTAACGTCAGAGGTAGCATATAAAGCCAAGGGTCAACAAAGTAATGTGATGCTAATATTATGATGGCTACCATGAGGTTAATGTTTCCATGGTAACGCATTCCATTTGTCTTCTGTTTTCTTCATTATCCCATAGTGCCGAGCGCTCCTCCCACCACCCCCTCAGCCCCACAGACTCCGCCCCCTCTCCAGCCTCCGCGGAAGCGACGGCGGAAACATCGGAAGAGGATGAGCAAGGCCTCCATGAGAGCGATGATAATGTAATGCTAATATTATAGTATGGTTATTGGAATTGTCATTTTTGCATAACTAGAGTCACCAGAGAGAATTGCAAAAATAATAATATTTTTATGTTTTAGACCTCGTTGGATGAGAACACTCAATAGATTGCAATTCAGATTGATAACGTTAGTGGTGCGGAAATGACACACTGCAGGTTTCACCAAACTTTTACAATTGAAATCTAATTAATCTCCATCATCTAACAGGGTCATGTCCTGAAGAAGACCAAAGACTCTGAATTGCTGCCAAAGTCCCAGGAGCGAGAGTCAGGGTGGAGACACACAGGATATAGCAGAGACACACTGGAAATCTTTTTATAATAACTGGAAATGTCTTTGATCTTTGCCAAATAAGCTCCCATGAACTACATTTCCCATCAGCCATTGCAGTCGTAGGAGGCCACCAGTCCTGCGATCTTCGCACTGCGGGAGCTGGCCGTACTCAGGATATCCTGTAAGCATGGACTTAAAAGGGATTCCATACAGACACAAACACAGCCTGCCAAATAGCGAGACTGTATTTAAAACACAGCACAATTACGGTCTGCCAGATACGCTTCGTTCAGCTCAACAACTGCCAAATGCGGTGCAATATTGACTTGAACCACTGGTTGGCCAAGGATCTGGCTCCAATCAGTGATTAGCTACTTGGGGAAAGTCAAAGTAGCCTTCAATTGCCAATGAATGATGTAGACCCACTGGTGGTTGGGTCTGAAGACAACTGGACTATTTATCCACTGGAGGAACTGCTGGAATAGCAAATGGAAGAAGTTGAAACTGAAATATATGAAATGACTTTGCATTTGGACTCTCAAAGAGCAAAACAACTGGGGAAATGAAGCTCAGGACTTCCAGAAAAGTATAAAATACAAATAACTTTTACAAATTCATCTCAAAACGTATAATCTGTACATTTTTTCGAGCTACTTAAACACTCCAAGTTTATTAAATGGCAAAATATCAGCTGGCTAGATATGAAATCGAGGAGTAAAAGCACTTACGAAGCAGTTTTTTGAACATGTACCATGGTAATACGATGGTATTCATTGAAGTACTTTGGAGTACCATGTATATACCATGGTATATGAATATGGTATTCAATCTGATACCATGGTACCGCCTCAGTACTTTCTTGTAAGGATCTCTCAGTATCATGCACAATATTTAATTAGTGCAAAAACACTGGAATATCGTACACTGGAGATTAAGTGCTGAAAGCACTAAATGTTCGCATGTTGGTAGTAGATGCACGGTCAAATAGTTCCTAATTCAATATTTATATGAAAACAAGAAGATTGTGTTTAGCCGTAACGAGGTTACAGCGAAACACTCCCATCCTGTAGGGGGCGGTATGAGTGCTCTGTCATTTTATGCCTGCTGTTCCCAAATGTCCGTCTGTGCATTCAACTGCTTCTGGAATCTTGTAAAGCTATAAAATAACTGTTTGTAAATGATGCATTTCTCTTCTGGCTTTTTACGTAACTTATTTATAAAAGGTATAAAAGAGTAATTAATTGTTATTTGTTTTGATGGAAATTATTGTTAATGTAATAATGCTATTTTAATATAAATATAAAAAGTGTTAAATTTATCATTGGTCTAATGTTTTTTTTTACAGCATTTTGTGAAAACAAGCCAAATGGCAGAATATTCATTTAGAGACGACTATGGCTATGGTTTCGTAAAGTCGGCGTGAAATCAAAATGACTTTGTTTACTTTGTTAATTTGTTTACAAATTTACTTTGTTAGAGCACGTTACTTGACTAGTGGTGAACAAAGTCCAGCTTCAAAGGGCTTTAAACGACACCAGACGATGATCTGGTCTTATCTAGGGTCTTATCTAGCGAAACGATTGGTCTTATTCGATTGGGTCCCAATCGTTAACGATTTGGTCTTATCTAGCAAAACGATTGGTCGTTTCGATTGGGTCTTATTCGATTGGGTCCCAATCGTTAAAGATTTGGTCTTATCTAGCGAAACGATTGGTCGTTTCGATTGGGTCTTATTCGATTGGGTCCCAATCGTTAACGATTGGGTCTTATCTAGCGAAACGATTGGTCATTTAAAAAATAAGTAAAAAGTTTAAGTTTTATACGCACAAATGCTCTGTTCTGTGATGTGCATTCATGACTATCCTTTTCGAACTCATTCATCAAGATGAACAAATCTTTTTTCGAGTCATGATGTCATCGTCTGGTGTCGTTTTTTAAAGCCCTTTGAAGCTGCACTGAAACTGTTACTACTTGCTTAGAAATAAGATATGATGTAACATTAAAGTCTGAATCGTGATACAGGTTTTTAAGGAAAGTCATAAAACAAATCAAAATCAAAATCCCAAGCCATATTTGGCGACCATCTTGGATGTTCTCAATGTAGCTTTGGCTGTATCATGCAAATATAGTGTTTTAATCAAAAACAGCCAAGATTGTCTTTATCCGCTAATCTGCAATACAATCTGATAAACACAGTATCATAAATTTTACTTTTTTAGTGCAAATAGTCATGTAAATGCGGATGCTTCCTCTAAAATCAGTGTTCGCAACGGCTTCAAGATACTGTGTCTGTGTGTGTCTGTATATATGGATGAGTCTTTCTAAGCGTGTAGCGTTTGGTGGTCACATTACAGTTGTGATTTGTGTGTGTGAGGGTGACAGGTCGCAGTGGTTACAGACAGTCGTCATAGCAGCACAGATGGACGTGTACGCAGAGGGAGATCAGGTGGTGTAACAGATACGGGAGGCATGGCCTGGAGGAGATGAACTGATAAATGTTACGCAGACAAAGCAAATAGACGGGAGGGCAACAGAAGGCTGTAGGTCTAACGGCGAAGTGAGAGGAGAGGTAGAAGAAGAGAGGGAGTGTGAGAGGAAGAACATGTAGGGAGTAAGTCTGTGTAAGTGATAAATCTTTACGAACACAGCCGGTCTACTCATCGCAAGTGCTCGGTAACCTCAAAGTGGGAGGTATGTGAGCGTCTGGGGCCCCCAACATGGGACTGCCTCGTCAAGTGAGGGTCCGAGATGAGCTTCAAGTGTTAAAAAATAGATCTGAAGTGTGCAAAATTTAAGTTTTTGACTGAGATGTTAAAAATGCATAATGTTAAAATATTTTCCACACGAAACTAGCCCTTTACTGCTTACTGGGCAATCGAAATTATTATAATCATGGCATAAAATACATAATTATAAGACAAAAAGTTGAAATTATGAGATGCCAAATCATAATAATGGCATAAAAAGTCTTTTATGAAAGTCATAATTATGGGATAAGTCATAATAAGCATGATAAAAAAGACAAATATAAAATAAAAAGTTGAAATTATGAGATAAAAAAGTAATAATAAAGACAGTTGAAATGTTGAGGTCGAAATCATGACATGAAAGACAATTATAAGATAAAAAGTAAAAATTATGAGATGTCATAATCATGACAAAAGACAATTATAAGATAAAAAGTCATAATCCTGACGTAAAAGACAATTATAAGATAAAATGTTGACGTTATGTTAAATCATAATTATGGCATTAAAAGCCATAATTATGACAGTTGAAATTATGAGATAAGTCAAATCATGACATAAAAGACAATTATAAGATAAAATGTTGAAATTATGAAATGCTACATCATAATTATGGCATTAAAAGCCATAATTATGACAGTGGGAAAAAATGAGACGTCATAATCATGACATAAAAGGCTATTATAAGATAAAAAGTCATAATAATGGCATAAAAGACAATTACAAGATAAAATGTTGAAATCATGAAATGCTAAATCAAAATTATGACATAAAAAGCCATAATATTGACAGTGGAAATTATTAGATGTCATGATCATAAGATAAAAGACTATTATAAGATAAAAAGTAAAAATTATGAGATGTCAATCATGACAAAAGACAATTATTAGATAAAAAAAAATCATAGTCATGACATAAAAGACAATTATAATATAAAAAAAGTTGAAATTATGAAATGCTAAATCATAATTATGGCATAAAAAGCCATCATTATGACAGTGGAAATGATAAGATAAGTCATAATAATCACATAAAAGACAATTATAACATAAAAAGTTGAAATTATGGCATGCCAAATCATAATTGTGACATAAAAGTAATATGTATGACAGTCAAGGTTTATATAAAAATACACATTGAAAGTAGGCTATGAGATAAAACGTTAAAAAAAGTCATGACGTTTTATAATTGACATCTCATGATTTTACTTTTTAATCCAAAATATTAACTTTTCGTGCCATAATTGTCTTTTATTTCATAATAATGATGCCTTAAAATGCTGTCTATAAAAGCAGCTCACTAGGTTTTGGAAAGCTTCTGTCTCTTTAAAAGTCAAGAGTTTTTTTTAAAAGATGCAAAAAAAAAAAAAAAAAAAAAAAAAACGCGAATAAGCAGATAGACAGGTAGAATAGACACGCTTTTCATTCTTTGCCCTTTATTCAACCCTGAGAGGGAAAAGGTTCAAACTATGGGGAGGATGACATAAAACAGTGTGTTTGTGAGTGAAAGCATCTCCGCTTGTGTGTGTGTTGTGATGCATAGTGTGGTTTTGGTGTGTTAGCGTGATGTGAGAGCTCCACCTGACCCCTGGCACACCTTGCATCTTGCCCTCGCTGAACTCACTCACACCTGGACTCCACCTGGCCTGATCTCCCTGCCCCGGTCAAACCTCCATCCATCTACACTGCTCAAACAACCCGGAGAATTAACAAGTAAGTGTGCATTTAATATAAACTGCAGATTTAACCACACGTGGTGCGGTTTGTAGCGTTTACACACCAGAAAAGAAAGACGGGGTCTCAAGTAAGTGCTCTAGCTAGGGGTCATAGTGTTGCAAAGTGTTGTCTAACTGCACATTTCATAAGTAAATTATTAATGGTTTTACATATAAATCAATTGAGCCTGGTAGTTGGTGAAAACAATAGCTTTTTGGCGATTCGATTAGCATTAGCCCACATGGCCTCGAGGCTCGTTGTCATGGAGGCCATGTGGGCTAATTGGCTAATGCTAACCGAATAGCACAAACGTATTGTTTTCACAAACTACCATTCAGATCTGGCTCCATTTTTTTCCCCATAAAACGTCCACAAATTCTGATGGATAAAATCAAGATCTGGACAGTTTTTCTGGGCGAATAGCTCTGATATTTATCGAGAAATCATTGTAAAATGATGTCAAATCTAGCACCATTAAATCTAACTCGTGTCAAATTTTCAGCTGTGACAGGTAGTGTTGAATCAGCTCGGTATGAGTTCCTGGACCAGTTGAAGTGTGTTTTGGCTTGGATTTTCTGTGTGCATTATGTATACATTTCTGAGGCGTGTGTGTTTTGGCTGGCACTGCTGATTCAGATTGAGCTGATAATGCACGAGTGGAATAAGGCCTAATGTCTGAGTGTCATAATCAGCATCAGATCGCCCAGGGCTGGTAACGCTACACACACGGACCTGTGCCAGATTTAGCAGCTCCGTGTAAGGACACACTCTTAAAGGGACAGATGCCCAGTGAGAACACACAAGGGACACAGACTGACACTCAGAGAAAGATTGGGGCAGTGAGAGAAACTTTACCAGAGTGCAAGTTGTAAAAGTCTATGGTTACACTCGTGTCCAAATGAAACTTTTAGCCACTATTGCTAATAGCGGTAATAAATATTTTCTTCTTACAGGCTAATTTTAGCCTTAAAATACATTATGCTTAGTGCATAGTTTGGACACAATGTATGTTTTAATAATAAATGACCTGTATTTCCATCCTCATTTTTAATGTAAATTTTGGTATATCACAGTAAAATGCCAAAAAATACAAATTTAAGTTCACAAAATACGCTTCCCAGAACTGTCTAACAGATTGATGCTACATGGCACTGATCTTTTGCAAACATTTAAGTAAATAACATAAAAAAGCCACAGAGATGATTTTGTTCTCCTGAACACATTCAATGAAAATTATGTAAGCTTGTTTCTGCCACGAAATAATAAAAAAGAAGACAATTGCGACTTTTTGTCTCTTAATTCTGTCATTTTTCTCGCAATTGCGAATTTATATAACGCAATTCTGACTTCTTTTCTCAGAGTTGTGCGATATAAATTTGCAATTGCAAATTATAAAATCCAATTCTGAGAACTACTTTATTCCTCAAAATTGTGAGTTATGTCGCGCAATTCTGAATAGGCTATAACTTGCATTTGTGACTTTTCTCACAATTATATGACTTTATTTCATGCAATTCTGAGGAAAAAAAGTCTGAATTGTGAGATAAATGTTGCAATTGACTCTTTGCTAAGCCCCTCCCTAGTTACTGTTGCTACGCCTGTCAAGCTTTCACGGCTGGCACACCTATTACAGTGTGTGTGTGTGCGCAGTAGGGCTGTCAACTTTAGTCGTTTAGTCCAGGGGTTCCCAACCTTTTTTGTGCCAGGGACCGGCATATTCATAAAAAAAATTCCAGGGACCAGTAGTCAATTTGAATACCTCAATTTTAAAATGCATCGTTTGGATTCGGAACATATCACTGTGCAAAACAGTAACAGGATATAATTTATTTGCATATAATGAACTAGGTGGCAACAAAGGCTCCTTACATGCCAATCTTTTTAAAACTTTCAGAACGGTTCACAAAATGTTTCTCTTTTCTCCCATTCAATTAGGTCTACTTCAAAAGCAACTCACATAGCACTCACTCACTAGCAGGCGCATAGAAGTTGGAACCCCCACCCCCGGCCGCCCCCTAAATTCACATAAGGATTCAATAAGGATTATGCATTAACATGCATTGTGTATTTTCATGCAATTTATAAGCGAAAATTAGTTTTTACGTGCAGTTAATATGCAGAAAACTTAATAATTGGTCATAATTATGTCTGACCCATTCCAAATGTTTTTCAATATATGGTGACCCAAGCACTGATGGACCAAAGAGCGCACATTTCGACATGTGCAGTAAAAACTTGAAATATAAATTCTCAGAAAATGCATTTTAATACTAATATATTGAAAAGGCTGTTTATATACTCCATTAATAAAGGAGTTCAGACAAAGGAAACATCAGTCGACATGTGTTTTTATATTTAATATGAGGGAAATAGACATGCATGTGTGACACAAAAAATCTTTAACTTTTAGATAGCAAAATATTTTTTAGAAATTCTAATATGACAGTTTTGGGGACTTTGAATTGTTTGTTTTGCATCAGCATTTCCTCAGAGCTCTAACTTAATAATTATCATCAACTGGAGATATGTCCATCTGAAACAAGTAGCCTATAGGCCTACAGGTCTTTATTTTCCAGATTATTCCCACAAAGGCATCTCCTGCTTTCTTTCATTGCATGATTAATTTTAAACATAAAATTAACTCTGGAAATATAGTTGTGCTGTGACGTGGCATAAGGGCAGCCCTGCTAGTAGTAGCAGTGTCCATAAATCATGAAGATTATTTTTTATTTATATCGGCCACGAACACTCACGAACTGATTGAACGATGTGTTGATGTGTGTGTGCATGCGATCGCGTGTGATAATTGTTTTACAAAAGTCTGGATGTCATATTTGGCGCGCGCACCCTCGCGCAGCGGCACTGCAGGAGAGCTTGAGACGCGCGTCACGCGCCCATGTTCTGGATTCCCCTGCTTTTAAAAAAGATCGTTATATTGTCACATTAAGTTGATAATTAAGCGCAGACAAAAACAGCCTTCAGTCCGACGGCCAGTCCGCGAGTTTAATCTTCTCTAATTGCAATTCGTTTGTCATGTCAGATGTCTTTTGACAAGGCTAAAAATTTTTCAACTCGCCAAAGTGGCTAGCGACTGTGTTACCCGCCACGGGTGAAATCCACCCGCATTTGGTGGGTGTTAATGTCAAGCCCTGCCTATATAGTAACAGTTTCAGAATACAACAGCAAACACACCGTGATTTGGATGTGAAGTGCCGCTGCAGTTTTGACGGCTTCATTGCTTCATTGGAGAGTTTTTCACCACAAATTAACTTACACACATAAAGGATTTGACGCCACGGAATCGCCTGTTGTCGAGAATCCATATATGAGGTATCGTATTTACGATTGAAGCTTCACTTTTTCTTTTTCTTTCTTTATATTTCAAGTTGATCATCGCCTTTCCTTTTACCGGAACTGTCTGCAATGAAATTAGACATTGAAGTCTGCTAAGCCCGCTCATCTCTCTGCATACTTCTCACAGCTGCACGCACCCATGCACGCACCGCGCTCAGTCTGTTTAGATATGACGCGTTGCTAAGCAATCGGAAGGCGCTCAAAGAAACATGTTTTAATATTTTTTATTTATTTGTATTCATTTATTGTTTGTGTTTTGGATTAAATAACATGACACGTTAAAAAGCATCTTAAAAAGACAATATTATTAAGAAAAAAAAAAAAAAATTCTGGGAATATTTCAAGGCCCGGTACTAACGTGTCCACGGACCGGCACCGGTCCGCGGACCGGGGGTTGGGAATCACTGGTTTAGTCGACTAATCAGTCGATGCCGTCTTGGTCGACTGACATTCTTACTGGTCGACCAGTCACATTTTTTTTTTTACCAATAGAAATACATTTTCAATGATTTACTCAATACTCCTTGATATTTATTCCTTTATATTCTGTCCTGGCAGATACGTCACTGTATTGTTAGACGGATAGCGAACATTGACAATAAGACTCAGTAGGCTTGACTCCAGGTTGAGTGTTTTCTTTACTGAAATCTTGATTGTTTCCTTTTTTGTAAAACTGCAATACAGTATAAAATAAACACTATTACAGTCAAATATGTGCAACATAAATATAATAACAACAGCAAATATTACAATATTATCCACTCAACAAACATAAGAAAATAGGCTAACTAAAACACAGGCAAGTAAATAAGCATAAATGAGGCTTAACAGCCTGAGCTAACTGTGCAAATAGCCCAGCTGATCCAAGCTAACGGTTAGCATCACGATTAGCATTAACACGATTTTCACTGAAAATAATTGCTTTTAAACAACAGTAGTATAACATCTGCACATATTTTAACTACTTAAACAGCTGAGCGACCATACTCACTGATGGATCTATTCCAAGGATAGACAAATCACTCCTCACTTTTTGCAGTTAAAAAAGCACTTAATTTTCAAAGAATTGTATTACTATTATAGTTTTATTTAATTTTTTATGTTTTTTCGTTGTTGTTTTATAAATGCTCTTTGACAATTGTTTAAAAAATGTTCAATCAAAACATCCGTTTGTTTTTTAGTCGACTAATCGTTGCGGAGGGCAAGACCTTGGTCGACTAAGGATTTTTTTGGTTGACTACAGCCCTAGTGCGCAGATTAACAAAGTGCTGAAATATATTTTAAAGTATGCCAGTGAGCCTCCGTCTTATCTTTAATCGTCTTATTTTATGTTAAAATATATGCATTATGAACAAAGAACAGTCAATATTTCCAAGCAATGACCGTCAATATTTCCAAGTGTTTTTGTTAATCCTGTGTCGACATTTAGTTGCGAATGGGTCTCCCACTGCTTGATCACTCCCATCATTTCCCCCCGTGGCTTTTGGGAAAAAAAAATCCACCTCCCCGTACAAACTTTTAGGATACTGGGTATCATATTTGCACAATCCATACGCACAAAGCTTCGGCATGTTTCCCTCGTTAGGAAGCTTGCAAGACCCCCTGCGCCTAGTTACGGTTGCTAAGACAGACACAATTGGCCAGTGGCGGTTTTCGGGCGTGGCTTAGCGAATTGTCACTTAGCAAAATTAGCAAAATAGTGAGCTCTGCTAACATGTGACCAAAAGCACAAATCGTATTGGCTGGCTCGTTTCACAGTTAGATTAGAAAGAGATTAGAGTCCCTCTTAATAATAATAAAATTCATTCGCATTGACGACATGCAAACGTTTGTGTCAATCTGAACAGATGCATTAACAGTCATTGGCACCAGTTTTTTGCACCGAATATTTGTTTTAATGTGAACATTCCTTAATTCCCTTCTTTTTCTGCAATATACAGTATTTTAACCACATTAAAAAGAATAAACAAAATTTGCATCCTAGATGGAAAACTATTCCTATTGTAACATTTATAATTAGATTTTTTGCAGCTCTGATAGGAAGCAATTGCAAATTTAAAACTTGCAATTACTAAAATTTTGCCACAATATCATTTTGTACCATGTTGCTGCCAAAATGCGCATGGGTGTTTTTAGTGCTAAAAAAGTCTAGATTCAACACACGCGCATACTATTATGTTGGAGCGCTTGTAAATCAGTAATCTCAAGATTTTCAATGCATGAGTCACACATACACACCAGAAAACTGAAACCTTGCCATGCTTTTTCACAAATCAAATAAGCACCACTCTTAAGTCATACAGTTTCCAATGCAGTTTGTAATCATTCATCCCAGAATTCAATCCAACCGTTAATCTGAACAGTATCTTAATCTTTAATCGGTTTTGTGTCATGACCTTATGTCTTCATCTCAGACAACATCTCTGACAGATATCGCATGACTTAATGCTTGCAAGGTGCACAATCAAGCATGACGGACAGTTTTAAGTACTTTCACACTTTTGGTTACATGTTTTTTGATGTTCATCCGATCTTGGGAATGTACTGTAGATCGAATGCTTTCTCCCACTCTGTACTGTGTCAATATTGTCTGTCTGTCTCCGCCGGGTGGAGAATTCCTCCCTTCAGAATACGTTTAGTATAGGGAAGCCCACCCAACTAGAGTCAGAGACCTTTCAACTGTGTGTGTGTGTGTGTGAGAGAGAGAGAGATCACCCCCACTCAAGCATGCACTGTGAGGTATGTGTTGTTTTCACTATGACTGACAGGTGACAGCACTGAAAATACACACACACATCATAAGCTTTATTAGCAAGAACCTCCTATAGACACAATAGCTTTGATGCTAAAATAATGTTTCATATACAGTAGTTTACCCCAAATCTTAGCACTAAAAAGACATTGTTGCTGGTCGAATTAGTTGCATTTTAGCACTTACGGTTCCATTGTCCCGAAGTGAGTAGGTTTTTTGAATAGGTTTTTGGTTAAATGGCCGAAAGAAGGTCTGTTGTGAACACAAGCACAATTCTACGGCATAAAATACCTCAGTAATACCTTGGGATTTGTTACTTTTTTACAAGCTTTATTTGTCTTGAGAAACGTTGCTAACAAGTGGCTAAATGGGACAACAGGGCTTGTCGAGGACATTAAACGTCATTAGCCGAACAGGTAAACTCATTTACTCGCTTGTCCGCTTTATAATAACACTATTATTTCTCGAACGTCCTGAAGAGTTATTGAAGTTATTGAGATATTGAAGCTTAAAGTGCCCCTGTAATCAATCACTTTATCCCTTAAAACTCATCTTTGACCACCAAAATTACATAATGAAATGTTTTTTTCATTGAATTGTGGTTCTATGAATATGCAAATGATCCCCGCCTCCACTCACTCACTGACACCAGCTCAGAGATCCACTCGTTGATGATCACACGTTGATCTGATTGGTTAAAAGGTAATTTGTGACGCCAGAAACACCAGCGATTTCAAACCGCGTTGTAGAGACTGTATTTGGTCACGGCAGTTTTATGGAGTAAACACTCGACAATGGTTTTGACTGATGAATTTGTACATGGTTTGTCTTAAAGCACATTAAAAACACCACAGACGTATAAACTACATAAAAAATAATTTAAAGTTGTTGTGAATTGTGAAAAGCCAGTGGGAAAAAAAAACTATTAGTTTTTTGTCGAGGAAACCAGTGTGATGTGAACTTATAGGTTGGCCAACAAAAATACATCATTACTGAAGCGCTGTTTTAGATCTAAGGCTAAAGCGAAACATGAATCGGCTAATTTACGTCTCTTTCTAATGGTTGAAATCATTTCAAATGTCCTTACAAGTATGTTTTTAACATGTTTCCCCATATTTATGGCTAAGACTGAATATCCAATGGCTCCCTGACGCCCGCAAATTACAATGTCCCAGAAATCGAGCAAGCGAGAGAAGCTTAAGATGTGTTTTCGATGATCCAATCACAAGGGTTCAGCCAAGACGCGACTCTACCATTTATAGCTGGTTTTATCGTGTGTTAATGCGTCTTCTGTGATCACTTGCGTTCGGATTTCATTGAGACCCTCCCCTCTTATTTCGCCACTCTCAACATTACTGTCACTTTTGAATGAGCAAACCCATGTTATGCAGTTTAGGCATAAATATGAAAGGGTGGGTGGAGAGGAAATTAGTTTTTGCAGGCTGGGATGTCTGATACATGCTTAGCAATTTGCTAAAGCTTAAGCTAACTTATCGGCTATGATTGTACACACACCTGCTTCACACCTGCTAACAATAGCTTATCACACTTATCTATCTCTCGTACTCGATGACATTTCCTCACACACTGTGAATGTCTTCAAAGTAATCTTGATTTGTGTGGGGGGTGGTGGAAATCTGTGTGTGTGTGTGTTTGGGTGGGGATGGCATTTTTCCTCTTTCGCTCATGTTGGATGTCACAATCATTCACATCCTCCATCAAGAAAAATGCTGAATGAAATGTTTGACACATTTTCCTTTTTTCGTACGCTTTTAAAAACATGCAAACTCATTCACACTATTAGCCACAGTCCATCAGAACTAGCGAACAGAACTAGCGATTCGGCAGCACACCGTGAAAACATCATCATACCCAAGACCCTTGATGCCATTACGTTGAAATAACTTGTTAAAACCTGAATATGATTTTTTTTTTGTTCCCAAAAATTAGATGTGCTTCGAAAAAAAAAAAAAACATCCCCTTTAGTTTGCTTTTAGATGCAAACACAATAGTTTGTTTCATTCTTGGTTATTCTATTTTTTTATTTTCCCCCACAGCCGATTTTATTGGTTAACTCTGTCAACTGTCGAGAAAATAAAAAAAAATTCAGACTTCATGTACTCAGTTCTTGACGGATCTGATCGCAACAAACATGCTAACTATCTGTCAGAATGTGCTAATGCTGTCCTAAGGTTACGGTCACTGTGTAGGATAGGTTTAATGCTTTTCGGTAAAATTCGAGGAAAAAAAAGCTTCTTGAAATGAATTAAAATGTGCTTGTATAGTCGAAAGTAAGAAGGCCACCTACATTTCCTTCTCATTTTAAAGTTTGGAGAAGTTAAAAGACATCATATGCTTCCACTCTTCCTTTCATCCTGCCATCGAAATGAAGGAGAAGCCCAATCACGCAGTAAACAAATGTCCTGTTTGCGGAAAAAGCGGAACGTCTCCTAATAAAAGCCATGGGGTTCTGTGAAAGTCTTTCGAAATGTGAATTGTGAAATGTCGTGTTGTCCCTCCGGTCCTCGGCTGTTGTTTTATTTAGATGCCGGTTGCCATAGAGGTGTCTGGTGTTCAAATCTGCTGATGGTTTGAGATATATTAACCCGTCTCAGCGCCGAGACGCTGGTGTTAATTGGATCCTTGACCTCTGACTTTCTCTCACACTCCTTTCCACATCTCTCGGTTTTCGTTTTGTCTCCCAAAACCCCTTAGCACACCTCTGTTTAATCCTGAGCTGTCAACGCTACTTCCTGTAAGCAGCAACATTAGGCTTTAATTAACTCTCCTGACGTCTCTTTCTGTTAGTAGTACTGTAGGCCCGTTCTCTCTAGTTCCCTTGTTCTCATTTGATCATGTCGGGATATTTCTGGTTTAAGTATGTGTGTGTACGTATGTGTACGTGTGCTGTGCATTACCCACTCCAGAAGCTGATTATATGTGGATGTCTGCTTGTGTGAGAGCTTCATCAGTCCAGTGACTCAGCCCAACAGAGCTGACTAATGAAGTGTCTGCTACACATCGCATTTATTTCGACACAGCGACAGCGATTACAGATATATATATATATATATATATATATATATATATATATATATATATATATATGTACACCGCACGGGGGACAACATATAAGACAAAGAATACTGGAAGTGTTTTATTCACATGCTCAGTTTAGCCGTTAGGGCAAGTAAAGGTCGCGTAACTAGCAAATCAAGAAGAACCTGTTAATTTGTGAATTGTATACCTTACCAAATATAGTGGAAATGTTCTTTTTAACCAGACAATATATGACATTTTAAAGTGAATAAGTATTCTTTTAGCCATTTTCAAAACATATATCACATTTTTAATCGATAGAATTAATTAATTTTGCTTTATAAACTGCACAACGCTGCATGTATTTTTATGGTATCTTATGGAAAACGCATGAAGCTGCCAATTTTTTTTTTAATTATGAAAAGATTTAATAAAAAATAGATTTACCATTAGGGCTGGGTATTGAGACAAATTTCACAATTTGATTCGATTTCGATTCACAAGCTTGCAATTCGATTTTGATTACGATTCGATTCAATATTGATTATTTTGGATATCAGTTACAATAAATGGCAATTTTTCTCAAGGGAATCAAATATCTCAACTAATGCTGTAAACTGGCAGTCTAGTTGTAGCCTACTAGGCTTCATTAGCCTAATCTGAAGGTAATAATTAACTGTTTTGTAGCTATACAAACACTTAAATTACCCTTTTATTTATTTTTATAATAAGATTATATGAAATATAAACATTTAAAATGTGGCCAGATTTATTCAATATGCATTAAATATTGAAGAACATTAAGATTATAATGCATATGTAATATGGTGTATATATTTAGCAAAATGCTCCTCTCTAGAGTTATTTTTTTCTAGCTGACTAACGAGTTTATGTGGGTTTTCTGAGGTAAATATGAAGATACATGATATAGATTAAAAGCTGTTTAACTGACGTCTTTCCACGGTTGAAACGCTGATTGAGCGAATCAATGTGTCATGATACGGATTTCGATAAGTTGTACTCTATCTTTAACACACTTTCAGATGCTCATTCATGTTTATTTCGCGCTGTGACTGGTATTATTAACCCGGAAGAGAGATCAGCGCTGCTGCTTCTCTTGAGCTGAGCCAGAACGATCACAGCGCCAAAACTTTATTTATATTTTTGAATCTATAGAGAAAATGGACGTAATTTGAAAATTGAGACTTTGTTTCATATCAATAGTAACAAAGGACAAAGATTAGTGCGATTTTTTTTTTTTTTTTTAAATTTTTTTTGATGCGCGCAGCCGCGATTCAATTATTCATTCATTCAAACGAAACAGGATGACTAATCGATTCTTGAGATTTAAGAAACGATATCGGTTCGTAAAAATGAGCATCGATTAATATCGAGAAATCGATATTTATTACCCAGCCCTATTAACCATACTGTAAAAAATGTTTAAAAAGAGAGAAACTAATTTAACAATCTGAATTAGATAGACAGACAGACAGACTGATAGATAGAAAGAAACAGGCAGGCAGATTCCAGCTCTTTGAAGATTCATAATTGTTAAGCAATCAAGAATTTATTACCAATGACTAAATATTTCTGAAGACTTGATCTGGAGCCCAGGCTTGAAGACATGATCACACTCAAGTGGCATCAGCATTGTGTAAGAAACAATAAGACAGTGGAAAAAACAAGAGTAAAGCTGAATTGAAAGCTCTTGGAGGAGAGTTACGCAAGAACACAGGTGCTACTGTTCAGCACTCTTATCTGATACACACACATACACACACACACACACACTTCTCCTGGCCTGTCTGCATCACATATTTACACCAACTTTAGAAAAACAGGAACATCGTGCTCATGAAAATATCTGCTTCCCTTTTCTCCATCCCCTCTAACACAAGACAAAGGCATTTTTCATGAGTGAGCATGAAGGATGTGTGCATGAAGGATGGTGTTTGGGGAACTCAGATCCGATGGGAGAGCTTAAATACACGACAACATGAAAAACAAATTTATGGGTGACCCCAGTTGTGCCCGTGAGGGTCACGGTGCCGTGACGTGCCATGAAATGGTGTGTTTGTGAGTGTGTGTGTACGTGGATATTTTGTGACTGGGTCCCGTGTTTTCCGTTTCTTGGAAAGGAAATGGTACCTAGCGACAAGATGAAAACACAGGAAGTGCAAACTGCGTTCCACACATTCCAGCATTGTCTCAGTGTGTGACACACACACACTTGTAAACTAGAGAACAAAAGCAGACACATGTAGCAGTTGTATGATGATAAACATTAATTTGGCTGTTAATACATATATACACACACACACATGCAAATCTCTACTTATTGAATTTGGATATAATTGACAACATTGTATTAATAATATTCTAAAATATATGATACTCTACTCGAATCCTTACATTTGCATGTCATTGACACGGTATTAGCATACAGTCCTTATAATAATAATAATCCCTTTTTAGATATTTTTGTTAATGCAGTCAGGTCATCTGCATAACGAACGGATGATGTCACGTTTAAACCTTTTTAATGAAGTTGACCCTGAGTCTGTCTTGCCACACAAACACGCACACACTGTATTTTGACTCATTTTAATGGAGAGCAAATCTCTGTGGACTTGCATAAGCCTCTGATCTCTCTCTCTCTCTCTCTCTCTCTCTCTCTCTCTCTCTCTCTCTCTCTTCTGAGTACTGTGAGTGATGTTATTTTCTTAGAAAGCCTCCAGTGAAGCATCTGTTCTCTCCTCATTAATTTCACCTTTTCTTTCTGTGACTTAAAGTAATTCATCAAAAATGTTGCAAAGGACATTCAAATCAGGACACCTTTGGGTTGTTTATATGTTGATAACCATTATAAAAACTTTTTAAGAAGGATCAGTGTACTTGGATTGCCTAAGGTCAGTTTCGCTAATACTATATGTTCATACTTAGTGTCAGTGATTTGAACAAACCACTAACGCTAAAAGCCAATTTATACTTCTGCGTCAGGTGCGCGCAGTAGGTACGGCGTAGCATACGCACAGACGCGTCCCATACCGTGTACCCTTCGCCGTTGCCTGACGCGCACCTCTTCAAAAATGTAACTACACGTCGCGACGACGCGGACCGCAAGATCGGTGATTGGTCGGCTTGGTAGCATCGCATTTCCTCCTACGCATTTCCGCACGTACCTTCTCACGCATTTACACACGCACCATCTCCTCCGACGTCTTCTCTCGTTTCTGCCTTTCAGTTTTAGTAATTTCACTAAAATGAACTGTTTTTCCACCCCAATAAGCTCCAACTCCAACATGATCCGCTCTCTTTCAGTCACTATTGCTTGTAGTAACCTAGCCGCGAGGAATCTAAACACAGTGGAACATTAAAACCCTCCGCCGCCTACTAGCGTTTCGGAGCAGTGCTGCAGAGCAACCAAGACCTGAACGCAGAAGTATAAATGCTCACAACGGCGTCGCCTACGTGCGAAGCCAACGCCGTACACTACGGCGTACCCTCGACGCAGAAGTATAAATTGGCCTTAAGTATTAAAGCTTCAGCACAGCTTGTCCTGCACCGATTGCTCTATGGATATGTGTGTTACATGTTGCATCAAATTGTGTGGCTAGAAGCTGAAGCATGCGATAATAAAAATACAGTCTTTGCACCTATGTAGCCGGTTCTACTCGACCCACTCTGAGTGGGATTCGAACCAGGGTGGCTCCATTTCTAGCTCTAAAATGGACAGAAACCTGACAAATGTCTTTAAATACAACATCTGAACAATGTCCTGAGGTGTGGTAACATATCGGTTACCTAACGTAACCTCGGTTCTCTCTAGAAGAGGTAACGAGTATTGCGCATGTTAGCAGGAAAGACTCATCTGTTCGAGATATTGATGCCTAAAAAAATATCCTAGATTTTGTATTCATTGTCAACGCAGTGCATCAGCTAGCAGACCTAGACCAGGCTGTCTAGCGTACTCATAGGCTGCCCTGCGGGAACTGCAGCAGCCTACCACTGAGCCCGATGTGACATGTTCAATTCTGCTGGACAATGCCCATGAGGCCATGCCTCTGGTGGAATGAGCCCTGATTGCAAGGGGCATTGCAGACCTTTCGACGCATAAGCGGCAGCTATAGCATCCACAATCCATCTGGACAGGCTTTGTTTCGAGGCGGCGAGACCCTTGGTGCGCCCACCAAACGAAACGAAAAGCAGCTCACGCCTGAAAGGGGCGCAGCGCGCAGTGTAAACCCTCAGCACCCTGACAGGGCAGAGGACATTAACATTGCTCTCGCTATCAATTGATGGCAGGGCCGATAGAGAAATGACCTATGCTCTGAAAGAAGTGCCAATCACTTTAGGAACATATGAAGAGATTCAACCAGGCGCTCAGTGATAGGTGCTCTTGGGATAGGGGAAGGATCCACTGAAAGAATATGCAGGTCCCAGGCGCTCAATGAATGGATGAGGAGAAGGTGAAGATTAAAAAGCCTTTATTGAGACTGGCTTATATCATAATAAAAAAAGTTTCAGGCCAACATGTTTCGACCAACAAATGGTCTTCTTCAGGGCCAAGTGTGTTACTTGTCATTGATTGATCAAATCAAAATGTCATTGATTTCAATATGAACTCAAAAATGTCTCATTGAAATTGTTAGTGTAGCCATTTTTGTTTCTTTAGCTCAACTGATATGTAATGTCAAGGAGTTTGATTCTTGGATAAAACTTGATCGTTTGATTTCTAAACATCTCACTCTGCCACTGTAAAGAGCACACTATGTGTTGTCACCCTCGCAGCTGTTTTCATTTTGTGTTTTCTGAATGACTCTAGACGCGTGCAGCAAACAGCTGTTTGACTCTAAAGAATGAGTAATTACCATTCACTCTCTCATTTCAAGATGTTATGTGCGAGTGTATGTGTTTCTCCAGGGAGCGATGGTCTGCTTGTCAAAGGAAACAGCTGTCATTTGAGTAACGGGGCGACTGAAAATATAGAAGTAGAGATATGGAGAAATGCACCGTCACGCTCCTTAAAAATGAACGACAGAACAGAGATTCACTTTCAAAACTAGTGTGAGTTCAATCAAAATAATCTTTAAATGTGATGTTTGTGTCATCTAATCTGATGGATGGATATCTCACCTGTATTTTCCCCACCTGGCTGTGGGCTGAAGGCCAAAACACATATACACACTTTTTTTCTAGTTGCATGGGTGTTTTTCTCAATATGCTGCATGATTTGTGGTCAAATTGATGTCTGTAAGTGGCAGGAGAAGTTACTTGCCGAAGTTCAAATCCCTCTTGTACTTGTTTCACATCTGGCTCGTACAGAAACAGCTGTGTCTGCCACGTTGTCCTCAGGATTTATGGCCCACCTTCACTCATCCCTCGTTCCTCTACATCAGGTGCATCGTCTTCCCAGCTATTTCGCTTCCTACACTTACACCTTCACCTTTTCATGCACCTCTTCGTCTTTAATCTCGGTCTCTTGATCTCCCGAAGTCTCGACCCTCATCGTACCTTCCTTTAATTTCCACCCGTCCCCCTATATGCCTCTCATGACCTGTTTCAGATCTGTCACTCACAACTGCCTCTTGAACTCTACTACCACCATCATCCCATCTGTTTTGCCCTCTCCCATCTTTCCTTTTGCACTTTCATTCACACCCTTTCCCTCTCACCCTGTTTTCATTAACCACCATCCATTAAGCCTTTTTACATTTCTGTCTTTGTTCTGTGCCACCTTAAGCTTGTTACAGCAATATCACGAAAAACATTATTTTCACAATGTAAAGATCTCACCAGTTCACCATTTAATTGAAATTATGCTGCAGAAATGGACCAATTAGAAAGGGCTGTGGTTATGAGGTCACAACCACGAGGATAAATAGACCCCCTTTATGATTGACTCGACTAGAGACACTACTTGACTTGAAATCTTATAAAGGCCATTTCCTTAAGAAAAAGTACTTCGACCGACCACGTTTCGCAACACTCGTGAATTCAATATTCATCATTAGGAAGGTCAGTGGAAATGGTGCAGAAAACCTTGTCTGACATTATACTGTAAATGAACCTCACTGGGTTGCTACAAAAGTTGTCCTTCAGTCTCGCCCCCCATCCCTGGCTTGAGCGAGCCATCAGAAGAAAGACGAGTGCAAGTTCCCCTTCAGCAATACATTCCTTCATGCTCTATCTTTTTAAGTTTGGCTAACCTCCAAACTCAAGCAAGTAGTAACAGTCAGAAAAACTTCTGATGTACCTTTACAGGCCCTCTGTTCAGCTCACTTTGCATTCCTTTTGCTGTTTTCTGAGAGCCTGCTTTTGTTTTAGTGATGACTGGTTGACATTAGGGTGGGAGTTTAACAACCACCACTGTAACGCCTAGGTGGTTGCCAAGGTGTCATGCTGTTGCTAACATGTCCTAAGTGGTTTTAGCACATTGCACTGTGGTTGCTAGAGTTTTAGCTGGTTGCTGTGGTGTTGTTATTGCTAAGGTATTCTATGTAGTTTATGTATATTGAAGATGTAAATTCTAAAATGTACAATGTAATAGAGTATTCTGGTTAGTTTCCAGGGTGTTGCAAAGTTTAAGTTTTTATGAGTGTTTTTTTTTATAATGGTGCTATGCAGTGTCAAAGTGTTTAGGTGGTTGCCATGGTGTTATGTGTATTATCTATTTGTTTTTCACCATTGTTATACAGGTGCCAGAATATTCCAGTTGGTTACCAGGGTGTTGCTAAGTTGTTCTAAATGTGTGTTTTTTGTTATTATAGTGCTATGCAGTTGTAATGGGGGTTTAGGTGGTTGCCAGTGTGTTATGTGGTTGCAGAGGTGTTTTTAGTGGTTTTTTCCATTGCTATGCAGGTGCCAGAGTGTTCCAATTGGTTATCAGGGTGTTGGTAAGTTGTTCTAAATGTGTTTTTTTATTATTATGGTACTGTGCAGTTGCAAAGGAGTCTTAGGTGGTTGCCAAGGTGTTATGTGGTTGCAGAGGTATTCTGAGTGTTTTTTTTCCTCATTGCTATGCAGGTACCAGAGTTTTCCAGTTGGTTACCAGGGTGTTGCTAAGTCATTTTAAATGTGTTTTTTATCATGTTGCTATGCAGTTGCAACAGGGTTTTGTGTGGTTGCCAGGGTGTCATTATGCGGTAAGGTATTCTATGGTGTTTTTTTTTTAGCATGTTACAATGCAGTTGCTAGGGTGTTGCAGGTTCTGTTAAGGTGTCACTGATATTATCACTTGTTTTATCATGTGACCATTTTGAAAAGTAATAGCACACCTTCTCAGCAAACTGCACAAACTGAGGTTCATGTCTGTACAAGTTAAGTTAACTTTAGCCACTTAGCATCAGTCTCGGATTGGTCCTTAGACATGAAAGGCTACATTCGTGAAAATATACTATATAAAAAGTATGTATATATATATATATATATATATATATATATATATATATATATATATATATATATATATATATATATATGTTGTTTTGTCTGCGATGCTTGTTAATGGTTTTGTTGTGCTTGATGTTGTTCTGCTTTTAGCCAAATTTGAGGTCGGACTCTCCTTATAGCTGCGCTCAGTGCTAAAGTTAGGGCGTGCATGCAGTATTCATGAATGCCCGCTTTCCATCATGGTGATGGACTACAGCTCTTTATATAGCTGCAGAACGACTGATGAGGGTCGTCTGGTGCTGCAAGACCTCCTCACTGTGAGTGTGTTCATGTGATTCATCATGTAAATGGGTCCATTTGCCACGGAAAGACACAATTAGCCATGAGACTAATGACTTAATGATCTTTCCAGCTAGTGTTATCATGATGTCAGGCTCTGTGCAAAAACTCTATATGTAAAATGCACTTCAGTGGTAGGGTTTTTGGATGGTTGCCAGGGTGTTGCTATGTGGTTGCTAGGGTATTTTTTTTACAAAATTGTTATGTGGTTGCTAGGGAGTTCAATGTGTTATCAATGAGTATTGTGCAGTTGGGAATGTGTTTCGAATGGTTCTAGCTCTCTGGTTGCTAAGGTATTAAGTGTTTTTTTAGCACATTGCTCTGTGGTTACTATGGCGTTCATGGTGGTTGACAGGGTATTGATATGTGAATGCAAAGGTATTCTAAATGTTTTTAGCACATTGCTATGCAGTTGCTAGGGTGTTGATATGTGGTTTCTAAAGTATGCTAAGTGTTTTTTTAGTAGCGTTGCTTTTCAGTAGCTAGGGTGTTCTGGGTGGTTTCCAAGTTTTTTTTATGTGGTTGATAAGGTGTTTTAATAGTTTTTAGCATGTTGCTATGCATTTCCAATGGTCTACTAAGTGGGTTTAGATACTTAGTGGTTGCTAGAGTGTTATGGGTGGTTGTCAGGGTATAATGTGTTTTTTAACACATTCTGAGTGATTTTTTGTGTGTTGAAAAGCAGTTGCTAAGATGTTCTTGGGGATTGACAGGTTATCATGCAGCTGTGGTGATATAGGTGATTTTTAGCCCATTGCTATGCAGTTTCTTTATTGTGATGGGTGTTGCCAAAGTGTTGCAGTGTTTGCAGTTACAAATATGTTCTGACTGGTTTTGAGCACATTACTATGTGGTTTCAAGGTTGTTCTGCATAGTTGCCAGGGTGTTATGCAGTTGCCAATGTTCTTCTAAGCGGTTTTTAGCTCATTGCTGTGCTGTAAAAGTATGTCATGAAGTGATTTTTAGTAGCTATGTTATTCTGGTTGGTTGCTAAGTTGTTGCTACTGCTGGAAAGGGAAACTTTCACACTTGTAATTTAAAAGTGGGGTTTGCGCTGCTTTTTTTTCCTGGGGTTATCAAACCCTGCTCGTTTATTTGCATTGTGTGTTGAATTTTTAGAAAATAATGCCCAAGGAGGTAATACTGCCACAACACGAAGCAGAGCGTCATTGCGCTTCACAGCATCATTGCCCGCCAGTATGGGCGTGGCTTAGCATATATAAGCAGGGTTCGGAGTCTCTTTCTCTAATTTTTCATATCTTCAGCGAAGCTCTACGCATCGCTGGATCTAGAGAGAAGCCACCGCTGTTGAGAAAGCAACAAGCCAGCGCCTGAAGAAGCCGGCCGTCTTTGTCACCTTCAGCCATCCATGCAAGCTACACTATCTGGCAATGTATCCTTTCTTGCAAAACTTACTGAGAGACTTATTAACTTACTAAAAGACGAGAGAGCATCTTTATCAAGATGCCTCACACTTCCTGCGGCTCGTTCAGAGCCCCGCTCAGCGATAGAGACCGCCATGTGATCTGCGCTCTCTGTCTGGGCCAGGAACACGCAGCTATCGCCCTGTCAAGGGGTTGTGAGCTCAGCGATACACTTCTGATGTCGATCCTGCGGACTCGACTCGAAGTGTTCAACCCTCAAGTTGTCACTCCGCCCTTTGAAGGACTATGCCAAAGAAGCGCCGTTCTCAAAGGCCGTCGGAGCATGTGGCCACCGCAATGCCCTTGCCGGACTCTCTCCCTTGAGCCTTGTTCTCACCTTCTCCGCCTCCCCTCACAGACGCACGGCTGCCACTCACAAGCTGCACTGCCGTTGTTTTCAGATGCAAATGCTTGCCGAAATGACTCCCTCAAGCATCTATCCCTCCTTCCAAAGTGATCAGGACGTCGAATATGTATGCAAGTCTCGTCTACGCTTCGCCCAAGGTGTTGCTCGCGCATCACAAAGTGATCATAAGACACTCCCCATTCATGGCAATCGGGTTGTCATACATGAAACAGCCCATCACGGCTGTCAGCGAGCCGCCGTATTCAATCACAGAGGGCGGGCGCATTGTGCCCACACCTCCGGTTCAGTTTCTAGGGCCCACACAGTGTGGCGATCAGAACTAGTGTTGTCACAGTACCAAAATTTCAGTATTTGGTACCAATACCAATAAAAATTCACGGTTCTCGGTACCAATTTCGGTACCAAAGCTTAGTTTAAATTTACACATATTTAAGTGTTTATCACGGTTACAAGTATGGAAACTGTACATTTGTATTATAAACACTTTAGAAAAAGATTCGATAAAATGACCTAAAATAAACAATAGTATACACTCCTCACAATTAAGAATAAGCAAAGTATTTTGCTCAGGGGAAAAAAATACGAGAAACAGGAGATGTCATGTGCTCTTTATTTACTATCATAGCTGTCTATGTGAAATAATTAATAATTTTCCGGTCATACTTCATTTATTTAGCGCTTTTAACAATGTAAATTGTTCCAAAGTGGCATTACATTGATGATAGGAAATTAATTAAAGTAACAGATTGTTCTGGCTTTATGGCAGCTCTAAAATAAAGTTATTTTTCCAGTTACAGGTACTGAGGGAAATATTTAGTAGTTATATAAGACACCATATCAAAGATTAAAAAGACTTTTCACCGAGTGAAACAGTAATGCGCACCAATGCTTTGTGTCCAATCCTATTCCTCGAGGGCCAATGTCTTTAGCTCCAGTGTGCACTTACACACTTGCCTTGAGGTTCCTCGTTATCCTCAAGATCTTGACTAGCTGGTCATGGTGTGTTTACTCTGCAGAACAGTAGCCTTCCATGAGCAGGATTGGACACCCCTGACATCATCCAAAGTCTCAAAATACAGTAGATAATGTAGAACTACACCACCCTCTGGTGGTCACTGTGGAAACAGCAGCCCAGAGTTTCTGTGAGTTCTCTTTTGTTCTTCAGTGTCCTTCTGTGTTTGCTGAATAATAAACCACTAATATTCTTTCTGGAGAGCATCCTGGAGAGGTTGGATGGAAAACATTTGTGTTTAAATCTTGTGTATGGAGAACATTTGTGCTTCTGTTCAAATCAGGCTCAGGGCAATTCATGTACCCATAATCCATTTCTACATTCAGACAGCAATCTTCTTGCCAAGCTTTCTGGGTAGTTCTGACAGAAGTTGCAGGATTCGGCAAGTATCCCTCTGAGCATGGGAGGACTAGGTCATGGAAGTTGGGCTGGAATGTACCATCTATTCGCATCACATTCCCAGAGGACTGAAGGCATGGATCATCAACATGCAAAACCACTCGATCACCATCAATTCCACGGTAGAGGTTGTTTCCATTGGAGTTCAAGGTATTTTCTGAATTGCTGCGTGGAAGAAGTCATATTCATGTTCAGAACTTACATTTTTATCTGTTACTTAAGAATTTTAGGACTTCCCATTTACAAAATTACAGAGCATTCCAGGAATGAAAAGTTGTCTTACAATGAGGAAAACTGTGGACGGACATCTATAATCTGAGCGTTGCTTATTTCTGGATCCTTCAGTTCGGTACAGCAGGGTAAGTGGTCCATCTGAGGATGCTAGCAGAAAACAGGATGCTCGCTCAGTTAGCTTATGACCGAGTTCTGGGTTAAAAAGATTATAGGCATCGTTTACACGTGCTATTATTAATTTGACAAGAATTGGAAATCAACAAATTCAAGAGTCCCAAAAAAATCTTGCAGTCGATTGCATTCGGTGGTAGTCAGACATTGGGCCCTATTTTAACGATCTAAGACAGTGCATGGTCTCGATGCAAGAGCACATTCGCTACTTTAACAATGGGAAAAATGGTCGGCCATTTTCAGATCAGAGTCTCATCTCCCATTTCTTTTAAAAGCCATAGCAACAAATCAACAACCGATGGTTTCCACCGGATGAACACTCGGATAAAAAACCATCACAAATTTGATGCCAGGAATGGTCATAGAGATGTGTTCTACGTTACCAGGTCAACCTACCTGTGACACCTCTGAGACTTTGCTGTGGACAGGAGATGGAAGAGACACGTCCCATTCTCTCAGTCTTCTGAAGAGAGAAGAAAGACTTCCACTTTCTATCTTTGCAATTCATAAATATGAAAGGAATCAAATTTTATTTACCTCTGAAGAACAACCAGAATGATGAAAACTACGATGGAGACGGCTGATGCGAGGGTTGCGATGAGGAAATACAGGAGAAATGCAACTAGATTTGGTGCAAGAGGCTCTGAAGCAAAAACATACATTGTTAAGGTTTGTGTAATGTATCATGGTTTCTTGTACTGTAAAAGACTGTAGATATGTAGAGACCAGGCTGTGTGGTCCAGTAGACAGGGTCAGTCCACTCTGAGGGATATCCAGTGTAACGCCATCCTAAACGTCTGGTTGAGCTCACATTACAGCGAACCTGAGCCTGGTACTCTGAGGAACCCTTGAGAGAACTCTCTGATATAGCAAACACCATCTCTCCATCAGATAGAAAGGTGCTCTTTACATCCTCCTACAGACAAAGAGGAAGTTAACATATATGCTCTAGAAAATAAAACTGGCTGTTTATTCAGCTACAGCACTTTTGAGCACTTTAGAAGATAGACTCTTTTAAAAACACTTTTTACACACTTCTGCTAATACTGCCCAAAAGTGTGTATATATATTTATATACCCTCACCTAAAGGATTATTAGGAACACCATACTAATACTGTGTTTGACCACTTTTTGCCTTCAGAATTGCCCTAATTCTATGTGGCATTGATTCAACGAGATGCTGAGAGCATTCTTTAGAAATGTTGGCCCATATTCATTGGATAGCATCTTGCTGTTGATGGAGATTTGTGGGATGCATATCCAGGGCACGAAGCTATTGGGTTGAGATCTGGTGACTATGGGGGCCATTTTATTACAGTGAACTCATTGTCATGTTCAAGAAACCAATTTGAAATGATTCGAGCTTTGTGCCATGGTGCATTATCCTGCTGGAAGTAGCCATCAGAGGATGGGTACATGGTGGCCATAAAGGGATGGACATGGTCAGAAACAATGCTCAGATAGGGCGTGGCACATAAACAATGCCCAATTCGCACTAAGGGGCCTAAAATGTGCCAAGAAAACATCCCCCACACCATTACACCACCACCACCAGCTTGCACAGTGGTAACAAGGCATGATGGATCCATGTTCTCATTCTGTTTACGCCAAATTCTGACTCTACCATCTGAATGTCTTCAACAGAAATCGAGACTCAGACCAGGCAACATTTTTCCAGTCTTCAACTGTCCAATTTTAGTGAGCTCTTGCCAATTGTAGCCTCTTTTTCCTATTTGTAGTAGAGATAAGTGGTACCCAGTACCCAGTCTTTTGTTGTTGTAGCCCATCCGCCTCAAGGTTGAGCGTGTTGTGGCTTCACAAATGCTTTGCTGCATACCTCGGTTGTAACGAGTGGTTATTTCAGTCAAAGTTGCTTTTCTAACAGCTTGAATCAGTCGGCCCTTTCTCCTCTGACCTCTTGCATCAACAAGGCATTTTCGTCCACAGGACTGCCCCATACTGGATGTTTTTCCCTTTTCCACACCATTCTTTGTAAACCCTAGAAATGGTTGTGTGAAAGTTCCAGTAACTGAGCAGATTGTGAAATACTCAGACTGGGCCGTCTGGCACCAACAACCATGCCAGACCCAAAATGGCTTAAATCACCTTTCTTTCCCATTCTGACATTCAGTTTGGGGTAATGCAATAGATAATTGCATTAATGAGAAATTGAACAGGTGTTCGTAACAATCCTTTAAGTGAGGATATATATATATATTGTAATATTTATGTTAACGGTAAATTAAAGTATCAAAATAAAACATATTAAGGCATGATAAAAAGTATATGAAAGAATGTGACCATAAGAAAAAATTACATTTTAATTATAAACTCCTAGGACAGAAAATTGCCAGTTTAAAAGTTGAAGAAACAACCTTAAATAAAATAATAATAATAATAATAATAATTGTTAATAAATATTGCCTAGAAAAGTAGTCAAATACTCACAGGAGTTAGTATGCTCCAGTACTTGAGTTCAGTGGTGAGAGGTACAGTACGGTACTTTGTCAGAGTCCAGTTCAAGATCCAGTCTTCTCCTCTCAGTTCAACGCTCAGACCCGTGGGAATTGCGGGCTGGACTAGACGACGGACAGACCCGGATCAATAACAATTTAATCAATACAGCTTTCTGGAATACTTGACTGTGATTGGTCAATTGCAGCATTCAGCATGCAAGTATTTCTCAAGAGGGATTATTTGTACTAACTGTGTTGGTAAGACCGGATCACTTTGGTCACCGGGGTTGGCGTGAGTCGCACCTGCAGCACTCCAGGCTCAAAGATGCTGAAAACACCAACCGTCCTCAAAAAGCCTTCTTCATTTGTGACCTGCACCTTCTCAACACAGTACCACTCAGCCCTGAAAGAGAGAGACTACACTTGTCAGAGGTAAAGACATCTTTCACACGATCTATAACGCTCTCAAACACTCACGGCGCAGTGGAGTGCGTCCGGTAGGATAGCGTGTATGTGATGTATCGGGTCAGATCTGTCTTGAGATCCCAGCTACAGCTTACATTCTTCCCGCCGTTGAGCACACAGTGTAGGTTAGATGGACCAGGGAGAGCGTCTGAAATAAATAAGGGTCTATAGTACTCCAGGACACCAGGGGGCTCCACTTGATCACAGTTTGACTGGGTTTCTCTTTATACTCACAGTCAGATATCAGTTCTTGCCCTTCAAACAACGACTCGCCGACCTCGGTTTTATTCTTGCTGCCTTCCATGTCTTTTTGTGTTGATTTGGTGTGAATTTTCTCGCCTTTTTGATCCTGGACTATTTTGTGATTAATCTCCACCTCCAAAAGTGCAATATATAATTCGGTTAGCTTTACCAAAACAACAAAAGCAATTTTTGTTGAGATTAAATCACAAAGAACTGGAGGAAAGTCTTTTCAACATGCTCGTGGAGATTCGTAACTAGTTTAAGTTTCGAACAATTTGAGGCTAATTTGTATGAATTTGTACAATATCATTTGTACGTTTTCATACAATCTGTTGGGGTGTATCTTCACTGTAAAAAAAAGTTGCTGCCTTAAATTTTTAAGTGCAATCAACTTGGATGTTTAAGTCATTTCAACTGAATGAGTTGAATCTGGAATAACTTAAAAAAAAGTTGAAAATTGCTTAATTTATTGATCACATTTTTTACAGAGTTCATGCTTATTTTTTTCCCAAAAAATATTCGTACGATTGTACGATTCATAAGTTTTCGTACGATCCACATCATACAGAATTGCCACCTCGTAAAATAGTTTACTCATAAGAACAGGGTTGGTCTTTTTGACAAACATGAGGAAGTCATAAGGGAAGAAGCACTTTTCATGTCAGTTTAGAGTGACTTCTGACTGAAAGCATGGTCATTTTGACACTCACAGAGCGCTCTTGTCCATGCAGTCTGAAGGGGTCAGAGGTCAGACGTGAGGGAGTGGGGGTGTCGTCTAGCTGGTCAAAATTCCAGTTTGGATCCGCATCTTCTGGGGAAGTTAAAAGTAGACTTAGCTTGAGCTTGTGTAACACAAATAGGCAGTGCTTAAGTATGTCTATGGTTAACGTTTACTGGACTAATTGTACCAAATGTTGTGAGTCTGAAGGTTTTGGAAATGCCGGAAGAGTGTGGCGTGTGGAAGAAGAACACGTCATCGAAGCCGATGGCAAACAGAGATGTGTTATACCGACAACAAACTCTCTCCTGCCCAGTAGGATTCTGGGAAGGCTTATGAGTCTGAAGTTGAACACAAGGTGATAGTCTGGAATAATGCAAAAATAAGCAATCGGTATATTTCACAGTTTTAACTTGTGAATTATTTCGCTTATTTTTAATCATTTTAAATGATTTTCTGATAGAATTACTAAAATTTTAGTGTATACTACTACAGAATTATGCTTGATTCACTGTTATCCCTACAATAATACTACTATTACTAATAATTACTATTAAACTGTATTAAGCTACTACTGAATTTTACTATTATGACTCTTCTACCACCAAATTATTATTATTGTTTTACTATTAGAATAGTATAGATAAATGAACTAAAGTATATTTAGGACAGAAACTAACTTTGTTGCATCATATAGAGTGTTGTGCAATCTGATGTTTGGGTCTCACCGGTGGTCATCCGGGTCCATGTGGATCAGAGACAGTGGGATTTGAGGATCGTGCCTCCAGCTGCAGTGAATGTGGGAGCGGTAGTCATTACGGCACTCCAAAGAGTCGAGAGCAGAGGATTCTGGGAACAGAAGACATAGAAAAAGCTGAAAATCTGGTAATTTCTCCATGTCATAATTGCCATTGCCGTAATTTTGAGATGACAACACATGATGTTCAACTCGGAGCAGTCCACGTCCTCGGACTGGGAATTATCCCTTTTTATTGCAAAACTATCAACACTCATTTGTGATGCATGCAGCAAAAAATACTGTGAAACAACTCCCACCTGGAGCAAATGTGCCATGTTGAGGACATCCTGTGAGGGCTGACGTCCACAGTGCAGTCAGAGTCAAGAAGAAAGAGACGCCTGGACTCATGGAAAACTCGGTACAACTGCAGGTGACCAGGAGATGTTTGATATTCCCTAACAAACAAAAAACACATTGCGGGCAAATAATGAAAGATGAGTCCGAATCCTCTGTCAATGGACAGCAGCAGAAACAGAAGCTCACCATCAAATGATCAACCGCTGTCTCAGGAGTCTTCACTGCTGGGTTGAACCTCCTCAAGTGTTGTCAACTTATTTCAGCCTGTGCCAACTTGACCGCAAATGTGTTTACTTTGCCACAAACTGTCAAAACTGCTTGGCTTGCAGATTTCAATGTGCCATATGATTCCTTCCCCAAATTTAAAACTACATAAAAAAATATAATATGCTAGTCTTATAATCTTTTATATCTAATAAAAATACATTTATAATATATATATAAATATATATATATATATACATTATATTGTACATTTAATATATTTCATTTGCTATGCTATTTTTCATATTCATATAAAAACATTACCTTTTTAAATAGAATCATTAAATTATTAATTACTTATTTAATTATACAATAGATCTTATTTTTTTAATTCTACTTATTTAATAGTTGTTATTATTTGTAATACTGCATTAATATTGTTATGTTAACTTTATTTATTAAATAGCTTAAAAGTTTTAACTAAGAAAAAATTAAATATTAAATCTTAATTTCTATTTATGTTTTTTTAAATTAATGAAATCAATATTAAAAAAAAATAAACAATGAAATATCAAATGGAAAATAAATATATTATATATTTATATACTATACATATGTTAAGTTCTATTGTTAATTTAACTGCCTATATTTTGTTATCTTAATAATAATATTCAAACTTAATTATTAAATGGTTAATTATTTAATAGTTATTATTTGAAAAATATTGAAATACTGCATTAATAGTGTTATGTTAACTTTATTTATTTAATAGCTTAAATGTTTTAATTAGTAAAACGATTAAGTATTAAATAAATAATTAGTATTATAGCACTAATTTAATATATAATATCTTAATTTTTATTTATAATGTTTTTTTTCTAAATTAATGAAATCATAGTCATTTTTTAGAAAAAATAATAAACATTAAAATATTAAATGGAAAATAAATATATTGTATTTATATACTAGAATTATATTATGTTCTATTGTTAATTTAACTGCCTATATTTTGTTATCTTCATTTTAAAATATTCAAACTATTAATTATTAAATGATTAATTATATTATTCAATTTTACATTAAAAATAGAATAGAGATATATTATATATGATTCAATTTGTGTTGTCTTATCATTTCAGAGGCCTAGTTTACTACCAGATGAAAAGTAATAATGAACACATTTTGAAGCATCATTTTGTTGTACAGTTTAGGGTTACTCTATTTTAAGGTGTCCTTGCTAGAGTGTTATTATATATTTAAGTAAGTAATAATAATAATAATAATAATTGAGTAATAATAATGAACTACATGTACTTACAATAGAATTAGGTTTGGTTTAGTTGCAAGTAATTATGCATAATTGAATTACTACATGTAATATGGACACTGTAAAATCAATTGTAACCCAGTCTTGTGGTCAAGTTGAATACCTCCAGCTAGAGGTTTGTTGAAATCACAAGCCCTGATTAATGTGTTCGTGAAGCTTGCCTTAGCAAACACAGCTAATGATTAACTGCAGCTTATTTGGTTTCAGGACATTTCTCACACTGATTTATCCGTCCGATCAGGCTCCTTCCACATGTCAATGTATCAACTTTATGTGTGTGTGGGTTTGTGTGTGTGATGTAAATATACGTACGTGTGAGATATCAGCGCCATTCCCTGTTTCACTTTAATGAATAAAATCGACATATTCAGAAGTGCGAACATATGTCATTAAAGTCAAGATGCGCCACACATCAAGTCACCCATGATTTATGAAAATACTTTTCCTGCCAAGAAAGGAATTGAAAGAGGAAGTTGGCTAAACACTTCAAAAACCAAAAAAGTGAAACGCTACAGATGTCACACCATTACTGCTTATAATAATTTAGAAGAAAATCTGTATTTATTAGCACTGAAAATATAGATTGTATAAAATACATTCAGCATTAGATTCCACTGTGAAATACTGGTTTCGATAGAGAATTAGACACCCAGAAATGAACATTTCAGCACTATTTTCTCACCCTCTTATCCAATTTCTGCTGGTTGCACATTTCCATAAAGCAAAAAACAGAAACTTAAACTTTTACACTTCAAATAGACACAAATGCACCCTAAAAATGGGCTCTATGCTGATTTACTGTAGTAGTCTTTTCTTCCAGTGAGCTGTGAACCCTCGCAATCGTATCAGTGAATTAGTAAATTGAGAACCGAATCAGTCTGATTCATGAATGAATCATTCAGACCAGCATTCTGACTCAAAAGAACGATTCAAGGCCAGTAATGGGATATATTGACAATACAATATTGAAAAAAGTATTTACGTTAGTTACTTGTTATGGAAAATAATGCGTTGCATTACTTTTGCGAAACTTTATCTGGCAAATGTTGTTTCTTACAAATGTAAAGGCCCATAAAAATGTATATAAAATTATATATAAATAGTTTTTTGTAATGTTTTGCCCCTAATGCCTGGTTCAGATTACACCATTTTTTTTTGTCTGTTACGATAGTCACTTTGTCAGATTACGCATTTTTTTTTTGTCTGTTACGATAGTCACTGTGTCAGATTACGCTTTTTTTTTTGTCTGTTACGATAGTCACTTTGTCAGATTACGCAATTTAGTCACTGTCAGATTACGCAATTTTTTTGTCTGTTACGATAGTCACTTTGTCAGATTACGCGTTTTTTTGTCTGTTACGATAGTCACTGTCAGATTACGCGTTTTTTTGTCTGTTACGATAGTCACTTTGTCAGATTACGTGATTTTTTTTGTCTGTTACGATAGTCACTGTCAGATTACGAGATTTTTTTTGTCTGTTACGATAGTCACTGTCAGATTACGCGATTTTTTTGTCTGTTACGATAGTCACTTTGTCAGATTATGCGTTTTTTTTGTCTGTTACGATAGTCACTGTCAGATTACGCGATTTTTTTTGTCTGTTACGATAGTCACTGTGTCAGATTACGCAATTTTTTTTGTCTGTTATGATAGTCACTGTGTCAGATTACGCAATTTTTTTTTTGTCTGTTACGATAGTCACTGTGTCAGATTACGCGATTTTGACTCCTAAAATCTTGTGGTGTCGTGGTCAAGACACGTCAGACTACACGTTGCTTCCTGACCAGTCATTGCATGCCGTCTTTAACGGAGCATGTGATGTCATCGAGAAGGTGAAACTAGTAGCGAGTGACTTCCGGAATTTAACTTAAACAAACAATGGATGAAGCGGTGAGTGTTGTTTTGGCTGTACTGTGTTCAGAAAAAAGTTAAAAAAAAGAAAGAAACCCCGACAATGGACACGTTCCTGGATTGCTTGAAGAGGACAGTATGGGCTGTCAATCCTCCAAAGAGAACTTGAGGTAAAATATTGTTTTCTTATATATTTTTACTTTTAGTTTTAACATTAGCACCATCGTCTCTCTTTCGTTTCGCCATTTTTGAAAGTTGTGTACGGAAAAGCTTGTGCTCCTATTGGTCAACCTCATACATGTGACGGAACCGTTGTGAACGAACGATAAAAAAATTAAACATGCTAGTCTTATTGTCGTGATGCATCGCAGACGCAACGTAGGTTGTCGCCCACTATGACACATTATACGAGATAATACGATCGAATCTTGCATCCCGACACCCGTTGTCGTTTACGAATCCCCTACGTCAAACGGATCGTGCCAAAATCGGGCTAGAATCGTGTAATGAGGACCAGGCATAACACTGTTCAAGAGCGAGTAAATAATGCTAGAAGAATCATTTTTGGGTGGACTATCCCTTTAAAAAAACAAAAAAAGGAGGAAGAGGTGGTAAAAAACCGTGCTCGTCTTAATACTCTGTGTTGTAGACCGTCATGTCTTTGGCATGTGTGACCAGCAGCTCCCAAGGATACTGATTCACGGGTCGTTTGACCTTTGACCCTGTGTGTTTGCTCTCTAGCACCATGAGAGCGACGTCTTCATCGTCTAATATCCGTATCAGATCGCCCTCAGGGTCCCGGTAGTTCAAAGCAATATCTTCCACATGAAAGAGCTCCCTGAGGGGAAAACAGAAGAGAAGAGAGGAAAACAAATTGCACAACAGTTTAGAGGTCATAACAAGGGCAAATATAATTAGCATAATGCAATTTGAGGCCTCTATGTTGTATTAGCAGTCATGTGACTTATATGCTAATTACTTAACACTGTGCATGCGGCATTCAAATAACAGATACATATTCAACGTAATCATGCAAATGAGGTTTATTATTAAACATTAATCCAGCGTTGCTCAACAAATGGGCCTTGAGTTTGTAGAGAGAATAAAATTACAGAAAAAAAATCTGGTTGAATCTGTTGATTTCTCATTGAAGTAGTGTGGATCAATCTCTTGTTTTTGAAGATTTCATTTCTTTATATACCACTTTATAAATGTTGACAGTGCGATTCATTTTGCTCTGTAAAAACAATCTGAGCTGTTCGGATTGACATTAGCATTAGCATGTTGCTAATCTTTATTTTTGATTTTAGCTTTTATTTTGAAGAATACTGGGTTACGCTTTATTTTGATGGTCCACTTTAGACATTCTACTAATCGGAGCGTAAAAGTGTAAAC